>CAVLEF010000007.1:10410000-10540000 GCA_963661955.1 Leptosia nina | reverse complement strand
TCTT
This sequence comes from Leptosia nina, assembly GCA_963661955.1. Lineage (NCBI taxonomy): Eukaryota > Metazoa > Arthropoda > Insecta > Lepidoptera > Pieridae > Leptosia > Leptosia nina. Next base: position 10,539,996 of record CAVLEF010000007.1, on the reverse strand, counting down.
CGCTTATGTTACTCATAGAGCGATATTTTATAGCATTTCTCGATACATGCCCTAACCATCACAAACTACAAACAAATAAACAAACTCCTCAGCTTTATATAATAGTATAGACGAAGCAAAGTATTCAAAGAAGCCACGTTGTAAGTATATACTATATATGTAATAAATATTTTTATACTTTCGTGTCTATAAGTCGGTGGAACAAATGAATTTATACACTGTTTGGAATGTCAAAATGATATTTCTTCAGAAACGATAATAGTAGACGCAGTGTATATAGTTGGTTATACCACAAATAAATCTCTGGTTATGACTTATAAATAGCTATGATTAAAACCTCCAGATAGACATTCGATAACGCAACACCGAAAATTCTGCGACATGCTTACGAAATAAGAAATCAAGTTAATGCGAGTCGAAAATAAAAATCTGCGACGCAATAAATTTAAAACAACAACAAATTACGCGCTTCCATACACCGAATGCCAGGACTGGGTTATTAGCACAGTTTAATCATCCTCATTACGTCATCACAATTACCGGGAACCGATTCTGCTGTTAACACTGTCGATTTGCCCGTCGATTGTGCTGCATGACTTATACCATCTGATACTAAGTCTACCGTTTTTTTAAATATTTTTGTTGGAAATTAATTTTATTATTCTTTATTTATTTCTACTAACATTATCTCATCTTTCTCAACAATATTTCACATAACTCTCAGATATTAACAAACACTAGCACTTTACAACCTTAAAGTACAACGCAACTCTCAGATATGAACAAACTCTTGGAGACAGACCCCACTGACTTATCAATGTGTGCAACATTTGTTGTGATCAGTCAAAGACAGGGTGCAGCAACAACTGATCTATACTAATATATAAAGCTTTGTTTGTTTGTTTGAACGCACTAATCTCAGGAACTACTTGCTCAAATGGAGAATTACTGTCTTGGCAAGAACGACTGATTAATTTTATAGAGTTGAACAGTTGTTTTAAAAATCGAAAATATTTTTTTTTAAAACCGACTCGGGTAGGACTTGTACCGGCATCGTCAACGTTCCGTGCTGTTGCTCCCGAGTCAAAAATTTTTCAATTTATTTTCGATTTTAAAATTATATAGTGCCTTCATGTGCAATAACATGTAAAAAATAATAGAAGTTTTTAACCAGTTGTTTCAAAAACATATTTTGAACAAAACAACTATTCTACGCGGACGAAGTCGCTGACATAGATTGTTAATAATACTGTTTGACTACCTTACATGATAAAGCGGGTAGGTTTTCTAAACAATAATATGTAACAGTACGTCTTATTCATAAGCTGATTGTAAATATAAATTTAGATTCCTTAAAGTTTAACCCCAGTTACTTACTAAAGTATTTTATATTTGGCTTTGGTTTTTATACAAACGATTGGCCAACGTGGAATAACGGATATTACGTTGGCGTCTCGAACGATTGTCGAAGTCTTTTGTGACATGTCTCGTGAGTTAGCAGAATCAGGTTCCCGCATGACAGATCCACGCAATGTGATTGACCCTTCGCCTTTTAAAGGTATATTGCATTCTTTGATATCTCTTTCGGTGCGTGACTATAAGGCGCGATAACCCTATCTATTATAATGTACTCGTAGCTCGATTGTTCGATGGGAAATGATCTTACAAACGACCAATTATAGCTTTTTGTTGGAGGTAAACGCTTCATTAAAGAACATTAAACGGTTTATGACAGGACCTTTTAACATTCGTGGCATGAAATACTTAGTATGGATATTACATAAAATCTGAAATTATTTTCTTCTTTGTACGTTTTGGATGTATTTGACATCCGCTCGTCTCTTGAAATTTAACTTACAAAAGGGATATTGAAAAAAAAAATACAAAATGGCAGGATAAAACCTGGCGAAAGACAGTGTAACCTTGCTTTGTCACCGAACTACGATGCATAGAAGTGGAGCATCGAGTTTTGCCTGTATAATCGTTTTAATAAAAAATATTAGCTATCCTGGTTTTATTATGGTGTCATTTATTTTAATTCATTATTTTTGATACACCCGTTCACTCACAGTATATTAAAATACCTTAAGTTCATCATTTGGATATATCTCTGCAGCTCGTATATCAGAAAATCGTACTCCTTGGTTCGGGGCACCTCCTCCTGCGCGACCCCAGGGCTCGTATGATGCTAATTCTTCTCTTGCCTATGAAATGCAAACTTTTAAACACATATCTGCAAAGACCTCTTTCTTTAAAAAAAAATCTGAACCTATAATTTATTATTTTGTACAATATGTAACACGTGAAATATTTTATTTTTAACTCAGTTTCATAGAATATTTAGTATGAATTTAGTTGAAGACTTACAACATTGAAATGTTAAATCACCAAAATAATTATACTTAAATCGAAATTAAAAATACTATGTTTAAGAACGGAAAGGCATTTTATTAAATCAAAGAACTTTTTATGAACTTTTATGCACAACATAACTCATCCGCCGCTCCTAAGATGAGTAGTTTCTCATTAATTATAATTATTACATCTTTGTATTTGTCAAACTAGACACACAAAGCAACAAAACCGTTTCTATTTATCGATGTGTTAACTTTCTCTACCGGCTCAAGAAAATTCACAATTGGCGGTTTATGTTATTTTCTTTGGTGTGTCGTTTACTTATGTAATGTGTCATAAAATTCAGAATAACTACCTAAAGAACAATGCGCTATTACGTACTCAACCCTGAACACATAGGTTTTGACTTCTGTCCGTTATGTGTTTATTATATAACGTTGTTTGTAAACATTATACTAAGACTACACAATTGTTAAGTTCTTCCTATTTCAAATTCCAATGTCAGATGTGAAAAAGTCACCGATTTTAAAATTTGGAAATTTAGTCGAGTGCAGCAAGATTTGGCTATAACGTTAACGCAAATAGAGTGTTTTTATTGACGTATATAATATGTGTCTATCTAGTAAAAAAAGAGATTTGAAAGAACATCTTACATTTACGATCTATAGGTACAATCAAAATAGGCTTTTAGAAGAACTACTGGTACAGTCTACACTGACTGTGGTGTTTAAATAAACTTTGATTAGCTTACAGAATCACAGGCTTATAAATAATGAAAAACGGCAAAGTAATGAAATAAAAAATGTCAATCACAAATTATGCTTTGCCAAGCCAAAGTAAGGTTTCATTCTGGCTTTGTTATTTTAAATAAATCACTGAACATACCGTATAAAAATATCACAATTAGGTGTCTATGAAACAAATAAGTTACATGTTGTTTATTGCTAGTATTATTATTTGGAACTAACCTGCCTCTGGTTTTCGTATTTTTCTCGCAACATTTTCTCTTTTCTTTCACGTGCCAAGCGCTCCCCCTCTGTTCGTGTTTGTTCAGCGCGCTTCCTTTGATATGCCCGAAGACGCGCCGATTCTGATGAAGAAGCACTTAGGCGCCTATCAATAAAAACCCGACATAGAAATTACAGCTTACTTATAAATCACTGACATATATAAAGAATGCAATGGAAATGGAAATTTTTTTCTTTCCAAATCAAATAGTATTCAACTGGAAACAACTGCCGAGGAAATTGTCACGGCTCTTTCACTTAATACATTCAAAGACCTTCTCCAAAAAATTATAATCTTCACGCATCAACTTAGGCTGCTAGTAAAATAAATAAACAGAAGCCCTATAAAATTAGTCTACGAAAAAAAAGGTAGACCTTAAACGACGTGACGGTACTGCAAACATTTAAAATCCATTCACAAGTACAAATCTACATTGTACAAATTGATCATTACAAAAGGCCGAAAGCAACTTCAGTAAAACGATTGTAGACTGAAGCTATTCACAAACAACTGCCAACTTTTCCCACTGAAATGACCTTCCGTTTGAATAAACTCTTTAAGTTGCACGATTCAGGGTTTGTTTCCATTGTCATCAGCAATTCTGAAATGAATTTTAGTTTAGTAGATTTGTGTATACATACTTGTACGTAGATAACTTTTAACTACTTCATAATATTAGAACGAAATAGAAAAATACAATTTTAGTTTTAATTCAAATCGTTACATTACGTTATATTTTAATAAAGTAAAAATAAATCGTGTATGCAAAAAGTTTAAGTTAATTAAATTATATATGTAATAATCCTGATATAAACATGCGCTACTATTAGTCGTATGATACTTAGCTACTAGAAGCCTACAGGCGCTAATAAATTTCATTAATTTTATTATATAAATAAGGTAGTTTTACTAAATTAATCGAAAATTGTTTTCACGTTTAAAGTTTTTTTAGACTTATCTTAGCACAGCGTATTATAATATATGGTAGAGGTCCGAGAACGGTACCCGGGAAACTATTTCTTTCAATCCAGCAGTGAAAGAACAATTTCAAAAAGGAAAAATACACAAATTTTTGGTTAAGCATTATGAGTTCATGCTTTGGACGTCCCGCTTACAAGTCAGTGTACATTTAGATATACCCAATATTATGATTAATGGACATAGGATAAGCTATTTACTTGCATAAGGAGACGTCACGATGCGTATCGAAGGTCTCGTATTCAGTTACGAAAATGTTATAAAACCCTTTTTCCAAACAACAGATACAACAGTATAAATATTCTACTCTACTAGTAGCTGTGCCAGCGACTTCATCCGCGTACAATAGTTATTTTGGATATCAAAATTAGTTTTTTCAAACATCCTCATTTTTTAAAAATATTGCTGTTTTCCACGACGTTGGTAGCGTCCCGTCTTTTTGATTTTAAAAGTTTCATATTAGAACTTACAATACCTGTAAACTTATCGTATGGCATGTAAGTATCAGCTTATGTTTTACTACTATTATGTATATTATATTATGTTAACAGAAAATTTACAAAATAGTTTTATAACTCGATGTGAAAAGAAACTAGTCTTTAATCATAGGAAAATGTTCTATTTTTAAATTCTCTGCATGCAGTTTCCAAACTTGGAGGTATTATAATATAAGAATGGATTAAAAAATCTTCGTGATATCGTAAAGCTTTTCGATATATTTTATTAAGGCTGTCTAAATAATCCACGTAGTTTTTCTGGTACGCTCCAGCGGTGCCAGTCACGGGTCGATCGATATCCGCAAACACGATACATTACAATGCTCTCATTTATTCCAAGCTTTTTGTATGCAAAATTCGCGAACGTACTAAGTACTTTGAACAGGTAGTGATAGTAACTAGGTCAACCGAAGCCTACCTATTTTTTTGATAATTGGTGTAATGGTAGCAATGCATGGCCTATAATCAATGGGTCGAGCGTTCGGTCCCCATTGGGTCCAACATAATTTAATAAATTTATCATATTTTTTCTGATACAGTTGCACTTCGTCTGGAAATTAAATGGATGGCAGGAATATCGAAATTCCGTTCAGATTACGAATCACTGCCCACGGATGGAAAAGCCGCCAAATTTATTCGCGTCTTCGTTTCAGTCTGTTACTATCTAATATCTATAGTCAAAATAGATCGACAGCGCATCTAGTTTAGCTGTTATGTTGCTGGGGTATTTTACCTATCATCAAGTAATGTCCATTCTTTTTACTCCTCTATCAGAAATAAATGCATGGAAACGTCAAATTCAGGAACCACGGTCTAAGCAAAAACTTTACCACAGACTATATTGATGAACATTGTGGATATAACAATAATAAATATGTACCTAACATATAAGATGAAATGAGACCGGAAGTATGGTTTATTGCAATTACAAACTTGGAATTGTCCAAGTTAGTAATTGGATCGAAGATATTGACGTTATACTAATATTTCAAGATTTGCCGAATCGCAACACAATACGAGTGGCCCTCATTCTTTAAGATTTCGGAGGCTATTGTTTATATTTCGAAAATATTAAAGAATATAGTTTTCATACCAGGTCATTTCTTATTTGACATTTCTTATAGGACAAACGCTTTTTATTGGCTTGATAAAGTGAAATCCCGGTTTCCCCACGTGCATGGCATGGGGCATGGGGCGAACACATTTTTTTGTTCGTTTCACTGATCCGTTTTTTAAAAGGCAAGTAGTTCATCAGACTACTGTGCCCTGCCCGACCGAAACAATTTTTTGTTTCCCTGGCATTTGAATCCAGGACCTCTCGCGCTTAACGCAATGCTAGGCAGTACGTTTAACCATTTAGAGGCGGTCTTGGCTTGAAGGTCCATAGGAAATGTTCCTAAAAAGGCAAAGTAAAAATATAATTTAATAGATGAACCATATTTATTAAATGAAACAATATGATATTGTAACTATTATTTATAAAATTATTCATGATTTAGCACTTTACACAGTAAGTATTTACAAACAATAAGGGCTACATACATGACTAAATACATAATGTTATAAATAAAATTGACTCCCTTCTAAAGTACATACAATCCCCCTTACGATGAATACGATCGCACAGTAGTGAAGTATACGAACACTTCGTATCGTTAAATATCATCTTATTTATGGACGTATAAATTAAAGCATTAATAATAAAATACATGATACTTGAATGAGTCGGCCTATATAACAAATAATTTTATGACTAATATTTTTGTTAAGTAATAAACATTTCTTATGCTTCGATAACAATAAAGATTATATATCTTCCGTCGATCATAAATTCGTTAAACATCAACGAACGCATCCCATAGACTATTTACAATTGGAATATACTGTATTCTAATTTTATACCAAACGGTACTAACATCTCGTAAACTATTGTGCAACATAAACCCTAACAATTTAATACTATTTAAGAATATACATACAATGTGTATACTAAGAAATTGAGGTAATTGGTTCTGAAGATGCAAACGGGTAACTAATCCAATGACTTCCCAGTATTTACATAGAGAGAGAAAATCGAAACTGAACGGGGGTATTTAGTTATGTACGGTTAAGAGACAATAAATTGCACGTGTCTAAAAAATACTATAATAACTATATACAGCACAAGTGAACTAAAATAGCCTATCGGCAAAATAAATCGATTACATTGACAAAAATGAGCATACTTGTATATTATGTACAGCGACATTTTGGTAACCCACTGTCACAAACACGCTCCGATAGAAAACGATTTTAGAAAACTTAACATAAATCAGGTCACAAAAACGAAGATACAGGACACAAGTCGGTCGCAACCGTTGAATAAATAAAACTTTTGTATGGTCCAGCGCTTACGCACGGCACGGTGATAAGATTCGTTCGGTTGTGAACGCGTCGACGTTCCAAGATTCACACACACAGGATACATTTTTTAAACTAGCACGCAACATTCACACACCACGATTAGAATATACAGTAATAAAATTAATATCTCGTTTCACCTTCAAAAAAAAGGTATCCAAAATTCTTTATCATTTGAGCCTTTAGATGAATAAAGGGTAAATGTTAAGACGTTTAAGATGGCGTAAAAACAAAGCACTGCTCAATGCAGTTATATGAAATGTACAATACTTGATAAGAGACGGTTCCTAACAATACATTGAAATTAAGTTCGAATGTCTTCAAGAGAACTATGGATGCCTTTCTAAGCGTTATACTAAAAAACCATTGGCAAAGTGGTCCGGGGAATAAGGTATTCAATATCAGCATAATACTTCTATAAAGATGATATATTTGAGTTCCTTGTTGTTTAAACAATGACGAATATTGTGTAACATTTTACTGCTCTTTGTAATAAATTCTTTACTTTTCATCATTTGAACGCTAATCGTTTACCATCTTATTAATATAAACAGAACCGAAATGTTTAATGTCTTATTGGATTTCCATAAGTATTATTCATTTATGAACGCTGTGTTTGTAAAACCTTTAAATTTTCTTTGTTATTATATTATATTGCCTCGGGCAACTTTACCATCAAGTTCCTATTAAGACTACACTAGACCGCTTATCTTCCACAAAGTCCTCTACAGTTCAGGATGCAATGTAAACTTATCTCGCACTATTTGATCCTATTGAGTACGAGGTCGGTGGTGACGACTAGGCCTTTCTGGTAGGGCGAGTCGGCTAGTTCTGAGGCGAGTCGGGCGGCTTCCAAGCCGTGCTTTCTGGCGAGGAAACGCGTTTGTTCTAGCCCACGAGATTTGTGCACCAGTTCGAAGGCCTTTTCGACGTCACCGGCTTCTTGAAACCGCCTCATTATCATCGGATTCAGTTCGGGGTACTGTAAATGTGATAATAATAATGAGACAAGAAATATTCTACCCTCCTTGCAGAAATAAAAAATACTAAACTGTTTGACCTTTGTTAAACGTAGAGGGAAATGGGGATTTCACTTTTAATTTTGTACGACATTTAATTACATTTATATGCTTGAAATAATTGTACAGGTAAAAAATAAACGAAACCATTATCTGCCACTCTGGTAAACAAATGTGGTAAGTTGAGGAACTAAATCTTGCCTTGGAAAGATTTAAAAAGATACAAACCTTTTCACATGCGAAAAGAACTGGTGCAGTGGCGAGGCCCAGTTTGAGGTCAGTAGCAGTCGGTTTGCCCATGGCTTGTGCTGAAGACACGAAGTCCAACAAATCATCAACCAGTTGGAACGATAGACCCACATTGCGTCCGTACTGGAATGCTAGTTCACACGTGCTTTCGTCCGCGCCGCTTAGTAGCGCCACCTGGAATTATAAAGCGTAATTAGTTTATTTTACTCTCACTCGATAGATGGCGTTATTCCCCCATTTTAAAGAGTAATAAAATCTTGGAGATTTGTCTTCTTGTTTTATGATATGTTTTATTTGTCTTTCTGTCCAATTTATAGAGTTTATTTGTATAATTAATTTTAAAAAAATACTTAAAAAAACACTAGTAATAAATCTTTTTTTAAAGCGTTTTTATAAAATGTATCGCTTCCCAAAAGCTTAATATTAACTTTTGAAAACATAGTAAGAGTTTATAAAATAAACCGTATTTGTAAACTTTTCATTTTTTTATAAAAACGTTATAAGCTTACCGCTTTAACTGAGTTGGCAATAAGTGACGCGGTCTTCCTGTAAGTCTTTGTGAGGTAGTGTGCGAATCTCTCATTTTCTGTTTCTTTACTGCCAAGCTGCATAAATTCTCCTTGCACTAAATCTGTTACCACCTGTAATACATAAAACATACCATATATTTTTTGTATAGTACAAAAAAAATCCATCAATGTTAATGAATAATTAAAAAAAGCTGTTTATGAAAAAATTAACAAAGGTATTACAGCAAACAAAAAGTAGTTTTTCCTTATTGGAGCCGTTTATATGTATGTAACATCTACTCCTTTGCGGGGCACAAGCAATAAAGCAACGCTTCCTAAAATGTTATAATTATCCAAACGTTTGCCTTTCAGTCATTCCAAATATTCGTTGAAGTGTGAAGACTTATTTACATAGAATCGTCATAACTACAATTACATTCAACATTTACTTAACATCTTCACGGATTCACCGCCCAATAGGATATCCAAATGTTTTTTTAATTATGGAAAACCAGGGTTGCCAATTATTGTTTATTACTTTGTACATTAATTACATTGATAATAGTGATAATAGGGGCAATGTTTGTTAATAATACGTACTTCCGCGCCGGTATTAAATGAATTATGTATGAAAATCGTTTTGATTGAATATGGATCGATGAACTTAACCTGGCCGGAGTCTTGTTTCGGGTGGAAATGGAAATGTGGTAGTTTCAATAGAAAATAGTTGAATTCTTTACCTAGGTAATAAAAGCTCTCGTCTTTTAATTAATTACGAAGGCAGATACAACCTAATCAGATTGTTAAGTATTTAATTAATTTGGTAGCTACTATAAACTACCAGGACCTACCATATAAATAATACTAAAAATGGTTTATATGGCTGCTATAAGCTGAGATATTTCAACTACCATCAAGTAAACCCGAGAGTAGTCTGTCCACTTCTATAATTAAAAATATTTCCTAAAAATAATTTCAGGTACCAACTAACCTGACTGAGCACTAGAGTGACTTCATCACTGCGCAGACGAGCTATCATCATCGAAGCCACCGCGAGGATGAAGTCGCCGGCCATTGCAACCTGGAAAGAAATAAAATAAAACATTATATACTATTATGTGAAACACTAACCAATATACAAATACTATTTATTGTCACAAAACTAGAAACAGGACAAAACACAAAATAAAATTGGAAATAGGAATTAAGGGCAAACGGCAGCTTTATAGCTAATTAGCGTTTTCTTCCAAGCAACCGCGGTATGCGTGACAGCAATATAGGTACTTTCAATTTCAGTCTGTGGATCTCCGAATATCCACATCCAAAATAAGTAGACGACGCGGCGATTGTATAAAAACGAATTATAATCGCAAAACATTTAGTAAATAGAAATAATTGTTTATATAACGCTATTAAATCGGTCTTAATATGCATAGATCTATAGGTACTAATATATAAAGCTGAAGAGTTTGTTTGTCTGTTAGAACCCGCAAATCTCAGGAAGTACTGGTTCGGATTGAAAAATTATTTTTGTTATAAAACATGTCGCCGTAACTAATAGGAGAGAAGAAACAGTGGGAATGCCGAAAAATCTGGGAAAGTATTCATCATTATGGGTCACCGAGGCGTGCGCTGCAAAAACGGTTCAAGACACCCAAAAAATATGTATGGAAGAATGACTCCACTTTAAATGATGTAAAAAAACGTCCGCGACGCTATATGTCTATCTTATAAGATTAACTTTAAGAACGACGGGTAGGGATGCGACGTCGTGGTTAACAGTCTAAATTTATAGAATTGAACGGGAGATTTATAAAAGCAAATTTGGACACCAGCAATGGAAATAAGTATTCTACGCGGACGAAGTCGCTGACCTTAGCTAGTATTATATAACAATGTATGCATAAAATTCAGAAAGCGCTGTGAACACAATTTAAAAGTGTTATATAATTAATTATATTATATTACATATAAATTGTAAGTAGAGACCCGGTTACACAAATTTCACTATTCAACTAAGTAAGTAAGGACTTCTAACGGTATTTTGTCATTCGCTCATTAACTTTCTTTAATATTATTAAGTTTATTTGATAGTAACGTGTGAAAGTATGGCATTATCATCCGAATAATATAGGTAATTATTACTTGCATAGCATAATATATTAATTTTCAGTAATTAGCAGCGAACAAGGGTTGTAAGTCACTAAGAGTGAGTTTAGACAACTCTTTTGACAATCGGCCTTGTTATGTTAGATATAATAAAAATAAAACAGTATTTAAGTGTCGTGTTTAGTGTATAATACTTAACGATTTAAAACGTGTATTATATCAGTTAACTTTGTAATAAGTTAATTCCAATTACGTTCTATGTTTCAGATGCTTTAGCAGCAGCTGTGCTCGCAGGATAACTGCTACAGGGTAACCAAAAAGTCTTGTTAAAATAAGTTAACTAAAAATATATCGATTTATTGGATATTGAGCCGTTTATATGTAAAATCATGTCTATACAAAAACCGTTTTTTGGGTTGACGTTAATAAGACAATTCCGTATATTAAAATTAAATTTTACCGGCCCAGGATTCGAAGCCGGATCTAGTGAGTTTTTCAATGAGAGCACTGCCGACTATACTTCTTAGTCTATTTATTATAAGTCTTGTAACGCATTAAATATTGGGCGCAAACTTGATATAGTCAACTAAGAGGTCTTTACAAAATGAATATAATCAAGAAACATTCAGACTTTTAACCAGTCACATTACCACCGAATTCAGTTCAATGACAACTACCTACCACCACCACTACCAGAAGATAAATATTGGACCTAACATTATCTGGGACACACCAATTTAGTGAACTGTTTTTTAATTTACTCTTGCGCAATTGTAACGTGCCGTTAACATAACGTTTTATTAGATGAAAATCTAGCGAGATCGGAAGAAAACGTTACTCGTGTTAACAAAGCTTTATTGTAGTTAGAACAATAACGTCTTTTGATAACGTTCTACTTTGGTAGAATTTGTTTTGTTGTATTTTTCTATACACAATGTTAATATTAATAAGTAAAATATTTTAAATACTGTCTGTAATTTACGCGAGTAGTACATACGGTTTAGAAAACAACAGTCTAGTCTCCACGTGACTATGGCTGCTGCAAAGCATCCGAAACGTCAGACCGTAGTTAAACTAATTTTAACTAATATATATCGCGTTTAAAACCGTTGAAGTATTTATTTAGAAATGTGTTATGGTTATCCTTTAAAAAGCAACTCAACATTATGGCTGGAATTGCTTAGTGTTTTTTTTTTTGCGTTCGATATTCAAAATTGTATAAAAAGACATCTAGATTTCTATATATATCGCTCAGATCAAAATGAATTTAGTTGACACAAAACGAGGACTAGATCGCTTACAATATAAACGTTTCGTGTGTGCGTTCATTTCTTCGGCTGCCACCAAGAATGCGTAGAAAGTTGTGATCCGCCGGCATACTAATGCCGTGCGTCGGTTTCGCCAGTCCGGCGACTTGGCACCCCGCGCCGCTCATTAACAAACACGGGCCACTTGTTAGCCTACATCCATTGACCGGCTTCGCCACTCCTACTCATAGGTATGCGAAGGGACGAGCGGGAAGTTAACTGGCACACCTGGCTATCCATGTAATTTAGCCTTTGAAATCGATTGTTTGGCCTTGAGACTGTGTTTAGGTTATTGCATTCATAAGATGCATTTTAATGCCTGTAGTTTTCGCGAGTAGTGCACATTTCATAAAACTTTAACGGTTTAAAACGTAAAATATATTAGTTGAACTTGTTTACAAATTATTGTTTACTACGGCCCGAAGATTCGGATGCTTTGCAGCAGTCGTGGTCATGAGGAGTCTCCCCGTACCCACGTACGTCGGGCTGTTATTTAAAATAATTTATAAACAAGTTTAATTCGTATATTTCGACTTTAACCATTAAAGTGTTTTATTTAAGAGATGTATCTTAGTACTGTTCGAGAACTAGATTAAAAGAAAACTTCAAAGTCCGTCTATGCAAGATTGTCGTATGCAAACTTTGTATAAAAAGCAATGTTTATCGTTTGCAACACTTGATTAGAAAGTCATATACAGTCGGTAGTGGCTGTAAAATATGTGAAATGTATCGAATTATATCGGTTTCCGATCACGAAACTTATTATGAATTAACGTGATTAAAAATTTACATGTTGGAAACACGTGATAAGGCTAAATGCGTTTGTGTACGCGAGTAGTTCACATTAAAATAAAACGTTATAACGGTTTAAAACGCGAGATATAATAGGTTAACTTATTTTGAAATTATTTTAACTACGGCCCGACGTTTCAGATGCTTTGCAGCAGCCGTGGTCACGGACTAAAGATGAAGGGTGTCTCTAATGTCAAAGTAAAAAAACTGTTAGGCTAGCGCCATCTGTTGCGTCCTAGTACACCCTCCATCTTTAGTACCCCCGTGACCACGGCTGCTGATAGGTATCCGAAATATCAGACCGTAGTTATATTTCCAAGTAAGTTTAACTAGGTAAAATATATCGCGTTTATATTCGAAGGCATTAATTATAAGCGACAAAATTTTGTATATACCTGTGGTGTTTAGCAAGCTCCTTGAACCGGCGGCGACCTTTTATATTTGTACACGAGGCAGAAGACTCAAATTTCGCAATTAGTCAAAGTAATTAGAAACTATTATCTGTCGTCTAACACAATTTTCACATGGTCATTCATATTTATAATTTTAATTAAAAAAGCGATTTAATTAAATTAATTTGAATCGCCCACCTCTGTCGTGCCACTTTCACATTGTTATTTTTTATGGCGTATAGTAGAATATTCTGTAAAACTCTGAAGTAGTGATTAAAAAGATCGTTAGTTTTTGGATTTAATTTGTTTACAAGTGAAAATCGCTATGCTCGTTATCTATACTATCGCTATGAACAAAAACAATTATTAATTATTTTTATTGCTCAAATAAAATTTACTAAAGAGGCTTTAGTATATAGATGGAAGCTCGAAAAATATGTGAGAATTAGTCACTTATGGCAATGTTTCATTTGATAAATCATTATCTTTCGGTTCTAACAAAAGCAAGTTCTAATATACTGCCTGTAGTTTACGCGAGGAATATAAATTTAAATAAAACACTAACTATTTAAAACGCGAAAATTATTACTTACATTAATTTTAATCAGAGGAAGACTCCCCGTGACCACGGCTGCTGCAAAGCAACCGAAAAATCGGGCCTAGTTAATGTTCAAATAAGTTTAACTAAACTAATATATATTACGTTTTAAACCGTTAAATTGTTTCATTTAAAAGTTCTAATATAACGGGACAGCAATAGGATGGGAATATCGCGCCTTGCGGTATATCGGCGCACGCGCATCGCGTGAGGCGACGCGGACTGTGGTCGCTTGTGGCGCGTGTCGTGCGCGCTTCGTTGCGCAAATCGCGCACGCATTAACACACTTTCTGCAACCGACCGCCCCTGTCCGAACTTCAACGCATCCGTTATTCTACAACCCGCGCGAACATCACGTACCACCATAGATAAATAAGGCCGAGCCCGAAGCAAACGCTAAATGATTAATTGTTCAAACTGTAGTAATAAATCGAAGCCAGCGATGGCATGCATAATGCATATCGTAACATCTTAGTGTCCGATTGGAATTAAATTGTTGGATTAATCGATGTGAACACTCTACAAGGAGGCAATTGTCAAAAAGTTTTAAAGCGAATTTCGTCAGTAGTTAAATAAATTGTGACTAAATGTACTGTGTAATTTTAAAATGACACCCCCCTACCCCTCGAGCTTAATCAACTATTGCGTCAGCGAGAAAGTGCTAAGGTCACCTAAGTTTAGATCCGCGCACCTGAATCTTCGCACATAACATGAGACGATAAGAGTGAAAGGCTTTCGCGAGAACAAGTCGAAAGTTCTCTCGACGCGGGCTACATGAATAATTTACACAGAAAAATCTCTACGATTTCACGTTGACTTAATAATTCCGAATGCGTTTGGAGTTTCTAGTCTGCAACTCATTTACACCTACGAATTAAAATGCAAGATTGCACCTCCTTACATTATCTGCTATGACCCAATAATTGTACCGTTCGAGTGACGTCAATTTGAATTTTGAGAGTTTCGGGCGTATTAGTTAAACTGATGTAACGTCTCTATTGCATTTACACAAGCCCAGTGAACTTGAGACGAGATTATTATTATTATTAGTTGGAGAGTTGCAGCAATATTTTCACAAGCTGCTCTCGCGCCGACCGGTGGTGGTGGCGAGTTTCGCAACACAGCCTTGACAGTGGTGGTGGGCAGGTGGTCGGAAGGTGAATGTGGATGTGTGTCACGGCCGGCCTTGACTCCCCTCATCCCCCCCGTGCCCACTTCACTCTCTTGGCCATCCAAATACTTGGACACGATATCAAATATCAGGTTATTGCAAAACTAACATTATACCTCACTAGACGTGTTCTCATTATGCGCTTTTAATCAAAGAGATCGTGGTCGGAATTTTAATTACTCGAATGTACCAATTCTTAGTTGTCTGTGCTAGATAAATTTTGGTACACAGTTAACACTTTTTTTATATAGAATTCAAATAGATACCTAAATACTATTTGCGTGTTACGGTTCTATTTAAATAAATTACTTTCAAACATGATCAGCGAGTGCACGTTAGGTGGAAGCGTCCGTATTTAGTTGAAAGAATTTATAGGACCAAGGCTTCGCTTCGCCTAAAAATGGCGTTACGATCTCACAACCATCGAGATTTATTCGAATTAATGTTGATCGAAGTGTTTCGCATCGAGTGAGTGGTCGATCCGGTCCGGTTGCGAAACGTACAGGCACGTTGTGGCGATTAGTGGCCGACAAGTGGGCATCGTTACAACACACCTGGCTAGATACCAGTGACATATGGGGACTGATATGCTGATGCTGTACGTACATCTTCGTTATAACTATTGCAATGTATGGCTAATAAAAATAAACGGGTCGTGGGTTTGACCCTACTAGGTTCAACGTGTGCCTAATCAGTTTGTCTGAATATTAAATGGGGGGTAGGAATATCGAATTTCAGTGTTACGAGCCACAATCCACAGATAAAAAAGTTTCAGTCTGGATCTCCGAACATCCAAAACCAAAATAATTCCTCCATATTATAAAACACGCGATTATTCAATATTATTCTACGACATACTGTGAAAAAAATTGTCAAGGGCGAGAAAAACTAAACGACTTGCTATGAAATATAACAGCTTTCATTTATCATTTATTGATAAATTAATAATATAAACATGAATTTATAAAGTAACTCGAGAGGTTAAAATACTATCCAAAAATATAATCTTTTTTAATTCCATATCTGTACGATATTATCACATCGACATACAAGTTATATTGTGGTTCTTGCGTTCGCGTTATCACTTTTAATTTCTTTTATCAGCTTGATGTGCACTGCCCTATTTTAGCTGTTACGTATGTAGGAAATTAATAAAAATCACATGTACGATGTACGACTATTATGATTTCTCGATGTGATTATTTTGTTAAAAGAAAAAACGTTTCGCTCTTGACCCGATGATGTATAACAAACACATTAAAATAGAAATGGTGTAACGCTACTCTTACAAAATATGTAAAAACGAAGTTTCGTATCTTGAACTTTGGCATGTCGAGATTGACTTGACTTCTCATAATTATTTATTCTTAGAGGACGTCTCGCTATATTTTCCGGCGACTCGACATTTATGAAAACGTTCGTGAAACATAATTGCATTTAAATAAACCAACGGTTCAGACGCATAATTCCGCGAGGACCCGGCCCGTTTCGCCAAATATCAACTTCGATGGAATAGATGGCGCTAGCGTGGCTGTTCATTACTTTGACGTCAGAGACACCCTCCGTCTTTAGTCTCCCCGTGACCGCGGCTGCTGCAAAGCATCCGAAACGTCGGGACGTATTTGAAGTAATTTTCAAAGTAGTTTAACTAATATATATCGTGTTTTATTTAAATGTGTGCTACTCGCGTAAACTATAGACAGTGTACAGTTTAAGCGTTAATTAAATACATACTACGGTCCAAGCATACAGTTTTCTAGGTTAAGAGCGAAAACCGAAATAACAAATATTCAAAACATCGCGATCAAAAGCAAGAGTTGTAAACGTGAACTTAGTTTTCACAAATTGACCTAAATCTCGTGACTCGCAGAATTCTTATATCAAAACCGGTTTTATTTAGCACTTTATTAATGGCAGCCGAGCCGAGGAAAGTGTTGAACGAATTTTGCTTTCAACGAAAACGCTATGTCACACGATCGCTAGAAAGTAATAGAGCAACGGTCGCTTTCATTAAGAAACTCATAATTAGAAGTAACTATCATTTTTTAATAGGAAATACAAAGCTTTTTTACCAAAAAAGTTTTAATAAAACAAAAATATAGGTATAACTATTAGCAGTTGTCGTGCATGTATCAATAGTTGATAAATTCGACGATGACGTGTAGGACACGGTAGCTCAATTGGTAAGAACAGCAGCACGGAACGTTGTGAATGCCGGTTCAAGCCCTGCCCGTGTCGTAAAATGTTTTCAATCAAAAATCGATTTTTAATTTATCAACCAATATTACGTATTCAATACTGTTTTTTACTACTGTGTTACTTTAGTTTACGCGAGTAGTACACAATTAAATTAATAACTTTAACGGTTTAAAACGCGATATATATTCGTTAAACTTATTTACAAATTATTTTTAAGTTCTTCCCGACGCTTCCGCACAGAAGCTGCCGTTGTCACGGGGTCACGGCTGCTGGAAATCACCAGATCCGAATATAAATCGCGTTTTAAGCCGTTAGTGTTTTATTTAAATAATTAAGTATTTTGAACACTATAATTATTTCACATGATGGCTGTCCTGCGCCTGCCATATATTTTTTATATTTAAATCGATTTTTAATTTAGATAATTAAGTATTTTACAATAAGCACATGTTCAATCAGTATTGTTAGCTATGTGAATCATGTACCTATATAATTAATTATATTTGCACGTTATCTTGGAACTTAATGCCAATAAAGGCGGATATCTTAAGTCAATAGAAAAATATGTTTTGTGCTAATTAGATTGAATTATTGTCTTACCTCACCATTGATGTATCTGACCCACATCGCAAGACAATTTAATTACAAAATAAATATCTTGACTCGTTGCGAAAAATGTTAGATTACAGATTTAAAGTATGTTGCTACATTTCAGTACAAAGCGTTTTCACAATTCGACGAAAATTTGAACAGGCATATGAGAGATATTATGTACTAAATAGTATATTGTTTATCAAAGTAAGTATTTCACAAGTTGCGTGTACGCGAAGTAACAGCAAAAGCTACTTTAGGCATACAATTTAGAAGAATTAACAATACAAATATATATATTTGCTTTTTAAATGTCAGTTTCTGTTTGTCCCTACATTAGTTTAATTTTATTGAATGGGTATTAATAAATAATGCGTTTATAGTTAAACTCTAACAATATATACAATTTCGACTATTGAAGTGGTAAACCTAGCCTTTATAATGACCGTATTAACTTTGTTGTATGTAAAGCCTTGTGGAAGAAATAATGTGAGTTTAAGAAATGGTTGTTATTCAGGCTGTTGGATTACTTAAATAAAAATCATTACTCAATCGCTGGTGTTCGTGTTCAGCGACGCGGAGTCGCGACGCCTATAATATCTACCGAGAAACGAATAAAGACACGAAAAACATTATATGTCAAGAGGCGTAATTAGTAATGATTACTGCATCACGAGGAAAAGGCAATTTTTTTTTTGACACGGGTCACGAAACGGACGCGAAATTAACATGAACTGTCGCCGAGACGATTACAACACTGTGAAAAGCTGAACTGTTGTGTGTTATGTAATTAATGGGAAATGAAGATGGTTCCTATACAACTCACTATAAATGCGAAAGTTCGTTTGTATGATGTATCGTAACTCTTACTCGTCTAAAAGGCTCGACCGATTTTCATAAAATATCATAATAGTTTTAGGAGAGATGGAGCCATCGAACATCGCATACAAATAATCATTTAAGTCCTTTTAACGTTACCGGTTGCATAATGATAATGATGATAAATAACAGAATAAAGATATATTTAAGTGATAATTTACTTGCAGGAAGGAAATCCAATTAATACAGTTCCAGAATATCGCTTGTAAGAGTGAAAGCTCAAACAGACGACCGGCCTTGAAATCGGACCACGACAGTTGATATCGGATGTCGCAGTTAATAAACTCAATTCGTCACTTTTCAATTAAGCCTATTAATTTAATTTCGAAATAAGGCTAATTGAACTAGAATTTGGAATACGTCGTGAATGCGGATATATTTAACGTAAAACTGGACAAAGACATGCTAAATAAAGTACTAAACAAGGAAAATGTATCACATGAAAAATCAGTAGGAACATCACAATAACTTATGATCTACTTAAATATTCCGGCGGCGTCCGGACTTGATTAAAATAAGATGTCCCACGGCATAGCAGAGTCCAGCGAACAATACCTATCGAGACATATTCTGAACAATGGTCGCAGTTACGATAGGAATCGCCAATTCGTTAGTGACGTTTATGCATCCTTGACAACGAGTTATTGTCGCGGACAAGTATGCTACACAAAGCTTTTGTAGAATGCGTATATTTAAATGAGGAATAGGGGAAAAACTCGGGTGTGAACGACCTGGGACCCATTTCATTTAAAGTGTTTAATAGTCTGTCGCAACGAGACGTTTCCACTAGAACAATGGCTAATTCCTGCCTCGGCACTATCGTCACACTATTCTTTTACAGTCAATTGACATTTTTAAGCTAGGACATCACCATTTGATGTATTAGCGGAATTGGGTCCCAATAGCTCTTTACCATCATTAAACTCGTCAACTTCACTACAAAGCTCGCGAAACAATCCAGCGACTCGTGATGAATGTACACCACGTAATACATTTACGACATCAGTAAATAATTCTACAATGTCCATAGTAACATGATCGTAAATGGTGTTCAAATAGACGCACCCCGATATCATTGCGAAGAGGACTGGCACGGAGAATCGGCATTCGGAAGGTGTAAATTCGGACAAAAACGAAAAATCAACATTAGCTTCAATTACATAACGCAAATAGGTGTATGGGAGTCGCTCGACAAACCGTGTCAATATCGCGTAAAATATTTCGTGAGGAAGACCCTGATTGGTGTTCTAGCTGACAGACGAAAGGTCCATTTAACCTTGGTGGATGAACGCGATAAGCGTGCAAGTGGTCTAAAACAAAGAAGATTACACCTAAGTTGACAGTTGTATTTGTCTGAATGCAAATTGTTTTATGGCTGACTCCTTAATGATACCAGAAACAGAATGTCCAATATTTATTTAAACAATTTGTAGCTGATTAAACTTTAATATGGCAACAATTAAGAACGTTAATTACGCATTCTTAAAACGAATTAGATTATCTAAGGTTAGCTAATTATACTTTGTAATACTAAATTAAATGTTAGGTACGTAAAAATTAGGTGATTTCAACACAACAAATATATTTAAAAGTTTCTGATATCGATCTATCGACAATGATACTAATCGATAAACATTTTCCTCTTTCATCTACCGAGTGTACAGGAATGGAATTATAAGACGAAATCAAAAATTAATTTAAAGATGACCGCGAGGCACTTTCACCAGAGGTCGTCAGCTTTCGGTGGCTTGCTTGTTTCTCTACACAATCACTCTCCAATGTTTACGTACGTACCCGTCGATGATATCACCGTCTCTCTCTTTTCGATACGATAGAGAAAGGCAGCATCGTCTACCCGCACTCTAGTCGCTGCGGTGCGCGGTCTACTTCCCACATTTTGTATTCTCTTTTTATGTAGGGCGAGAACCTGAACGTGACTTAATGACCCAAATTCCATTCGAATTATACGATCGAAATATCGATGTCTATGTGTTCTAGAATTTAACACCACGGAGACATATTTGCGTATAATGTAACGATATTCAATATGCAAATTCTAAGACAACGTTGGCATGTTACGTTCAAACAATATCCGTGTATACCCAATATTACCTATGTCAATACACAAAGGTAAATGGTGGGATTTTAATGACGTCCGTGATTCACGAAGTCGAAATAGTTGCTTAAGCTCGATATATCGTAAAAGGCGAAGAAAGTCAAGTGGAAGTTACTCATCGGTTAAATATGCTATAAGACCTCTGACTAAGCTAACACCAAGTTGAATGGCGTTGTAGTGGCCTACATAAGACAAGTCACTCGGTTGTTATTTCTGCAAACGGTCAATACTACGAAAAAAGTTGCATGGAAGTCAAAAATATACTAACAATTTCTAACTGTAATTTACGCCAGCACATTAAAAACTAGTATACACGCGTTTTATTTTTGAGCTAATTAATTTAATTACGACTGGTGGGCTACTACACTTAATCATAGCAATTCTCAAGAAAAAAACCTGTAATATTTAGTGGATGGTTCTCTTATTATGCTTAAAAGTTAACTGTCGTGATTTCATTCCCCATTGGTTAGGCCCATTCTAATCAATTTGAATTTTTTTGAAACGTGTTGGACTTGGTCTGGAAATTTGGATATTATTATTAGGAATATCAAATTCCGTCTGGCTCACGAATCACCGTCCACGAATTGAATACCAATATTAATATCCAAAGCCCAAAAAGGTCGACAGCATATCTTCTTTAGATGCTATAAGGTTGGGGCATTTCACCTACCATCACGTGAAACATGGACTTGTCTGTTCGCTCAATCATAAAAAAACCAATTCATTCAATCTACTCATTCCGATCACTCCTTTCTGACACATACCAACGTGCCTTAGCAACGAACCGAGTGTCCAAAAACCCAGGCGTAATTATCCATTCAATAAGACGACCTACACATACATATTTAGCGATCCGGAGCCACCCAACATACCATTCACATACTGGACATTGGCGATACTGAAGATCGACTGCCCGAAGGTTACCGCTGTCTATTAAATCTGGCTTGATGTTACAATAACGTTAGTCTTAATTTTCATATATTTATTATAAGGTATTCGTGTCACGGATTATTCCCGATGTATGGGCGACATTACTGCACACCGAGTTACATACAAATCGTTGGGACCTTGTAAAGGTTGCATTATATTCATATTTATAAGTTATATCCATATTATTCACTATATTTTTCAAACTTTTAATCATTATGAAAGCGTCCTTAAACTTGGGAGAATGTAATACCAACTGAAAATGACTGGACTATAACGCTACATTGGGGTTGTTTATCTATGTAATTTTAAATAAAATGACCGTCTCCGACTAGGCTTTTAACTCTTATACATTCAATGGAAATATTTTTCCTTCGACAAAAATCGTTATCGATTATTCAATTACTATTGAATCGGTTTTTTTAAATAAGATGTATGAATTTATAGGAAATCTATATGCTATGTTTTTCTAGTGATATTCTCTTCCTTTACACCCAAAATAGCTAAAATATTATATTGTATTCTTAGTCTCAGCCATCTTATGGTCCTGCAAGGGTTTAATGACTGGACTATAACGTGTAACATCAAATAAACCTTGGCGCATCTCGTAATCTCGCTTCTGGTATGCGGCATGAGTGATGCATTGCGTAATAGTTATATTGAGGTGTCTTGTAACCTACCTTCTTGTGATTCCAGAGCACGTTGACGGAGGGTTTACCGCGGCGGAAGTCGCTCTGGTCGATGACGTCATCGTGGATGAGTGAGGCTGAGTGGATCATCTCGCTGATCATCGCTACCTGCCGCTGAGATGGCAGCAGTGCACTGATGGGAGAATAATTATATTAATAAACCGTCGAATTGAACCAAGAGAGACACATGTCACGTCTGATCTTTACGGGCTCGTTGGTCTAATGTTAGCAATTTATGGCTAATAATCGGATCGTGGGTTCGATCGCCACTAGGCCACGCCACTCCAACATGTTCTAATTTTCCATTTTATAGTTTTTCTCAAGTATTGAACTTCGTCTGAAAATCATCTCATCATCAATCATCATATTAATGGGTGGTACCGTCCACAAATAAAAAGCAGTGAATCTTAATCGCGTTTCGGCTTCAGGCTGTAGATTTCCAAATATCTAAAGCCAAAATTGGTCGACAGCGCTTCTTGTTCAGATGTTATAGGCTGGGGTATAACACCTACCATCATTTGAAACCCATGTCATGTCTGTCTTCCTATGTCCTCCTGTCTATCATAAAAAAACTTCATTTGCTTTTCTGTGTCAGGTGAAATGATGTATTAAAAAAAAGTCTCCAGCACCCAGGTGCAAGCAATTGAAAAAAAAAACCATTGCTGTTATTCATTAAAACAAATAAATAAGAAAAGTTGTCAAGCTTAGTAAAAATCTAGTAATCATTTTTAATATTCCAATTTCAAATACGACGCCAAAGAGATCTTATATTTAGATTTCGTAAAGCAATATTTCTGCCTGAAATGCGTAACCTTGAGGAATTTTCTTGAGTCACGTTATGCAATAGTATTTTCCCAGCCCATTATCACATATATGGCATTAGGGTACTAGTGGTACCTGCCTCCACGGTACATAAACGAAGACGCGCTAATTATATGACATTACATAAATATAATTTATTCTCTGTTTAGTTTAAGCATGAATGGCGTGTTTACAAGACCCATTGTAATACATGTTAATACTAATGGATATGTGTAGTAAATGTAGGGATTGCGTAAAATTATGCAATTAGAAACATTTAAGTGCCATTTTGAATAGGGAAAAGTGTTTTTCTTTCAAACTTTTTTTTGCAATCTTCATGCAGTAAAATATTGATTGAAATAATAAAATATGTATATTAAGTTGCTTTAAAAAATTCTGCAAAATAAAAAGAATAATTTCAATACTGTCTGTTATATTATTCTTTAAATATTTATTCAATTATAACATTGACTCGTTTTGCAATAAAATGTAATAATAGTATAATTTTAAGATGAGGCGTCCAATTGTGTTGTTATATTAGCTATTTCTTTTCCTAGTAACGTATTATGAGTCATAGCTAACCCGATTACAAAAATATGCATAAAAGCTTGTAAATCAAATATTGTAAAATCTCTTTTTCCCATGGGCATGAAGCGAACACATTTCTGTACCCTTTTAAAGTTTTTTTTACCGAGCAAGTAGTTGTTCATACTTCTGCGCCCTGCCTAATCAACAAATTTATTACTTCCCGAGATTCGAATTTTAGACTTCCGAACATAATACAATTCTAGGCAACGCGTTTAAGCATTCAGCTATAGAGGCAGTGAAGTAAAACAAATGAATTATTCATAAAACCACAATGTATGAAACGTGAAAAACTCGCTGATGCTGAAAACCTAAAGCCGGGTCCTTGCCACGTTACGTATAAAAATCGGTATGCAATATTAGAACATTTTATAAATAATTCTAGCCACAGGCGTGGTCTCGCACGCACCTTACATAAACCGTTGAATATTCGCCACGTGTATTACTTAGGGCAAAACGCGAATATACGTGCGAGTAATATATTAAGATCGAATTATGGATGCCTATTTTAATCAACGTACCCAAGGATATCTTAAGATATGCGCGCAGATACTTCGTACACGCTTAAATCATACAAAGCGAGGACGATACGCACCGCGGCGGCTGACAATACGCAATAATATCCAGTAAACTATTAGCGATGCGCAAGCGCAGAGCTTAACAATATGTGCGTAAATCTAAGAGATAAGAATGATAACTTGATTGATTTAATATTCAAACTCTGTGGCAGTTTATGTAATATATTTAGTGTAAGAGATCCTGGTTACTAACAAATAAACATTTAAGCGAGTCGAGTAACATCCTGTCCGCACGCAAACGAATAATGTGGGATCGTAATTCAAATACACTAGTTTATAAGTAAACTACGTATTTTGAAAACTGTTTTATTTAAAGTCTATCATCTCAGGTATATTGGTGGAGGAAAGCACACAGGTCGTAGGCTCGACTGGTCAGTTTTTTAAAAATCTTAAATACATCTGACGCATAGGTGTGAAAAAGGCTTTAGGTTTTAGTAGATCCCTTACCTGTTTTCACCGTAAACGTGGTAGTTGACAGCTTTCGCCATAAGTATGGCGACCATCGGCCTGAGAGCTTTTCCTTGGCCATCGAAGTAATATGTAGCTATGGTATTCAATTCTGGCTGATTTGTGTTTCTCTCCAACTCCTGCGGGTCAAAGAAAGTCCAAATTGATCACGGATTCTGACAAATCAAATTAAATAAAAAATTATCAACGTCAATACAATTAAAAAATAAAAACCCTAAATTTGCATTTACCGCCCAAATTAAGGAACAAGAAGAACTGGCAATAAACTCGCTGACACTCCTTTTCTAGTTGAGTTTTTGTTCCAACTTCTTTACGCACTTAATGTGTACATTTTTTTTTCATGTTAGAGCTCAACTCCAATTTTCAGCATTTACACATTGAGTTACGTTATAATATTTCTTTGAAGCTCAAGATGCGACAAGCTCGTTGGTAATGGTACTAACGGCTCGTGGGTTTACTGTCTACTTAATCCAACACGGTATTTTTACAACATGCTGTTACGAGGTTAAGAAGGTAAATGCAACGTTTGGACATTTTTCACAAGTATAAATGTCTAAACCAATAAACGTAGATAGTGCTCTTGTTTGATTTAATGTAGCATTTGAGCGCCACGCTTAAGAAATTAAAGAGTGAACCACACTTTACTTGTCCAGCGTTTAGACTACATCATCCAAATTGTGTAATATTTATGTCGTAAATCTCAGAGGAAATTACTAATGCATTTGTCCTCGCGCATTCTATTGTATTGCATACTGCAACCCGTGTTTAAAACGTTTAGTTTGAATTAAGAAAATGTATGTTGTAAGGCGAGACAAGATGGTTGGTCATTGTAAAATCTTAATGACCTTCTAACCTAACAAAATTGAATGTTTCATTCATACTTCTCGTGAACTTAACATGAGTTTTGAAAGTCGTGTTTGGACAATTTAATAATCTAGTTTAAATGAAACACTTTAACGGTTTAAAATGTCATATATATTAGTTGAACTTATTTGTATATTATTTTAACTGCAGCCCGACGCGATCACGGGGAGACCGAAAAAAATATATTTTTTAATAAGTTTAAGCGATAATATTTCACGTTTTAAACCGATAAAGTGTTTCATTTAAATGTGTACTACTCGCTTAAGTTACAGACTGCGTTTAATAATCTATTTTAAAGAAGGTATATCCAGAAAATTAAGCTTTCAAACTATATTAACTCAAAGATGACATATGTCTTGTGTTCCATAATTAGACAGTTCATATATAGCGTTTTCAATGTCGCCGCTGATCTGTAGATTTATTAGTATTGAATTGTCAATGTCAAACCATTACAACACTATTTGCCATGCAATGTGTTCATTAGCGTGCAGCAACACTGCGGTCGCGTCGCAGCCATTTGAAAATCAGTTTAGAAGGTTATAGACCGCGTTATGTTTTAATATATAATTATATATTTAAACAGTTTAATACGCGAAATAAATGGCGTAATTCAAGTTAGCTTGTACGCCGCTTTTACGCCCTCCCGCGGAACGAATGGAAACGCCGCATCTTAGCTTCAAATGAAACTAACACTGTAGTTTGCGTTTGAAAACTTTACTTAATAATTTTCACATGTTATTGCGCATGATGGCATTATAAAAATTAAAAGTCTGTTTAGTTTGAAACAAAAAACAAACAAGGGAAGGACCCGTAGATCAATTGGTTAAAACAGCAGCGAGGAACGCTGTGGATGCCGCTTTAAGTCCCGTGTCTTAAGTTTTTTTTTCAATCATATCTTTAATGTGTAGTGTACGAGTAAACGTACAGATGCACCGAGATAACGTGTAAACTACGGTTAAGAGGGAAGAAAGTTGTGCGTCACGGTAGGCAATTCGAAAAGAAGGTCATCGCTCGTTCACTGCACTTTACGCTTGACATCAGAATACGATTTACAGAAACAATATTGCATCAAGGTCGAACTGGATTAGGCAGGTTTGATGCAATTTCATGATTTCGAAGACATGTCTTTATAAGGAATGGATTAGAAATAATTGCTTCTCAATACAAAAAAAGGCGAGCTGAAGTTCGCTAATGTAAGCATAATCTAAAATTTGAATTAACGGTCTTACTAGCGGACTTAGCAGAAGTAATTTTACCATTTGATTACCATAAAAACGATATTACCTATTGGTCGTCTAATACTTTACAGTCGATAACACCTTCGTCGATAAATGGTCCAAGTAACTAAAATATTTTTTTCAAAAGGAACCAGTAGTTTTTGTGATTAGCGCGATGAAACGAACTCTTCAGTTTTATAATATTAATATAGCTTTAGTTTTTGTCACAACGATATGAATTAGGATATAGAAGAGCATGTTCCACACCTCCCTATAAATACCGAAGTGGACAGTGTCGAACACCACGACGAACGCTTTCGTTTAGAATTTAGATCTACATAGGCGTGCAATATATGTATACCCACCGTCAATAAAAAAACTTTACATAAATCTCAACGATAAAAGCAGTAAAAACTCTTATACGAGTTTAAGTATACTAAGACTAGTCAGCTTATTCGCATCCTGTTACAAAGCAAGTCAAGGCTATAAGATTGATGAGCAAAACTAAGTTTTGCAACTAACATCTTGAGATAAGTGTAATTATAGAGCTTACTGTGCGTCGATTAAAAACTACATGAACGATATTAAGTAACTTCCATTTTAACAGTTAATTACAAATAAATAAACCGACGAAGGTTCTTGGACGGAGCCAGGTAGACAAATTTATATAGTAACCTTCTTTGTTTATTTCAAGTTCTCAAAAGATAAAGGAGGTAAAAAACAGAAAACTAGTGATCAGTTTAAGTAATAGGGTTCATTTTTTATCTCTAAAATACATACGAGAGGCTTAAACCCAAATCGAAGCGACCTACAAAATAATTGCTTAATTGTCGAATAATCTATCCTTTCGTAAAAACACCTATTGACATAACTTTAATTACAAAGTAGGGAATGAAACTTGATCACACACACATTTCGAGGCGAAGTTGTATTTTCTAAATATGTAGGAAACATTTAGAAAATGCGACCAGCTTTTATAATACGCACGTATACAAGCCTAGTTCGAGACGAGTTTTCCGTACAAGAAAGTAGGCGAACTACTCGCCGCTATCATTTCTATAAGCCGTAACAACGCTAACTAGTTTTTAATTCTATTTGCTCATTCACTGATTTCTACTTGTTTTCTCTCAAAACATCTCTTCTAAATTATTTACTCTTTAGTAAGGTAGATTCATACCTACAACGCATATATGACACTAAAACACGTGTTTATCATATTAATAAAATGATTCGATTATGTTTAACATTAAAAAAAATATATATTTTTAGTGTTATCCTTATACTCAATTATAATTGTCTCCATTTACAGAAATCGCCGTTTTTCGCTACATACTTTTGTAACTCCTTATGTACCAACTACTACGCTAATGGGTAATATGTTAAAAAAAAGATGGGAAATATGTTTAAAAAAAATATTTCCCATCTGAACTGTATTTTATTTACAGTAAAGAGTGTATTTTGGTGGAGGAAAAGGCTTCTTTACCATTTATGCTTTTAAATTATTTATAATAAAACAGCTAAGTTCGGTTAAAATTAAGATATTTACTATACACTGTTCGATCGATTTAAGAAGAAGTGTAAAACCTAACAATAGACGACAATCTATGCTTGATTAAATAAAATCATTGAAAAAAAAAATTGTCTGACAATCCGTTTTCGAATACGAAAGCAAAAGTGTGACACACAATTTTTATATTTTGATATACCCATAAACAAATATAAAAAATGACGAGTTGAATATTACAATCGCCTGTCCTTGTGGTTTTATATTTGAGACATTTATAAATGTATTTATGTTATGTATTTCATCAATACGTGTAATGCATGCGCTACGAAATCTCATTTGCATTCTCGTAACGCTGCTACGATTTGTAGCATTAGCGTAGCTCTTCTACGAGTAAATATGTATTACAAAATAAGAAATTATATTTATATGTTTTTTCTAACGATGATTGTTCAATAAAAATTGAAATAAGTTAAGATTTTTTGAAAGATAGCATAGGCTTGAGGTAGTGGAAGGAATGCCCTATAAAAAAATTAAAGATCAAAACGTAAATTTACATCTGAGAGCTTTTTCATTTATGGACGTTTGTTTGTGACTTTAACCGAATTTCGACATCCCCACCCTTAATTTTATCTGGGTCTAATGTATTTTGAAAAATTATGACATGGTTTTGAAAACCGTTGAGAATGAAGCCTACGAACTGAGGTATATTAGCTATACATTGCTACTATTGCAGTAACGAGTAAAAAAATAACGGATTTTTAGTGACTGCCGCATTGAAAGATTTCTTTTTAAAATCGATAAAAGCCTAACGAATTCACAGCTCGGATGACGCAAATCTCGAAGGCCTCAATCGCCTGTCATATTCAGCAGATTTATTGTTAATCATTTAATCAACAATTGTTTAAGTATTAAATTATTAATGGCATCGCCAATAAACTATTAAACATTAACAAAGGAAATCTATTATGTTATAATAGTTGTGTCGTACCATCGACATCTCAAAACGGCATTGCACAACCGACGACCGCTCGCGTGTCAACACGTCATGACTTTGACACAATTAAACTTAATAGTGGACACCACTTGACCTTTTTTACATTCAAAATGTAGTCAATACACTCGAGTAACATTGAAGTTATTCTAAACAATTCTAAAATACATAATATTTAATACTTTGCAAGCACTCACGTTTATCCGCGGCACTCGTATTCGTACGACTTTGAAATCGTGGGTAGAATTTGGATGATACTTATTTTGAATTCTAGGAAAACGTTTATACTTTAACTACTTAATCAATTGTCACAGAAGTTGAAGTTTCTTTAAGGCTAGCATGAAACGTTGCAAGGCCAACAAATGTAATACTTATAGGTAATTGTGCGTACAGTTTTGCAAAAACTACGACAAGACATTGTGCTTTAGTATACCAATTTAAAATTGTCATAAAGTTGATCGCACTCGTTTTAAACACTGTCTGTAGTTTACGACACATTTGTAACTACGGCTGTTGCAAAGCTGTGGTTAAAATCATTTTCAAATAAGTTTAACTAATATATCGCGTTTTAAACCGTTAGTGGTTTATTTGACCACACTCGTGATTTATTTATTTACAGCAATTAAAACGGCAATAGCCAGTTATATTAATTGGATACACACATATTTATACAATAACAAATAAAATAGTTTATCTCAAATTACATTAGGAGATAATCACACTCAAATATTGGATTCAATATTAATTATTGACGAATTGCTTTCTTAGAGAAATATAACTGTACGTAAACAAATGGATGCTCACCGCTCGTATATCTTCGTATATGCCGTTGAGGTCGTCTTCGAGGAGGCGGTAGGGGTCAACGATCTGTGCGCCGTAGTCGGGCAGGGAGCCAGTGCTTGTGCTCTGCATGCTGGAGGCGAGGCGACGCATCGTTCCCGAGGACACGAGCCCGGCGGAGCCGCATGACGGTCCACATGTGGTCACACGCTGGAATAACAATGACATCAGTCAGATTTCGTATTTGAAAGAAGCATGTGCTATTTTGAGCTGGAAAACCCTAAGAAATATTGATACCATAAAACGATATAACCCAATTCTTTCGTGGGATATAGGGCAAACACATTTCTGTGCCCGTTTCACTGTCATCAGTTTTATTTACAGTTGATAAGACTCTAGTGCTCTACTCGACCGAAACAATTTATTATTATGAACACATTTAACCAATTACCTACGGATTCGATACTTAGTAAAATACAGTATTTAATATACACAAGTCAAATTATTTTTAAGTCTATTAGACTTATCCTATAATATTTTCTACTGTCCTAGGCGTTATATTTTTGCTCAATATTTTTTGGTTTATCACAAATAGACAGGTATACTTAAGTGTTGCGGTTTACGCGAGTAGTACGCAATTTAAACGGTTTAAAACACGAAATATTACTTAACTACAAATTATTTTCAACTACGGTTCGTTGTTTCCGAAACTTAGCAGCAGCCGTGGCCACAGGGTAAAGTTGGCGTAAAAAATCGTTAAAATGTTTTATTTAAAGGCATATCTAGCTCAGTATGAATTGAACTTTTGTTAATTATAACCGTCTAAGGTTACCGGGCGGATTCTTCGCAGAATTCCCATCAACATACAAGGTGCTGTGAAAAAAAGAACGCCTGCGTGTTTATCTCGGTTGCGAAACACCTAATTAACTTGCTTAGACCGTTATCGCTGGTACTTCGCAACACTTAACATTCGAACTAAATGTCATTGGTCACTGTGGCAAAGAATTGCGGGCAAAACTTCTCGTCGGTACACATTCGATAGTGGGTAAGGTGCGGCTATGCCCTTAGCAGCGGCGGCAGTGACCGCGATCCGAGTTTTGCAATTGGTTTATGCAACTGCAGCGGTGCAGTCTACACCTGATGGGCTCCGGGCTCTTGCAAAACAGCCACACGCATGCGCCGTGCACGAATTCGTACGTGGACCGCGAGGACTATGCGCGAGACCTTTTACGAGCCTTCGAAACTGTATCGCGAACATTAAAATTAATTTTTAGATTACAAACGCGTTATTGCAGTTAAAAACAAAAGCACATCGCTGTGCTTAAGGTGAAATTGTATAAATATCCCACTATACCATTGATAAGTTACTAATGTTACTAATATCATCCGAAGCCAAAATGGCGCATCTTGTGTATATATTATATAACCGGGGTATTCTACCTTCCATTAAGTGAACGATAACTGTCTGTCCCTAAAAGAAAAAAAATCCGCGGAATTAAAAACGCTTACAATTTTGTATACAACATGTACAACATTCCTAAAAGTCTATAAAATTATTACTAACGATGTTTTATTTCATATAAACAGTATAAAGAAGCTCCATTTGTAGCTCACACGAGTAGTTTATTTATTTACATTTTAAATAAAACTACATTTAACGGTAAGTAACTCGAATTTTATTTAACGTAACGCCTTTTAGTACGACAGAATATATATCCTAAATATAAATCGCGTTTTAACCCGTTTACACTTATTTAATACATTCACACGTAGTATTCGAAACTAGTTGTGACATAGGGCTAGGAATAATTAAAACATGAACCATGTACAATAGCGCATACATTGACGGTTCATACTCAGAGCGACATTAAAATAATCGCTGTTTTTGTATAAACAATTACAAGTAATACTTTAGCGTAACCTCCTTTTACATTTTCAATGACCGCATCAACTTCAGCAATCTATGAGTAATAACTATTATTTGTAATGGACAGGAGGTTTCGTTGGAAATAAATTGTTATTATCCTGTAAATAACCTCACGTATAATAGTCATAGTCAAGCTCTAATTCGTGTGAAAAACGAAAATATACTATCGTTAGTGTTAATAAAAATGATTACTGTATTATAAGTGACAGCAATTTAAATTTCGATAAAAAGTGTATTCATATTAACTTTTGACTGTGCATAAAACAGAATTGTCAAAGATCAATGTGAAATGTAAAAATACTTAATATTTTGAAAACAACTTAACAATTTTTTTATCATCAGAAAATGACAGAAACAGGTAAGATTTTAATAAAAAAACAACTTATCGTAGGATAAAGACATTACAGGGTAATTCTAATACCATAGAAATACGAAATTATTACATTATATTTATATAAAATAACATATCCCATGAAGTGATGTTTTTGTCAATTCAACCCTAGCTAAACTGCATTAATTTGATAAGGGCTAGAATGTCATAGCGTAAAACATTAAAATAAAATGTAATGTTTTATTATGAATTATCAGAATTTATAGTCGACCTTTTAACGGTGGTTTAAATCCATAAAAAAATATGTAACTAACAACCTAAAAAGAAAAACCACAATAACGTTATGTTTGTTGATGTTCAAAGCTACAGAGGTATTTTTCGATTCATTAGCACCAAATACGTGCTACTACGTCACTGCCATTCAATGTAATGAAAAGAAAATCGTGAACTCATCCATTGAACGTTATAACAAATGAGGTGTCGAAATATATTAAAGCCATCCTTTTGGCGATCTCTAACTCATTATGACACCTCGTGCGCAGAATAATAAGTTTACTTCCAAGTGATTTCACAAATTATGACACTACAATTAATATCAATGTAGCTATTATATTCGTTGGTGGTTTCTTTTTTTATGATAAAGAAGGACAGACCAGCATAGAATAGACGCAACATTAGATGATAGGTAAAAAATACCCCAGCTAGCATTACTCCTCGACGAAGGTCCGCTGTAGATTTTTTTTGGCTTTGGATAGTAATTACAGACTGAAACTGATTTTTAATTTAGTGGTCTATCTTCGGGAATACGCGGACCTAGCGAAATTTTGTCCATAAATATTTAGAAATATGTTGGACCCGGTGGGGATGGAATCCACGTCCCATTGCACACACCATTAGGCCAACCTAAAATAATTTGTAAGTAAGTTGTTTTTTTTTTTAAAATTTTAAAAATTTTGCAAAAAACGAATGTCAAATACTTATTTGAATTAATCGCTTACGAATATTTGACATTTTTCATTATATATCGACAGACATTAATTTAGACTGGTCTATAATCTTCTAAATCAATAAACAATCTAAAAAAACAAAGACCAGAATGTTATGTAGTATTACACAAGACGATACGAGTTTAGACGTAATGTATCAACTTTAACAACAATAGAATATAACGGCACGCCAATCAAGAATAAACAATATCTTAATAAATAAAATGTTACGTTAGAAAATGAGGGTGAATTAATACAGTGGCCAACTAAACTATATTATAGTATAAATCATCAGGATTCATAACGGGACTTCATATGCTTAACGCGCTTTAGAATTTAAAATTATTAAATACTTTCTATAGTTTCAGTACACTAAATAAAAACTTTAAGGTTTAAAACGCGAATCGTTAAAAATCATTTCAAATAATTATAATATATCGCGTTTTAAACGGTAAAGTGTTTTATTTAAATTAAAATTGTTGTAAATAACTTGACACATATGTCTCTTTGTTTAAATTATTTATTAAAATTTACCGATTAGTCGAGCACAGAAATATATCTGTCCCAGCCTCTGTATCCCACCCAAAGAAAACTGAAAAGCTTCCCCGAGTTTCGATCCTTTCCTTCTTATTCCCGTAGCGTCGCGTAATATACATTAATAAGTAATGAACCACAGTACAGATGATGTATAAAAAATCAGCGATCGACGTAATGACGAACAACTGCGCAGCACGTAAAATTGCATGTCTCTGCGCCGCACATAACAATTAAAACATGATAGAAAGTGAGTACTTAAACACTTACGATAGCGATGTTCTTAAAATAGAAACAAACAGCACGTGACAGAGATATATGACAAGATCGGTGTCAAATAAAACAAAACATTATCTAGAGTTGACCACTGTACCTACTAGCGTTTGATAAATCTTTCCGAAAATCTCAAAAGATTTTTTTAATGGTATAACGCTTTCGTAGCCACATTGCGAAGCTGTCTGGCTCAAAAGCCTAAATAGCTCGAAACCCAGTTTCTTTGTTACCTATTGTACCCAGAATGTTTATCGTAGAGATTCATCACTATTGTTTTTAGTCTAATATAGTGATTATACTTGCGTGGTTCATGATATAGTAGTAACATAATATCATGATATGTAAAAGCTTTTGTTAAAAAGCAACAGTTATTCATTTATATAAGAATGTAATCGATACGTTCTTTTGTTTTTGTTCATTCTATACGCGTTTTCTAGTGCGGCGCCCGCCAACACTCTCTTTATAGTCAACGATATACATCTGAATGATTAATTCCATATACACTGAATAATTGAATGAAAATGTCCATTATAATCGAATTCAATTTCCGTAACCCACAGTACGGAATAAATTACGACTTAACAAGAAGCGTGATGGCATTAAAGTTATGCATTCTTGAATAATTCAATACGCTGGTTTCCCCGGAGACAAATGATTTTATCCCATCACAGGGGCCGCGCATTTAATCACTTTTTTGCTCGCCAATTCGGCGCGTAATAATGTAAATACAGAGAACACTTACAGCTTCTTAATTTGCGCTTGTAAATGCAATTTTCAAGTTGGCGAGCTTTTTTGCTTTGTTATTCTGTCTGTTGAAATTACATTTAATAAACTACCTATATAATAATTAAATTTACATATTACAAGTAAGAAACTTCGAACCAAATAATGCTCTACGGATTACCGCTACGGTTCATTTGGCCGCTACAGGCTCTACAAGTAGAAGATTTAAACGCGCTAACAGTGCGCGAACGCATGCAACAAACGCAATTTCAAGGAATGCTCGATGTGACTCAACGTGTTTAATGTAACTTTCACGATGTTTAAACAATCATTAGTTTTAAATAAAATATTTCAACAGTTTAATACGCGAAATATATAAGTTAAACTTGTTTGTGTCTCCGTGATCACTGCTGCAAGAGTATCCGAAAAATGTGGTTAAAATCATTTGTAAGCAAGGACAACAAGTAATATATTTCGCGTTTTCAACCGTTAAAGTATTTTATTTCAATATATTACTCGCGTAAACCACAGACAGTGTTCAATTATTACTTTCCTTGTCTTATTAGAATCGTTACACCAAGAATGAACGATGATTTATTCATCAAGAATTTTACAGATAACTATGACAATAGGAGACCACTGAGCTTCCATATATGCATCCAGATAAGGAGTTTTACGTGTATGTCATCCAACACAGGTTTCTCATGAACTGGTGTAACCAAATATTGTCAGTATCAATCCGTCAATAAGTGAAAACGTAATAAACATCCGGATTAAACCGAATTAAACATTAAAAATTTTATAAATTTTCGCATTTATTTAGTTAAACTAGGATAAAGCTCACTAAATACTAAAATTACATACGAATGAAATTCTAAAACTGTTTTTCGTATGTGTTAAATTATAAATGAGCAAAGCTTACTATTAAAATGTCTATATAATGACGTCGTCTAAATTAGTACTCAATATATACAAGCTATGAAACAATAAAAACCTACAAATTGTTTCCGCATTTCGGGGAATCCTGTACACGCAAAGGTCCCTTAACAGCGTGTACATACACGACACATCATAAGAATTTTCCTTGCCCATATTAATAAGTTAAGTACTTCACCCCGTCCCGGATGCTTGTGACCTTCACGAATAAACGGTGGGAATTACTTGGTTCAATCTACGCTTTTACTATAAACTGTTTATAAAGTCATCTTTCAAGTATGCAATAACTTACGAATATCTTCCGCTACAACATTTAATTTTAGCCAGCGGGCAATTATAATTGAATTTGACGTACCACTTGACATTTTTAACATACAAGTACTGTGTTTATCGAGCCATAAAGTTAAATTATTGAAACATTTTAAACATAAATATTTCACAATTATATTATTCTTTGTTGAGAATAAAAGGAGTGTTTATTATATACAGTTGGAAATGTCTATCAATTCCAATAATAATTGGTGTCAAGGTAAAATTATTTGTTATTTTATAAGATAAGAAATATATTTTTTATTGTATCCTCTTTGGAATCGAAATTATTTATTCCCTTCGATAAACCGATTCTCTAAATAAGCGAGTATTTGGAGGTTGTAATAATTGAGGTTTGAAGCAAGCGACCGGTAACTCGGTCAAAGAACGCTCTATCCGATGGGAGGTTGGAATTGAAGGACGAGTTGAAGCTTTTACATTTTATAAGAGAATGATTGATCTTGTACCTTTTATCAGCAGTTTGATCGACCCTTTAAGGTTTTACCAACATTTATCTTTTGATGTGATATATTTAAAAACTGGCCCCTTCTTTAACGCTTTTGTATAATGTTGCCTAATTAACTTAAATCAATTCTGTTTTTTAAGATGACGTTTATTATAGGTAATAGCAAGAAAATAAAATGCCAAATCTATATTTTTTATAATACCTTGTATAATTATTACGGATACAAAATCGGATTATATTATAAGCACACTTACAATTTTAAATAGACGTATTTTTTATTCTTTTACAGAGTTATATATGTTATTTAAATAATGAGACAAAACAACGTAACTAACTACAACTAATTAATACGTTGGTACATATTTTTTACTACTTACTACGCGCAGTTCAACGATTAATAGCTACTAAGTAATAATTGTATCGAATAATACACGTCCATTGCGACGTCATCTGGCAACACTATAATATCTTGAAGCGTATAATTTATAATAAAGAGGAATTTTGCGAAATTACGTTTCGTTTTATTTATTGCAATCTAATATAGGCTTTAATAGCGTAATGCAATAGTTATTTCATTTAAGAACAGATAAAAATTAGCTTAACATTATATAACTAGTGCATACTAATACTG
This sequence comes from Leptosia nina, assembly GCA_963661955.1. Lineage (NCBI taxonomy): Eukaryota > Metazoa > Arthropoda > Insecta > Lepidoptera > Pieridae > Leptosia > Leptosia nina. The sequence continues at coordinate 10,502,304 of CAVLEF010000007.1, read as the reverse complement.
TTTTGTATACTAATAGTAGAAATACAAGAGTTCGCAAAGATATGGTTCTTTGTTACATTTAAAGACTTGAACTATGTTTTTTGTCAATATAGGTAGATACAACTCTTGTAGAAAAGGTTATCTCCACAAAAACGCACGCCCAGGTTGAACAAGACATTCTAAATAATTTTATTCTATTCCAGGCTGATAGATGCTATTAGGTACACGCTAGAACTAACCTTTAGAAAATCGTACATTCCAAACGCAATCAACAAGTACACGTCTCACATTACCTTCGTCCTAAAATGCAATACTCAAGACGAGTGTTGCACTATTTGTGCATTGCTTAACGCCGGTTACGCTCTTAAAAACTTTTTAACTGTTTAATGTATTAAATTAATTATAATAATTACGTGCAATGTTCACGCGTTTTAACTGTTGGGACAGCGATTAAAGTTCACTTGTACGCGAAATTGTAGGTCTATAAAAAAGAAAAATATTAATGGAATTATAAAATAGGTAGTGCCTTTTTTGTTGATGGCGAAGACGTAATAACTGTTTCTAAATAGTTCTTGTATACTAAAAGTACAAGGGTAAAAGTTCTGCTGTTAGCATATAACATGAAAATTACAGGTTTGAGTACGAAAGTTTACTCATAAGCATTAAAATCAAGTACTACTGATGACAAACGCTATTTCATAATGTACAACAAAACCAGGATTGTAATGTGATTAGCTCATCTTTTGTACCCTTCGTTGTATTGTATATAGTCATTAATTAATTAAGAATTAATCAACGACGATACAGAGACACGCACTTCGCATTTAAAACTAATTATATGGCATCGGTGAATTATTTAATTACCCAGCCGAGTGTTAACCTTTAATGTCTTATTGCAGGAGTACTAAATATTGTGCAGGATTAAGATGAAAGCTACCTTTTGGTCTAGTGGTTAGTGTTGGACTACTGTCGGAGGATATTAATAGGTTGTATTCCTACCATTTTATCCGCCTTAGGGAAAATAAAGTGTACGAAGTATACTTATATACAAGTATATTTATATTAATGATCATTTCAAAATCTATTAAAATAAATGCAATCGTGTTATAATGACAGAAGTACATTAATTACATCTACATGCTAAGTTCATCATTTGCTAGTACCGAATAAAAATATTGCTCAACTATACCAAGTATTCAGGCAAGGACGTTCAGTAACGGGAGACGGTCGAAACGTATGAAGTGTTACTTAGCACTAAGCTAAAAGAACATTTTACAACGATTTCAGAAGAAAAACGTGATAACACCAATAATTTGTTTAGGAGATTATACTCCTTAATGTTACGACATTTCACCATGAATAATTTGCCAATCATCTTGCTCTTTAGAGAAAATAATGCTCGGGTCAAGAACGCACCTATACGTGTTATATTTTACAAACGACGTGTTTGATAAAGAAAAAAATCTCGTAATAAAGGAGGGGCTCCCTTTCGCAATCGAAGCGACGGCACACATTTTTCTCAATTTTATGAAACTGCGACCTTTACATAATCTATATTAACTGCGCTATTAAGAATATTGGCGTATAATGAGATAGATTATTGCAAGAGTTCAAGCGATTTAGACTAGCCACTAGGAAATCATTGCGTTACAAGATTGTGACAAAAGCGACAGACACAATTTCCACCTGAATATTATAGGTATTGTCATCACGTTAGAATCGAAGAAAATGTTGTAAGTCGAAAATAACATATGCTGTGTCGCATGCGTTGTTGCAAACTCTTATACAATAATGTCGACTGAACAAATAGTTGTGTGTTCCGCATTTCTAGTGAGCATCATTTACTCGGGTCGTTACTTACGAAGCTAACCATTCGACCGATTAAATTTTCCAAATTACAGACATCGGGTATAATGTTACATATATGCTGGACCGATACACGTAGTCCTTGATATTTCTGTAGTCATCATGACATTTATAATACTTTATCATTAGACACGACAAAAAAAAATTCATTTTCCAAACTACAGGTTTATTTAAAGATACGGTAAATAATACGATATATAAGTAAAATGTGTGTTGTTTGATGCAATCTTTTCAATATTAGAATAAATCGAAAATTGCGCATATATAATTGTGTTTCGAGCGGTTTGAGTATATACATCAAGTTAAAGTATCTAGCACAAACGCAAGTAGTTTTTACGCGGTAGGTGTTTGATCTAAGTTTTATTTAAGACATCTCTACAGAAGCGTGTTCAAACCAATTTCCTTTTTTCAGAGAACTTGAACGAAATTCGTTGTACGTTTGATTCGCTATTGTTGCAATAATCAAGGTCAATGTTCGCGAAATGAACTAGAATAAAATAAGAAAGGCTATCAACTATGGCGTCAACCGGCGAAGCAATGACGTTGAAAAGTCAGGTGGCTTAGCCAGTTTCGGTGTTATTAAAATTCGTCGAATAAGTAATTTCACAACTTTCACTAAAAAGTAAAAATGTTTACACGAGGAATATTTTCGGACACCAGATAATTGCGTATAACGTACGCAACAGCGCGATTGTGTGAATGAAATTCGTCATTAATAAAATATATGACTTTATTAAAGCTATTTGGCGATACTTGGAAATCGTTACAGAGCAGCATTGTTACCAATTATGAGTAATAATTAAGGATATGAGAAGGATACAACGATGGTTACATTTTCCTTTAACTTCCAATAATGGATCAATGAGCGAATAATGACAAACAAAGAATCCAATCGCTATCGAAGAAACCGAATGAAATATTAATGTGAAAAATAATTGTTGTTTAGAAAGTCCAGTGTCTATAATAGAGATTTTACATTGCATGCTCGCACGCTGCACGAGAAAGCACGAAGAAATGCGACGTCGCCGACCGCTACTGTCGAAGGTGGATTTGAGCCCCAATTCTCAATTACGTGACTTCATTTTGTTAGTTTAATTTAGAGTTATTACTGGTATTTAACAGTAATCTTAAAAATATAGCCACAAACTAAATGGCGTTCGTATGAAAAGTCAATGCACATATCGGTATAAAAAAAGAAATTATTATTTTAGTTATAAAATTAACGTAATATAGACAAAAGAAAGGAGCACAACTTTATTTGTCGAAAGTAAAAGTTATGGACATGGAGAAAATCAGTGGACAAACTCTAGAAACCTGTGGCCAGTGCCGCTAAGCGACCTACTGTACCTACTGACTGAGTCGATATCTCGATACGCGATTTCACTTTTTATTTTATTCATCTTTTAACTGCACCAAAGATAACGTGTATATCATAACATATAACCTCTTAATTAATCTGAAATTTTAATAAGTATATAACATAATAAAACGTAATACATAAATAATTACGAAATTAGATCAGCTGACTTAGAGGTTAATGTCATGCTGTTATGTAAAAAGGATAATTGTCAATGGGAGCCCTAATGAGAATTTTGCCTATTCACAAGGATAGTAATACTTGCAATAGGTACTACGGCAGCATATTTATATTTTTATCAAAGAAATTACTGAAAATATTAAATAAGTTATCTAACCTGACATGTCTTTCCAAATATTCGCAAAGGTGTTGGTCCAGGAGGTTTCAGTTTCACAAATACAGTCTGCCTTCGAACTTTATGCCCGAATTGACACATAAACTTATCCTGAACACGAGCACAGAGCCTACTCGAACTTAAACACGCCATAACTACAACTGCAACGGTACGCTTGAAGACATGAACTACATAACTCGCTATCACAAAAGCATTCGGCCTTTTCCTCCCCTCTTGTAAATCCGACAGCTGATTCGAGCTGTCATGTGTCAATAACTAACTAATGTCAATGTCGCTGTTAACTCTCTTATTTTTGGTTCTAGTTTACTACTAGTCTATGTAAAACTTGGTACTCTGACAACCTTTTTTTTTTGATAATTTAAACTTACAACACTCTAAAAAACTTATAAACATTGTCGGTTATGCCGGGAAGTTGATGTTAAATTATTTTATATAAAGTAATATTTCCACTTGCTTGCATTAATCTTTCACTCACGTAAAATAAATTGAACTCAGTTCAAGAATTATAAAACATGTCTTATCTGTGTTACCGCGCTCTGTCATTTGTCTTTGAGCTAACCTATAATTTTATAGAAAGTAATAAATATTTTGCTTTTAAATATAAAATTCGCAATAAATAATAATCATGATTCCAGGTGTACGAAGAAATGTGATTGATTTGCTTAAAAATATTGAGCGAAATATATTCAATTTCTTTAGTCATCCACCAAGAGGTATTTATAAGATATATTCATAGTTTGGTAACGGAACATAAGAAAATTTAAGTTTAGCGAGCACTTCATTCAACCACTTTATTTATTACTCTACTGTTTCAGAGATAGCCTACGCGTGTGTAAACGAGAAGCAAATACAACATCAAAAGTTTTCAATTAAGGATATCGTTGGCGATGGATTTTTATTAGCAGTACCAAAATTTAGGAGAACAGTCGAAAAGCGTTGGAAAAGAAAGTTTGGATCCCCAGAATACCAATGGAAAATGCTTGTACCACGTACTAATATCAAGGTTTGCCATGAATGTGGGCATTATCATGAAAGAGGACGGCTTTGTGGTAATACTATTTTACTGTAGTTGTTAGTCTCAATTGCTTTCAAAACCATTTATTGATTATTTATTTTCTTTCTATTTATATTGATATTGTAGTAGATATTGTAGATATTGTAGTAGGCCGGGTGATCAGTCCACTCCATCAGAATTGCAGAATTTTATTAAAATTTCAAAGCCATAGCAATCTTATATATTTTAATGTTTTTTTAAGGTAACTGTTATAAGAAAGTTGAAGCAGAAACCAAAGAAATCCAAGATAAAATTGTAGAAAAACTTGCAAACAAACCAATTGAGAATGAAGTTATTGTTTTGTATGATGGTGAAAATTTACCAGATCAGGTGAAACACTTTGTATTTATTCATAAAAAAAAGATAAATTTGATGCCATCATTATCAATTGCTTATACTTTAGTCATTATTTTAAGCACCATCACTTGCTGATAATATTTGTGTGGCCACAAAAAAATTACAAAGTAACTTAAGACTTTAACATTATATCAAATACTTACTGTTACAAACACTTCTACTACTAAAAGATTCATTAATTTCATCAAAGAAGAATAAGATAAAAAGTAATTGTAGTCAATGTCTAAAATTGAAACATATATATGCTTTATGAAAGAATAAGATATGGATAAATGTATTCTGCAGTTATACTTAAATAGAAAATAACCTTTTTTGTCATCTTCACCTTGCTACTCTCTCTTACAGCCCAAAGAATTCTGGCAAGGTAAGAGAATCATTGAAATGAAAAAGGAGAGGCCACAATTCTTCAGTAAAAATCTTTTACAGAAGACAACTCAACAACCATCAGAATCAACAGATGTAAAACCTACTGATTTAGCTTAGTTTTAAGATTACGGAACATAGAACCAAATAAAACACATATAGTTAAAAAGATTTCAGTGTTTATTTTACAATTGTCTCAAGATATAAAAAAAATTCACAATAAATTAGACCATGCATATACATACTATAATTCTACTTAATATATTTGCAGTATATCATAACTTATTCTATTCTGAAGTATTATCCAACATACATAAGGAGACTTTTTGGAATGATCATACAAATTTATATTGTAGACTCTAATACTGCACTGTTAAATGAAAAATCACCATGCCATAAACTTATGTGTAGAGAAAGTGAAGAATAGAAAGAGCCTGCTACTATTTGTAAATCTAGATAGCAATTTTGTAAAGAAGTATTTGCCCACACGTTAATTTATAACACATAAGTTATAAATTAACGTGTATTAAGTCTGTATCTAGAGAGCAAATAATCTCAGATGACATACAACTAGGAATAACAAGCATATAAAAGTCTACATAGTTCAAAGAAGTAATAGGTGATTTTCTCTGGACGCTAATAAAAATTGTGTTTACTTGCTTCAATACTAAACATTCCAAAAATGACTTATATTATATCAAAAGAGTTTCTGTGCTCAAAGTTTTCTAAAGAATCTTCATCACTTGGTCCTATAAAGTGACTTTCTACATGAGTTTGAAAGTCAACAAACCCTACATCGTCCTTGAAAGTATCTCCACACATTGGACAGATTTTATCATAGTACTCTTGATTATTTTCAACATTCTCAACACTCTTTTTATCTAATGTAGTATTTAAATCTGAAAAATTATCAAATAGAACAGAATCTGTTTGTGTTGCAAAATTTACAAGACTATTGCTAATTTCAGTTTCCTTATCTTCCATTTTAACAGATATCCCTTTGTTTGCTTTGCATGTGGAACATTTATAGCCATCTGTAACATAAATATAAAATACATCAGTTTTTATTTATTGAATCAATATTACAACACTGAGTTCTGTAGATCAATTTTAGTACGCCATTATCAAAAAATTAACCATCCCCTTTGACTAAAATAATTTTAAATGAAAGTATATTCATTGATTAAATCATTTGATTTAATCTTTATTAAGGTAATAATATTTATTAGGGTACTTTACCATTTAATAAAGTTTCTAATCTTGTTATAACAGTTTTAATATCCTTTTCCTGTTGTGCTACATCTTTTGTTAAAGATTGCATTTTGTCAGTTTGTTTTTTAATTTCTTTCAAAGAATCAGTAGCTGGATCTTCCATAAGATTAAAACCTATAGAATCAATGTTCAAAGTGCAGTCGTCTTCTAAATCTTGGAGTTGGGCCATTTGTTCATATTGCTCTACCAGCTGGGATTTTTCCTGAATGTAACTGTTAACTAATTTAAGGGAAATTTCTTCTAAGCTTGGTTCAGTATACTTTTCTATATATTGTGCATTAGATTTTGGTGAACTATGGATGTATGTGTTAGTACGCACTAATGGTTGCTTTATATGTTCCTTTGCATTTACTTTTTCAGGTCCCTTCATTGCTGCAATTTTTCCCCATAAGTTTTTATTCTCACAGGAAACCATAAAAACATGATGTAAAAGTTGAGACTTTTGCTTATTTAACTCTGCAATTTTTTGCTCCAAAGCAAATTTTTCATCTTCTCGAAGTGGAGTGTAAGAAACATTTTCTGTAGCTTTAGTTATATCTAGTTTGAGTTTTATGTTATCACTTTCTAATGAATTTATTCTTCTCTGAAGAAGAAGACACCTATCTCTCATTGCGTGAAGAGCCAGCTCATGTACGCTAAGGTTATCACCCTTTAATGTAGATTGGTAAGTAGAATCATTGTTAAAGCTCACAATAGATGAAGATTCCATACTGAAATAAAAGAACCTTTCCTGATTTTGGTTCAGTTTTCAAATATCATGGTTGGGTCGAATTTTATCGTTTTTAACTTCTATTTTATTTTAAACGCAAATATTAATTCTTTAGATTATGTAGGTAGGTCATAATACATAAAACATTTTGCAACACACAACACAGCAAACAAAATAGCATACTCAAATTCTGACATTGGCACTGACACCAAAGAGACAAATAATTGACATTAAACATTACAGACAGACCATACAATGTACAATATATTCTGCAGACTTGCACTACGTTCAGTGTTACAGAGTACATTTTCTACAATTAATAATCCCAATTTACGTAGCACATTATAAAATATAAATATTGTATCTTGTTGAGTTTTTGTTGTATAGGTACTTTTGTTCTGTTGTGTCCACTCTATAAAAAATTGTGAACTTGTAATGAGCTAAAGCCATTAAATATTTGAATTAAAAAAAATACAATGTCGTACACCATTCCTCTTATAAAATTTGTTGCATTTTTGGTAAGTATGTAATTAAAATTTGGTAGAATTAGCTAAATATTAACCATTTAAACTTCAACAAAGATTTCTTTAAAAGTTAAACTTTTTATAGATTTCCTCTAAATTCCCTATATTTTATGAGAAATTGTTTTAATTTTAGGATTTGCTTGCAGTTGGTCTTATAGTGCCATTGATTCCTAGTCATGTACGGCAACTGGGGGCAAGTCATATCTATGTGGGAATTCTGGGTTCTGTTTACTCTGGATTTCAATTGGGTTCAGGTCCATTAATTGTAAGTATTATTTATATTATATGATCATAGTTTTACAACTTAAAATAATGTAATTATTTATAAAAATGCAATTTATTTACAGGGTAGTTTAAGCGACTTAAAAGGATGTAGAAGTATACTAATTTACACATTGGTAATATGTGGAGCTGCCTATTTCTGTATGGGCTTCACAACATCAGTTGCTGTTATTATTGTTTTACGAGCAGTTTTAGGTACTATGTAATTCTTAGTGTATTTTATTAACTTCTTGCATAACATTTATCTATAATATATTTTTATTAGCAATGTACATGAACATATTGATGGCTACAGTTTAAGAAAACCAGCTTTTAATATGATTGTAAGCCTAGCTCTTTCAGTTGAAGGTCACACTTAATGCAAATAACCTGTTTATTGTAACTCATACATTATACATTGCCTGTACTGCTGTCTTAATACCTATAAGTTTGCAACATATTCTCTTACAGGATTATTTAAACAGACTCAGTTACTAACAAAAGCTTTGGTTCCTGAATATGAGAAGAATGAGAAACAGCAATCAGCTATCTTTGGGAAAATGGCTGCTATATCAGGAATGGGAATGACACTGGGGCCCATTATTGGGGGACATATGGCTGAAGATTTTCCTGAAAAGGGTTTTTTATATATTTCAATTATAGTCGCTATGTGCTTTATTCTTAATGCAGGTCGTTAAAAACTCATTCATATTATATTATGTCTATAGTTAATAAAACAGGGCTGCTGTAAAAAAATCCGAAATGTGAGGGCATAGTTAAAAATTGAAAATTAGTGTATATAATACATTTTGCGGTTTAATTCTATAAATTTTTTATTTGAAAACTCTTAACTTATTATTTTTAGTAACTAAAATGTTTATTCCAGGTTGTGTGTTTTTGCTACCACAAGCTATTATAAAAAAAAAGAGTAAAGCAGATGAGAAGAAACAGTCTGATCAAAATGTTTTTCAAAAGATCTATAACAATAGTAAGGAGTCTGCACTTGAATTATCTAAAGTAGACTGGTCACAATATTGGGAGGTGTTTATTTTTAAGGCACTGCTAGGTTTTGCTATGGGTGTATATTATTCAAATTATGCTTTATACTTAAAATCGCAATATGAATTATCACCTAAACATATTGGATATGTTATATCATTCCAAGGCATAATAGGTGCTGTCTCTAGTTTTTTAATGGGTTATATCAATAGTTATTACCCTCATGATAAAGATTTTAGTCAAAGAAATTATCATGTATTCCTACTTCTGTCTTTTTCAATTTTAGGACTCTGTATGTCCTCAAATATATTGTTCTATTCCTTATGGTTAATTCCTATGTCTATAGGAAATGCTGTAGGCCGATTAGTTACTTTAGAAATGATTTTAAGAAAAAGTGATAGGGAGCACAAGGGTACATTAATAGGTGCTTCAAATAGTGTAGCCTCTTTATCTGGTGTCATGTCACCAATGGCTGCAGGACTTATTGGTCAGTACTTAGGAGTTAAATATGTTATATATGCATCGCTATGCTCAAATGTTTTAGCACTTATTTTAAGTTACAGATATAAAAGCAGACATGTTAAAGTGGATTAAACCACTATAAATGAAAGTATGAAATAAATTTTTTATCTTTACAATATGTTAGTTCTTTTAATTCTCAAAAATAAAAGATACATTTAACAAAAAAAACTTTATTTTGTAGCTATATACATTTTAAACTAGTCCCTTAAAATTAATTTTAACCTGGTTGAGCTTAGTCATCTAATGATTGAATCTGTTTCTTCCTCATTTCCCTAACAAGGTTCTGGAAAGCTTCTCTATCTTTTATATTCTCAGGGGGCATAATTTGTCGTTTTGTGTTTGTTACCCACTCTTCAAAATATGTTGGCTGGTTAAAATAGAAGAACAATGCCACTGGGAATGATGTGTACATAGCCATTCTTGCAACCTCTAATTTCCAATTACCCATTTTTGTAATAAAGAAGAAATTTTTATAATTTTGTATTTAGTAATCTAAATCTGCGATAATTTTAAATGACAGATTTTAAGTTTACGTGATTAATGACAAGTTAGTGTTGTTGGGTAACGAGAACAACAAAATGACAATTGTCACGTACGATCTACAGATCTACACTTTAAAGAAAGATTATATATTTTTAATTACTGTTAAAATATTATGTTTTTATTTTTAAGATTTTGGCTTCATATCATGTAAAAAAATTATAAGACAAGTTAAACCTTTTACTGCTCTGACTATATACCGATTTTAATGGAATCTTATTTCGAAAACAAATACGATAGTATTGAAAAAGTTTAATTTGTATATACCTAGATTATTACATAATATTGAACACTAGATTATTTATTGCCTCTTTATTATAATAAATTAGGATGTTAATTTAGATATCAATTAATCTCGTTAGGTTCAAAGTTCTATGTTTACACTAAGTCGCATTAAGTTTTATTATGGAACACTCATTATGGTATCTAAACCACACATTGCAGACGATATTAGGTACCTGTCGGTCCTGCTATTCTAAGGCTATAATAACATGAAATCCTAGGGAGGGCATTTACGTTTGCATTACCTATCAGCAATCAGATGCCGTGCGGGCGGAACGTGCTGAGTGCTAATGTAAGACCGGCACGATTCCGATTTGTTATCAACGCCATTGGAACCCGTAAGGGCTTTTATGCTTTTCACCTTAAATTGCTTAAGCAGAAGAAGCTAATTCCCTGTCAGCTTTCCAACTGTACAGTTAGATCTGAACAAGATCATTTTGAACATTGTATATTCGTTACTAGCTGACCAGACAACCGTTCTTTTGCTATAATGTGAAGTATTTCGGCAAAATATTTTGATTACCATTAATCGGTTCTAGTGAGTTAATATTAAAGATAGATATATTATTGCTGACATTGGTTTTTGATTATTAAAAGAATTTTTTTTTTTATTTGTTGGTTATTATTGTACCCTTTACACGGTATATTTGTACCGAGTAGGTACCGACTCAACAAAAACGCTCAAAGAAGAATAATTTTTCGCGTTTTTTCCACATTTTCCTTTGGAGCGCAGGACTGTAAACATTTTATAGCCTCAGTTCAAACCAGTAGTTCCCGAGATTAGCGCGTTCAAACAAACTCTTCAGCTTTATAATTTTTGTATAGATCTAGATATGTACGACAAATAATTTAAAAATATTAGGATGTCATTCGTCTATTGAAGACATGTGCAGAAACCGGCTGTCGGCATTGTCCATTGTCTATTAGAAAATTAAAATAATAAATCTATGTTTAAAAAAAAAATTAAGTTAAATTAAAAACTTTCAATTCATTGTGGCCACAGTTGCTGTATAGCATTCATAACTTAGGTGGTGTTTAGATAATGATAACTTATTTCAACTAAAGAAATAAAATAGAAAACAAACATTTATAATTAGTAACACTTCGTGTTTTAAACTATTTAAATTTAAATGTATCTGTAAATATTTTGCGAGTTGTGAATATTTTAATAACCATTAACACTAAATTCTATATTCACAAAAGTACTTACCTTACAAGTATAAAAAAACTTAACATTGTAAGGAAGAGAATAAATTGATATAAACTTCATAACAAGATCGATACATTCAGAATGATGTTTTTTAAAACTCATCAATTTTGAAAGCATTCTTATCTGCAGCAGTTATGAGGCATTGCTCCCTTTGATATTTAAATTTGTGTTGGAATCAGCTCCATCATCTCGAATTATAATGAGGCGTGGAATGACAAACTACCCTCTTTCATCAACGCCCACTGATTGTCACTGCATTAAAGTGTGGGAACTGGAAAGATTCTAATATTGATTATTATTAATAATAATAATAGTTGTTACATTCGGAGGATTATAACTTTTTTGGATATTAGTATTGGAATAATAAATGGATAATTGTAACAAAAATGACATGATTTTTCTGTTTAAATAAAACGCTTGGCTGGCTTTGCAGCAGCCGGCTGCTGCAAAGCATTCGAATCGTCGGCCCGAAGTTAAAAATCATTTTCAAATAAATTTAAGTACTATATCGCGTTTTAAACCGATAAAGTGTTTTATTTAATGTTTACTACTCGCGTAAACTATAGACAGTATATGATTTTTCTGTATTATTATCGAAAATAAAATAAATATAGTTTTGGCGAAATGTCGAAATTTTTGAAAAGAGTTTTTCGTTGCATCATTGTCAGATACAAAGACTTGGATCGCATTTACGTATCAATCATCTTACAGGAATCGTGAGACGACCGATACGATAGTTGCGCATCCAGCCTCAGGTTAACTGTAACAGACATCTCTCATTTAAAGTACATACAGTCTCTCCTAAAATAGGAACTATTCTATCGTTCTAACAGCATATTATGCCCCCGCAAACCCATTCTAATAACCTGGAATAACTCTAAAACGCAATGATTCTCTTGTGAGATAGATTTCATAAAGTAGTTATGGGCAGAAACTTTATAAACCTTTTATAGAGTGAAGTTGTTGCCACAGATAACACAGGTATGACAAAATATCGTTTATGCATAGACCAAACGATTTCAATATACAAAATTATAATTACGACAATCGATTATGTCATTATTATTTACTCGACGTTTGTAACGCATTTCAGCGATAATGCACGAATGGGAGTTTTACGTACTACTTATTTTATATTGAATTTGCGCACATCTCATACCTATGTCATCTCATTCAAATGATATTTCAATCTGTTCTTTTACGTCAATAAATTAAGTAAGTTTAGTAAACAGTGTCTCAAAGTATTTTTAGTGTAAATTAATGAAAACCTTGGGAGAAAATTACGATTTCTTGAAATTTGTGTGTTTGTTTACAAAAAATGCCAAGTTAGAAAAATGTTACTGTAAACACACCTATATAGTTGTAGATGTTCACACACGATAATACATATTTTTCGATGGCCTCACTCTTTAATCCTGATCGTCAATTGTCAATTATGACATTGATTATAGACAGATGACACATGTGAATTTACCACAGACACAAGTGAATTCAAAGGTACTATGTCGTACATTATCAGGTACATTATCAATATTTATTTTTACGCTTGTGCCAATAAAATAAAACAATAGGTAGAAAATGTCTCCAATTACTCAGGCTATGATTGATCAAATCGTCAAAGAATGTTTACAATCATTTCAGTCCTTACCTAAAACGGGGAAGCCTCTTAATTGCGAATGGACTGTTCTGACTTGTATAATCCAACGAAACACAGAAAGTGGAAAATACAGAGTGGTATCAATCGGTACTGGATCAAAATGCATTGGAGCCACAAAAATGTGTCCCGCGGGTTATATTTTAAATGATAGTCACGCAGAAGTAATGGCTCGTCGAGGGTTTCTCCTATATTTGTATCAAAATATTGAATTGTGCTTGGATAATAAAAATTCCATATTTCAATTGGTTGACTCAAAGTGTAAATTAAAGGAAAACATTGAATTTATTTTCTATTGCTCTCAACTACCCTGTGGAGACGCATCTATTGTTTGTAAAGATGAGGTTAGTGATGAAATTGGTGATATCATTCCATCTATGAAGAGGTCAATTCAAGATACTGGAAATGAATGTGAGGAGAAGAGATCTAGATTAGACATACACAGGACAGGTGCAAAATGCCTACAAGACTCGATTCAGGATCTTAAGTTACCTGGTGCAGAATACCATATTTTAGGACAAGTAAGAACAAAACCAGGCAGAGGGGACAGAACATTATCTGTGTCATGTAGTGATAAAATAGCTCGTTGGATCCATTTAGGTATTCAAGGAAGCTTAATTTCACTTTTAATGGATGAACCAATTGTCCTAAACCATTATATATTTGGAAATGGTGTACCTTATTCAGTGGACAGCCTTAAGAGGGCATTGTGTATGAGGAATTTAAAAATTATAGAATCTATATCCAATGTACATTTTTATCAGAGCACAATCACTTTTCCATATATCAAAACAGAAGAATGCTTAAGGCCTGCACCATGCAGTATTGTTTATATAGATATACATAGTGGGTGAGTAAAAAATTTTAATAGCAATGATTTTGTAACTATTAAAAACTGCTTAACTTCTCTGATCTTTGACACTTGTGTGATGTAAATGCATTTTTGATTTTTTTGGGACAACTACTGGTAGTCTTAGCTTTGAAGCTTCATGTTAAGAAAGACAGGGTACGAAAGACAGATAAATAAGTAGTCTGAAAATAAAATTAGACACTGAATAGAATCCATCCCTACTAATGTACAAAATTAAATTTCAGAAGTGCTTACTGTTTCTACTATGTATAAGTAGCTTTAAAATGAAGAGCAAATAAAAGTTATACTTATTTTTAGGACTTCCGAAGTTGCCGTGCAAGGAAAAAAGCTTGGAGTGACCAAAAAGCAAAAACAATCATTGTGTATTTACTTATGCATATGTAAATATAATTTATATAAAAGGTTTCAAGAAATTTTGGTGAAGAATAAAACGTGGTGTGAAGAAATATGTGGATCAACTTCATTGCAAAATATTTGTTATAATGAAATGAAACAAAAATCAGTAAAATATAATAATAAATGGAAAGAAATCAAACATTCGTTCTTTCAAAGGTGGACTGTTAAACCAGATATATTTGCTTTTAAAGTATCTTAGTAATAAATAACCTTAAAAAAATCTTAAGTTATTTTACACACTTTATATTTTTGGTGAACCCTTTTACATTCAAAGCAAATTAATTGAGTCTTTTAATAATATATATCTTAAATACTTTTTAGTTAGATAATAGTAGTTTTAATTGTCACGGTTATACAAAATGATATAAGACTGATTATACATAGTTCAAATCTACCTATTTACCAACTGTAATTTAAATTTTTCAATATTATCATCCTTATTTGAGCTGGAACACTCTACGAACGTGAATATGAAGTTAGCAATTCGTTTACACCAAGTACCGTACGTGATTACGTTCACTACTTAAATTGAGATTTTGTGTTATAAGTTTGAAATGAGCTGCACTAAAAAAATGGTCTCCATGCTCGTTAGGTATAGTTAATGTGATATAAATTAAAGATCGATTATAAATTGAACTGGCATCCACAGCGTTCCGTGTTCTATTGTGATATACAAAAACTTAGAACTGTTTTGCTCTAGAGACAATACAGCCTCATTTATCAAAATTGTTTTGAAGTTCTATGTAACAATATTTCAAATAAATCCCCGTAAGGAGGGCCACCTGCAAACAATGGAACCTTTCAAGGATCTGTATCATTGTGTAGGTAGGTATTAAGGTTTTATTAAAACAAATTGCTATATGTAGACGAAACAAGCGCGCGTCCCGTGTATTGCGCCTACGCAAAGCTTTATCATTTGAGTACCTATTGGTATGCACTTTTATTGTAATCCGTAGATTTTATGAGGCGCTTCCTTCTATGGTTAGATAAACACTTATTGTTTATTTATTGCCAGTGTAGTGGTAAGATTATATTTACTTTTTATAGCAGATTCCCACCACTTACGTGACTCAGTGGAAAAATACTAATTTTTATTATATTATAAGCAATAGCTCCTGTTTTCGGATACCACAAAAAAAGCAATTAATTGTTTGGATTATGTTCACAATCCGCTTGTCTGTTCATACAATTTATATTTGAAACATGCCAAGTAATTTGTTAGCCTACGAAGACCTACCTTGTTACCTATTACTATAATTATAAGTCATGTTTGTGTAAAATTCCGTTTAAACACATTTCAGTGTCCATCATTGATCAATTGGTATTCACGGGTAATTTTGATGAAGTTTCTGCCCCCTGCTCAACTAAAACAATTTATTGACAAGGATTATATCCCAGGACTTTTCGTGCTTAACGCAATAGGCTACATGTTTGATCATTGCGTTTGACAGTCTATAAAATCATGTTTACTCCTTATAAATCTGACACGTCTTGTATTTAAGTCCACGTTCCGAATTTATACTTTTTAGCTCGTGCGAAAAATAACTGGGTGTCAATTAATTGGTAAGCGCGATCGTAGCAACTTTCTGAATGTACTCGTTATGTTGAGATGAGATTTGTAGTTTGGTAAGCTCATTATAGTGCGAAGTTAACACCCAGATTTACATTTTTGCATTTTGACGAGAATCAAACCGATTCGCCCGGCCCAAACCGTGTTAAGTTTCACCCACTTTCTACCGGAAAGCAATTAAAAATAATTTGCATTTCTCCTTGTAGTAGGTATACCTAATTGTCGCTGTCCGTTTTGTAACGAGATCTTTAATTAGTTTTGTCTAAAACACGAGAGATATCTTATTTAATATAATACTAACTATTTTATTTATTATTATTTAGGTACATTATAGTGAAACATATAAAAAAAGTTTTCAGCTGACGACTTGTCGCCTGGTCGATTACCACAATAACGCCAAAATATATAATAACTAGCTGTGTCAGCAACTTCGTACGCGAGAATCGTTATTTTGGGTTAGCTGTTACCCACGACGTCGGTTGCGTCCTTTCCCGTCGTTTTTGCAAGTTTTTAAATAATTTAAAGAGGAATCATTCTTTCATACATATCTTGAACCGTTTTTTCCCCATTTCTTTTTTCACATTTTCGCTGTCTCTTCGCTTGTATTAGTCACATGGCAAAGTTTTATAGGCTTCCTCAATAAATGTCTAACCAACAAAAAAAAAATTTCAATTCGAATTCGTAGTTCCTGACATTAGCGCGTTCAAACATACAAACAAATAAACTCTTCAGCTTTATATATTAGTATAGATAAAAGCTTATTTTATTATGATAAACAAAAACATCTGGCTATAATTAATAGTTAAGACTTCTTTACGATTATAAAGTGAAATTCAGGAACATGTCGATTTTGTAATATTATGACAGGGAGTTTAGACATATTTTTACCGAAAAATTCCTTTCACCGATAAATGCAAAAGAGAATAATCATTGTTTAAACTCTAGATGTTATCTACATTATCTAGTAACAGCTTGCTATTTACTATAGTCACAACAGTATGTAGAGGCTATTAAAGATGATTTATCACAAATGTTAGGTATTTAAAGCTTAGTTGGCTTAGTTCATAAGTTTAGTCTGCCTTCGAGCTATGACAGGACAATGGGTGCGCTTACCAAGTGGATCACAACAGGTGTGCGCATAATGTTCCCGGATTTTATAGTCCGTTAAAAATATAATATCTAGATTTTACGTTCAAGGGTAAGAAATTTTG
Source organism: Leptosia nina (assembly GCA_963661955.1). Lineage (NCBI taxonomy): Eukaryota > Metazoa > Arthropoda > Insecta > Lepidoptera > Pieridae > Leptosia > Leptosia nina. Next base: position 10,484,952 of record CAVLEF010000007.1, on the reverse strand, counting down.
ATTTTCGATGATCTATTAGTATATTGTAATTTACCATTAGTCGGGGTTTCCTCTCTCAAGGAAATTAGATTCCACAATACCGTTTCAGTGTGAGTTGGCGGGTCCCAACCAGAAGCAGGGCTTGGTGGTGTTACACGTCCCTCTTCAATATGGGTGCTGGTATTCGAATTTCAAATATCGAATATATCGCCTGACCCAGAATGCGAACCCCGAACCTCATAATAACACCTAATTATCGCAAAGCATTGTAAAATTTGTAATTTATGAATAGCAAATATAACGGTCCGGCCATAAATTGGATGTTCTCCGTGGTTTTAGCTATCGAGCAGTGAGGGGTGTGCCCGATCACGACTCAATGTTTATCCACGACAAATTGCTACGCTCAAATCCTAAAGAAAGCTGACACCACCTACCACCGGCTTCATAAATAATATCTGACATTTAAAATGCAGTCGCCATTATTCAATGTTAACTTTCTGCATATCAGCAAACTTTTTAAGCAAAGGTTAAGTAATCAATTTTCAATCAGTTTTTCTTTTACGCAAACCGTAATTGACGGCGCACAGTTTGCAAGTAACAGGTGTATATTCTTCTTTGCACAATATCTATATATGAAGATGAGTCACCACTGCATTTTCCTTGCTTATCCATTTAAGGAACTAAACTATCGCGGTTAGAACCAGTAAAAACTAAAAAGAGTTCGCGATAAAACCAGTAAGGAATCTGTACCCTAGCAGTTTCCAATCCATGTACAGCATTTTACAGTTATATTGCTGTGTGGTCTATTTGCCGAGCCAACTGTGTCGTTTTGAAGATAAATTGGTCAATATGGATGAACGTTGGATCTACGACCATCAGTTCCGGAGCTATTTCGTGCTGGTATTGACGGATTTAGGTTAAATGTATTTTAAAAGCGGGCCGAAGAAGGATACTTAATGTAATCCCTTCGCAATCGTGTCTCATACAGTATAAAACGCTACATTTACACACTGTAAGGCCAATTGGATTTATTGGGCAGTAAATAAGACGATACTTTACAAAAAGTACTTGTTCACACCTTTTCAATTATCGTAAGTGCGTATTATATTTACTGTTAATTTCCAAAGGACGGTTATGGGTGTCGGAGATGAAATCATATCATGTAATAATAATTTAACAATGGACATTTTCATAAAAAAATATTGACCCAAGAGAATAAATATAACAGTTATGGCAGTTTATTATCTGTACACCCAAATACCAGCTAACATGTTGGCAAAGTAAATAGTTATTTTCAAAACACGTTGATTGACTGAATATTATCTATGTAAATATTTTATCAAAAAATAAACTAATATGTTAAAAAAAATCTACAGTTTGCTAACAGTATCTCGCTATCGTAATATGTTAAAAATTAAAAAAGGATCTTGCATTGCATAGCTGTAACGAAAATTCTTCCCCATTTTCTTTAAAGACGAAGTTACTCATAGTAATGTAAATCGAGTACTAGGATATTGTTCATATTTAATAAAAGTACAAGTAAACAAACATGCAGACATGTAAATTAAATTAAAAAAGGTTAAACTTCCTGTTCGTTGTAGTTATAAGTAATCTCACAGAAATAATTGATCTTCGAATTAACACGATGCATTTCGTTTTCAACGCCACATCCTTGGCTCAGATTCCCGTTTGATTACATAAATAATGTTCAGAATTGAATGTCTTGATTATTTATTTAACTTCCTGAGGTAAAGCCAATTATCTCTTTTAGACTTGTCCTCGTCATTGGTGCCTTAGTTTAGACGGATATTGAATTTGCTGAGATAGTTTTTACTACCTGCAGTTGGAAACGCAAATTATTAAAAAATATATTAGGGATAAGACAGCGGTATTGAAATAAAAGTAAGGTGTCGAGAAAAGATGAGTTGTTAAAAACAAATACATATTTCTAGAACTTATTGGTTTTTAGGGCTAAGAAAAGTTTAATCGCCGTTTGTAAAAAAATACAAATACCCTAAGTTAGTCTTGGTTAGTTTAGTTAGTAAGTAAATAATTTTAGTTCATAAAGAACTCGTGTTAATATTTACGTATGTAACTTATGTTGAAAACTTATTTTTGCCTGTAGTTACCGCGAGTAGTACACATTTAAATAATAAACACGTAACACGAATACGTTTAACTAATACATTTCGCGTTTTAAACCGTTAAAGTGTTTTATTATTTTTTATGTTACGTTTTCAATAATACACACAAAAAATCTTACTAGCGTATTACAATTTAATTTTCGTCCATACCATACTTTGCAGGAAGGTGCCTTGTGGACAATTATAATTTACGAGAAAGATGATACGCTACAGAACAACCAAAGGTCCCATCAAGGTAAGGTAAAAATAACAGATGTAACTCATCTTACAAACATAAATCATTCGCACGCACTGAATTATCGAACAAATGAAGACGTGTGTACAATTACAGAATAATTAACCTTCAGAAATGAAAAGTATTACTTTACTCAGTGGAAATGTTAAACCATCAATGTTAATGTTACCCATCCATTACACCACTTTTCAATCAAATGTATTGACCATTAGATTTTAGTACTAGATGTTACCAAGACATTTTTAATCGCTATAATTTTCACATGTTTAAACGAATTCAATATTTTCTTAGCTTTACACAAACGGGGCACAATCCACGACCCGGTTCTCCGATAGAATTAAATTTTACCAATCCTTTGTATGCATGATACTAATGTATCGTGGCAAACAATAATGTTTGTGCCAAAGAAATATTCATTACTAAATACACTCCCCAAATGTAACTCTCCTCAATAAAGCCGCGGTCGAGTAAAAATTGACACAATAAGATATGTCCCTTGATTTCAATTAACATAAACTTGTTTTATTGCATGTGTGTTTTCAAAAGAGAGCAGGATAAATAATGTTTTGCGGTTATCTCGCGGCCCGATCTTGAACCATTAATTTTTAACAATGCGGCTGCTCGCGCCAGTAAAGGAACCTTTCAACTTTATATTTTTTGAAGTATTATTGTTATATGGAATTTAATTATTCAAAAATTAATTAATAATATAACATGAATATGTTTTCAGATAAGCTTTAGTTTAGTAATGTGAATTATCATATTATATAGTTATAGTAACTTTTCGCCCCCATAAAATTTTGAAGAAGTATCTTTTAAGCTTTCGTCTAATTATTATTATTATAAATTCTTTATTTCACACTAATCTTGCCTAGAATCATTAATACTAAGAAAAATAACCTAAAACCATGGATAAAACTAAAAATAATGAATAAAAGAAAACAATAAACAAAATACATCGATTAAAATAAGAGGAAAGTTTAAATGGGATATATTTTAGTTTAGAAAATTATTTTTAACTACGGCATAACGTTTCGTCTCTCCGTGACCACGGCAACTGCTGCAAACGAAATGTCGAGCCGTAGTTAAAAATATTTTTTCAAACAAGTTTAACTAAAATATATCACGCTTTAAACCGTTAAAGTGTTTTATTTCAATGTGCACTACTCGCGTAAACTACAGACAGTATTAAATAAGGGGACAGACATATTAACTAACGCATGTTGTTTGGCAGAGACAAAAGACTAGAAGTCTGAATTGAAGGCAAACATGTCTGTTTGTTGTTGCTTTTAAAATAAGCCTAAAACAATAAGTAAAATAAATCAATAAACGAGGTGCATTTAATTTTTAAATTTAATAAAAAAAATGTACTACAATTATAAAGCCGATAAGATTAGGTGCAAGCCTATTGTATTGCGTTGTTTGTTTTGTAATTGTTAACCTGTTTGAAGGCTTAGATGTATAGATATGTATTGTTTAATGCAAGTGTGAACAGCGCCTTAACCGTAGAGTCAAATAAACGAGTTCTGACACGCGATATTTACGAAATCTACTCACGACAGAAGTATATAGGCATTTATTGACATTGTTGCCCAAGCTGATAAGTAATTTAATTAGATCGGCCATAATTGAATATCGAAAACATGACACGGATTGATGAAAACGAAATGTTTAACGCCAATAACGTTCAACACTTACAATAAATAACGCTGCAAAGTTTTATGTAATTGTTGCACAAGACAACTTTATGGTTTCATCTTTCATTGAAATATAAGCCGACTTTTGTAACAGGATTTGATGACAAGGAGAATGTCTTTATGCCATTTTTAAAATCTGACGCACTACTAAAATGTTTTAAAACTATTTATCATAGGAAATCTTTGATATTGTACAGATGTAATCGTATAAGAATTTATTCATCATGGAATGTAATTTACATGTTTAAATAAAACGTAAATAACTGTTTAAAGTGAAATATATGACTTAACTTAATTTTTTATTTACTACAGCCAGTATGAAATTGCTCATGCAGTTGTCAAACTATACTTAATGTCTCTTAGTTATAAGTGAAATAATATACAGTATAATTGGGACCCCTGGACGTAGAGATATTACATTTTCTTTTATACCCAACGTGTTTTTCCGGGATCCTAGCTAAATTCACATCTATCATAATTAGTCTAGCTATATAGGTGTCAATGACATTTGATGAGCTCATTGGTGTAACGGTAGCAATGGACGGCTAATAATCAATGGGTCGCGGGTTCGATTCATACCGGTCCAAGATATGACTAATTTTTTAATTCATGTTGGACTTCGTCAGGAAACCTGGGTATTAAATAGCTGATAGAAATATCGAAATTCCGTCCGGGTCACGACCTACGTCCAGACAGACGAAAAAGCCGTGAAGTTTTATAACGTTTGGTTTCAGTCCGTGGATTTCGGAATATCCAAAGCCTAAATAGGGCGACAGCGCATCTTGTATAGATACTATAGGCTGGGGTTTTTCACTTACCAACAAGTGAATCCTTTGTCCTCCTCTATTATTTAAGAAAATCTATCTTTTCACACAATAGCATTTGTAATAATTATAGTAGTATAATAAATAGTGAATGAAAAGGCTCTATCGACACTTCTGATTGCATAAACGTAAATCTAGGAAGTCGTAGTAACGATTAATTTCAGTCGGGAAGCCAAGCTTTTTTCGACCCGACGCTCCTTAATGAGAGAAACTGACTAGAGTTAACTTATATGCAAATTCGTTTTCTTCGCTTTAAAGTTCATACGTTTGATATATTAGGCGTTAATGAGGGAGACATTTACCATTTACAACTTAATATGAATAGACTTGGACGCTGTGTTATATTCAAGTCCGTGTATATATTTATATAATTTGTATTTGTGACAACGAAGTGATTTAAGTAGATAAATATAGAAAACTTTAAAATCTTTCACATGTTATGCACACGGTGGCTCTATATAAAATAAAAATCGATCATAGGTGGAAAAAATTACGACACTTGAACCGGCATCCACAGCGTTCCGTACTGTTAATTAATTAAGCCTTGAATTTGTTTTGTTAATTAGTAATAGGTAAATTAAAGGTTAATTATATAACAGCCAAAAGAAATAACAATATAGCCGAGATTTAATTTGATACAATATTGTGTCTGCGTTTGATACCTTACAGTTATTTTGTACTAGCAATTAAAACTTTGTGTCACGCACTTCACAATAACGTGAAACGCATCCAGTCTATATTTAACGCAGTAGCATAAAATACATTCTCATTTCAAAAGCATCGAGAGGTGTTAATTAGCGAGGCAGAGCTGAGCTATTTGTCTAAGTCCAGTGCTATACGTAGGACGTCCAGAAGCACGTGGGCGGTAGAGATCCAATTACGTCCCTAGCAAATTAATTTATGGCGACGGGCGCCTCAGAGCCGCTCTCACCTTGACACGTTCGACGGACCCAATCTGGATGGACCCCGCGACAGGTTTACGCGAGCCCTAAAGTAAAGGCTTAAGGATTTAATCATTACTTTCGCCCGCTTTCTGTAAGGAATGCGATAAATTCACAAATATCAAATTACCGCGAGCCGGTTTCAACGGACCGAGGCGTTAATTTCATCGATTAGTGCACTGAAATTAATCGTAATAAAAATAATCGATTGCTTATCACCGCAAATCAAAGTACGATTCTCAACACCATCAAACGACGTCATTGCCTGATAATACGTATTGAGATAATGATTCCTGCATTCCATTATTCCATATAGCGTGCGCATACGTAAAACTAGAACGGAGGTTGTGTCGGAGGCTGCGCTTGCGCTTTTGATGTAAGCGAGGACCGAGATGCCGGCAGTCGCATAAGAAACTGTGCGGCGGATAGTCGACGCAATATTGTGCGCTGAACACCGCTGTCGGCCGGCCGCTTTCTCGAAATTATTTACGATAACCGTTCGCCTACTCCTTACAATAATTACATGTGTTTCGTGATAGTGGGTACATTTATGTGGTTCGATTAGTATGATGGCTTTTTAAAATAATTTTAAGACTGTGCGAGAATTAAAAACTGTCCAAATGAAGATGACGGTAAATCGAATAAGAGTGGTGGTGCTGGGCAGTCCGCGAAGTGGAAAGTCGGGTCAGTATAAGAGTTTTCTTATTACACGTTTTCTGGAATAATATTAAAATTAATACGTATTTGCACAACACTGAAAAAACTCGTATCAATAAACTCGAACGATCGAAGTGTTTTACGAAATTCTCAACACGGACAAGACGTCGTTTTAAATTTTTAAAAGTGTGACATCTGTATCAGCATTTCGGTGTTTGTAGGTCAATGTATATAGCGAAACTGTATATCCTCAATCACCTAAAATGCTATAAAATAAACCTGCATGTATGCCAATTGCTTACCTTTTGTGGCTCGAAAACGAGATCGTAGTCTTATAATTTTTTTATGTATTTGCAATTCTGTCTTTTTTTATTATTTAACGCTTATTTATTTGCATACTTAAACCAATTATTTCAATTGTAAAAATATTGCAAACAAGAGCGTATTTATTATTTACGTTCTGAATTCTTTAAAAAGTGATTATCCAATTTGTTACTGAAAACAAATACAATAATATAGCAAATATATGTACTGTATTTTCTATTCCTTATCATTAATAAATATATATTTTGCATTAAATTATCATTGCATTTAAAATAGTCATAAATTACATGACGTGATCGTCGCATATTTACATCATAGTGTCATTGCATTCCTTTTGAGGACAATCTTCAGTGAGATTGACGTGCAGTGAGCAATTATCATAATGATGCAGAGAAAACAAAGAAACTAACGTATTAATTTTATAAATTGTGTGCATTATGTAAAAATAATTATCGTAATGTACGAGGTGGATCAACGACCTCGAAGTCTTAAATGGTTGAATGGTCGTTTAAGTTACACAACGTGGTTTGGCGCCGGGCGTCGGGAAAACGCTTGACCCAGCGGCCTCGACTCTTGTAATTGCGCCGCCCTAATTGTTACTTGCTGAACTGAAAATGCACTAGACGATCGGATGCACTTTTAAAGATCCTGTCGCGTGTTTGAGGCGGTCTCGCCGCTTTTAATGGCGCCTGGCTCGCGGATACGACCGACTTGGATTGACTTCTTACTCTCGATTCTAGTTAGAGTTATTGCACTCCGTGGAGTTGTACGAACTTTTTTGTTTGTTGTTTTATAGTCTATGAGAACATTTAAATTCAAAGACCCGTGTGCTTATAGAATTAATAAATTTAAAAACTTAAATAACGTCTGTAGCTTACGCGAGTATTACAAATTTAAATAAAACACTTTCAACGTCTTAAAACGCGATATATTCGTTAAACGGGGAGACTCCCCGTGACCACGGCTGCTGCAAAGCATCCGAAACGTCGGGCCGAAGTTAAAAATCATTTTCAAATAATTTTAACTAATATATCGCGTTTTAAACCGTTAAAGTGTTTTATTTAAATGTGTACTACTCCCGTAAAGTATAGACAGTATTTAACGCAAAATATGTTAGTTAAACTTCACAGCCACGGCAGCTGCAATGTATCCGTTAGGTCGTAGTTAAAAATAATTTGTAAACAAGTTTAACTAATATATTTCGTGTTTTAAACCGTCGAAGTCTTATATTTAAAGTTTAAAGAGTTATACAGCGTACATTTTTAAATTGGACGTTCCTTTTTCAAATGTATGTTCAATAAAAAAAATGCAATTCTTATAAAACATCGTATAGTATTTATCGTACCAAAAACTTAAAAAATTATCGAAAATATATATCAATTGTTTTTTTACTGGGTTACATTTTATAAAGTTGCACATTATTATAACCTAACTGCATCGAGGAACATCGGAGAAGCATGCGAGCGAAAGCTGACGCGGATCGAGTTATTTTTAGAACATGACATAATTGCGATCATTAAGTTCGCTGTGCTCGTAAATATGAGAATGAGATGTGTTTCATAAGTTGACCTCTTCGGAAACCCAATTGATCAAGCGGACACAATAATATATGTAAAATTATGCTGTACTTCATTTGCGTTTATCACGATCAATTAGGTTTAAGTAGAACTCCGGAAATTGTACACACTATTGTGTATTATAAGGAATAAAACGGCTAGAGTATAAAAGATCACAAATGAAAACTATATTATAATTTTTCTAAGTATTATTCTTAATCTGACTATAAAAGATTCTTTATATATATATTTTTAATATCAATGAAGCATGACTAACAACATATTAAAATAAAATTAAGAATCCACGAGCACACTTTAACGGTTTAAAACGCAATATATTAGTAAAACTTATTTGAATAAATGACTGCCCGTCATTTCGGATACTTCGCAGCAGCTGTGGTCGCGGGGAGACTCAAAGCATTCGAAACGTCGGGGCGCAGTTAAAATAGTTAAACTAATATATATCGCGTTTAAAACCGTTAAAGTGTTTATATAAATATGTACTCGCGTAAACTACAGACAGTTTTTAATCCGAAAGAAAACAAGATGGCGTTCTTTCCTGACTATTATAATCTAGTTGGCTTTGATTTAAATAAAATATTACAAACATTAAAAGAATCGCGCGTTATATATGCGTTGATATTGATAGGCCCTGTCAGCAATACAATTGGAAACAAAACTGTATAACGGTTAACATCTTAATGGTTTTTGGTGACCTTTAGAGAAACACCATACTTCAGCGTGTGTCTTGTCCGGTCGAGTGATGGATGATGGCAGTAATCTATTAATTACCTATAGATTCTCTGGCTACATCTATTGTTCCTACGGGCAATCAATCAACGCAACAGTGCTATGTTGTTTCGTTACTGTAATTTGTCTTTAACGGTTAAATGATTTTGATATGGAAAAAATGAATATTAGATTACGTTGGTTACAACGGAGGTACTGATAAAGTTGACGAGACTTTTATTAGTGTTTTACTTGTGTTTGAGATAAGTAGAGGTGGCTGTGTGATAAAGTTATACTGTTTTTTGTTTCTCTATTTAATCGTCTCATAATCCAATAGAAACAATCATCGTGAAATGGTTTCCTAACACTTCATAACATTAAGGATGTTTCTATGAATCAATTTGATATTTATTTTCTTGGGTAGGAATATCGAAATTCGTGAACCACCACAGATGAAAAAGTCGTGAAATGTTAATCCGTTTTCAGTCTGTGACTATCCGAGTGTCCTAAGCCGAAATAGGCCGACAACGCATCTCGTTTAGACGTTGTACGTGACGTTGCGTTTCACCTTCCACTTATCTGTCAAACAAATAAATGATTAAAAAAAATAAAACTCCCCAGTCGATAGGTGAGAGAATACATCTCTACCTACTTATTACATGCATTTGGTCCTGCGAATCTCATTTAGTTCTAAAAAATTACCTCCTTATTCTTGCATATATTTTAACCCGGATCATATTATTGTTTCAGTCATAAAGAAACATTTTAATCGCTTTTTTTACTGTTTACGTTCGGAGTTCCGACTCGATCGTTTCGTTATCTCACGTAATCGGATCGCGGAGAAAGTAAGACATATTTTAATAACTCCGCATCGACGACAGAAAAAGAAATAAAACGAAAACGAGAGTGTGGTATTTTGTGCGCGCGCGCAATAAATAATGTTTGGTAATATATGGTAATATGGAGGCTTAAGCCCTCATTAGGCTTTAATGTGTATAATGGCTACTTAGCGGTTATTCAACATTGTATTACGGCGATTGTGAGTCAAATCCTCTGTAATTTTAAATTTACGATTCCTGATTGGTAATTGAGAGTTTAAGGTTTTCTCAATCGTTCTTTACAATGAATAAGTTAAAATAATATTTACGTATAAGACAGTACTTTTAAAGAAATTACAATATTTAATTAATCTATTTACACAATATATCCTGCCATACATGATAAAATCTAATTTGACAGCAAAAAATAATACTACTTAATTATATTATACTACGATACAAAAACAATATGAAAACTAAATTTTCAAAATTATTTTCTCTATTACTTGTAACAATTACGTTAAGTATTTGCTAATTCACTCCAATAATCTGTGAAAATTTTGGTGTACAATATTATACACTCGCATTGTTTGCTTGATATGTGAATAGTACTTTTCTTATAAAGACTGTAAGCCTATCGCTTTTTCAATAGCATCTATATGTCATCCTTCAAAATGATTTAATATAACATTGGGTAATAAAATTAAATTTAGTATAAGTTTCAAAGACGCATATATTAAAAACAATGCATTAAGAAACATCAAACTTGAGCTTCAATATTAAAAAGCTTTTAAGCTTACAAACCTTTCTGGCTATATTAAAAGCGTAATCGTCTGAGCGGGCTATCAGTACTTCTGTCGCAAGGTCGTAACGGAATGCTATTAATTCTGATCTCCTCAAGTTAAATATTGATTTCGAACTAGAGCACTCGTGGAATGTATTTCAAGTCCATTGTCATGCGACATTATGGCGGGGTTGCGCAAGCGCCGAGCACGCATCTGTTACGCAATTGGTTCAGCTCGTGACTTCGACGATCCAATCTTATCGATCGACAATTATAAAAGAAATTTAGAATCGATGGTTACAATAGGAGCTTTCTTTGCGTCAGCTGCGTCCTGAAAATCTCATTATAACTATGTCTTATGTAATAGGCGCACTTGTTCATTATGTATATCTTGTTATACTCTAACGTAATCCAAACGCTATACAGGTATTGTTTACATTTCCCTATAATATAAAGTTACATATTATTATAGATTCCTTATTAAATAAATATTTTTTAACAAGGAATCTATAATGTCTTATTTCTAACTTAAGATTTGTACTACACAAATACACAATTGACATAAAATCGTGATTGACATTGAATCATACTACCTAAAAGGACAGATTAAAATTTCCTAAGTTTGACATTTCCACAGGGGCGGGGATATAGGCAAAGTCAACGATAATACATATAAGAAAGAAGCATGCATGATCACAAAGCATACGAAATGTCGAGTTAAATAATAAGGACGTTAAAATTTCTGTATCAATCTGTTGTTGTATAAATAAAATTAACGATGTAATGAAAAAACACCATAAAGGTGATTTTGAATACGGAGATCTTTTTTGTAGATATTTAATCACTAATTGTTTATTATCTGTGACATCAACTACGCTCTATGAAAGGTAATCACTCTATAGTTATATAGGGTCTATATAAGAAGAAAAGTGTGAAGTAAAAATAAGACTTGGCTTAAAGGTCTCGTTACCGGGCCATTAAATATTATAAAAAAAAACTCTATAGTTGGTAATCGGCCATATTTGTTGTGGTCTTTCCTCAAGTTCGATACTCTGTATGCATTTCTGTGGAAGATAGAACAATAACTGTAAAACCGATAGAAATAATTAGCCTTCGTATATTTAATGGTATTCTTATTCAAATTTATTTTAACCTTTAAATTAAATGTCACAATAATATCAATAAAATATCACATTATTATACAGTGCGTAGGTATATGTAGGCATGGTGTAGGCGATCACAAATTATAATGTTTTTACGGTCACGATGCATTGTTCGTGAACAATTATTTTCTTGAATAGCACTGCTACTAGGATCGCTCTACCAGGTCGGTAGCAATTCAAAGAAGTTGCCCGTCATCATTGTTGATAGCTATTTGTATATAGACTACGGGATACCAGGGGAGTATAACGTGAAAGGACTAATCATTACTTCGTAGAAAGTCGAGTTTAACGACCGCTTGATGACGTTCAAACAACTATTTTGTGTACTTTGTTCCTTAATACAGTACAAATAGGCCACGCTCACTTTCCAATAGAGAGGTAGGAAGTTATGTTATTTTAATTAGTGTCAATAATATTAATTAGTATTGTTTGTTGCAGCGGTGGTAGTGCGTTACCTCACGAAGCGGTATATCGGCGAATACAGCTCGACTGGCGGTGAGTTTATATTTTACATTTTAATCCTCAATATGAATTGGTACTAATATTCAATAGTTTCTAACAAATACCAGTCAAAATAACTTTAAATATAATGTAAATACTGTCTGTGAAGTTATATTAATTTTGTAATATGTATACATTCTTAAATGAAATGTCTCAGATCTAAAATTTGTTCTCGTTTGTGATGAGAAAAAGCGTATTAAGTTTTTAGCGAATTCTGTACCTGTTTCATATTTACTAATAGCGTCACGTTATCCTCGAATACGACTCGAGAAATCATCTAGTGTATCTGGGATTCGAAATCAAGACCCCCATGCATTACAATGCGACAAATGAGACACGGAGGCGGCAGGGAAGTAATAAAAGAAATGACGAAATCATTCGGGGATAGGCAGGCGCCAGAAATTACTGGAAGTGATTTTCAATAATATACGGTCAATCAAGATAAGGGAACAACATGTAAATTTTTATTCGGTTTTATTACGGCTCATTTCAGATACAGTAGCACCAACTTAATTTATGCAATTAACGTCAATTTACAAGATTACGGCACCTTTTTGTACGTATAGAGGAAATAATTTCCTTCCGTCCTTTAAGTATTTTTACGTCAGTGTAGAACTCGGTGACGTTTGCTTTACGTAAATGTAATTCTTATTTATTTCGTCAATAAACAATTCCAATGATGACCATTTACATAATAAACAAAAACGTCATATAGCAGACGTAAGCCAGAAGTGCTCGTCAGCAATTGCAGATTAAACATGTTATAAAACCAATTTATTACTTTCCTTAATAAAAATAGACTTTGACGTCAAAGTCAAAGTCAAAAACGTAGGCAACTAAGTTATCCAAAGACAAAGAAAGGAGAACGAATCTCGAAATTCACGTAAATAAAAAAAGCAGAAAGTAGTAAAGTAAAGGTTTCAGTCTGTAGATTTCGATATAATCAAAGCCAAAATAGGTTTAGACGTTATTTGTATCCTTTTTATCAAGTGAACTCCGTGTTTGTCACTGTTTGTTGGTAAAAAAGAAAAAAGAATAAATATTGTTTTTTTTTTAAACTTATTAAAGGAGGTACCTACTTAATAAAATGATCACGAAGATACTGCACGAATGAAATACGTTGTAAGTAACTAGTAGGATACCATTTACGGTTATGGAGTGAAATTATAAATGTAAATTGTGTTGTTTCAGATTTTCTTTATCAGCATCGCGTGGCATTCGATGGAGTGGTTTCAGAAGTTGAAATACTTGACACCTCAAATTGTGCGGTAAGTGGTCAATTTGTGTTTTGACTAAATGAAGTTATAATTATGAGTTCAGTTATACTGTTACCGTCGTTATTTTGTGTCAAGACCCCATAAAGATCAAGGACACAGAAGAATCTGTCGGTAAAATTAAATTTCAAAACAGATTTAAATTAAGGCAAAACTGCAGGTAACAAAAAATATATTAGCATACGTAGGTCCTACGTAACTCTTAAATTTGTGTCCTTAAAAATCTAATAGAAATTTCATAGGTTTATAACCGGAAATGACCTTATTTAGAATATATTGCTGGGAGCGACTTTTGACAACCCCCCTCCCCCCCAATCCCCATGAACACAGTAGAAAATAAGTTAACTAATACATTTCGCGTTTTAAACCCTTAAAAGTGTTTTATTCAAATGTGTCTACTAACTACAAACAGAGCCTTCCCTGTGATTCGAACCTACGACCCACATGCTTAACGCTTTATATTAAACATTGAGCTTCGACGGTCGTTATGTTATAGAAGCGAGAGGCAAATCGTAATTGGCATTAGTGCTTTTGCTCGATTTAAGCTCGTTTCATGGCCAGATGATTAAATCGCATATCGAGAGCTTATTAATGAACCGTTATCTAATCCGAGATTAGATTAATTTTGTACGACATCTCCATTATGTGTAGCGTCTTATATCATTAAGATTATTGGATCTTATAGGAAGCGCGTAATCTCATGATAAGTTTCGATTAAACGTAAGACAATAGAGATCTTAATCTGACAGGTGTTGCTTGGGCGTCTCGGGTTCGACGTACAATTTAATCGCGAGGAAATTACGAACGCTTGACGGGCTGTCTTTCATAAAAATGAATCTATATCATTATATAAGGCTGAAGAGTATGTTTGTTTGTTTGAACGCGTTAATCTCGGGAACTACTCATGCGAATTCTTTTTGTGTTGGTTAAGGCATTTATAAAATATCGCGCTGCGGTTAAAAGGAGCAAAGAAACAGAGGAGAATGGAAAAATAGGGGAAACTATTCATTTGAAAACTTTTTTATACATGTTATTGCACATGAAGGCACTATATAAATGGAAAATTTTTAATTTTAAGTCAGAGCACGGAACGCTGACGATGCCGGTTCAAGTCCTGCCTCGTCGTGGGTAACAGCTTAAGTTTACAGAGTTGAACAAGTTTGCAAAAACAAATTTTATGGCCAAAATAACTTTTTTACGCGGACGAAGTCGCTGACACAGCTAGTGAGTTATATAATCGCCCTACAGTGAAACACTTAGTCATTGTTTTGATTAGAGAAAACCGAGTTTCGTTAACTTGCATTTGTGCATTCGTTGATAATTTAATTTCACTCTCGTCGACAACGTGCTGCTTTTATTTATCTTCTAAGAACATCAAGTACATTATTTATTGCGAGAGTTTGCAAGAGGAATGTACTACGATGTGCAACTTTGTGTAAAGTGTATGTTGTACGACAGATATTTACAACCTTCGGATTGGAAATTATTGTTTTTGGTCGCACGTTTAAATATACTAGTGCAGCCGTGTTAGATAAATTAATTGAACTAGCTTTATTTATGTCGTTGCTTCAATAGTTCGTAAGTGTTCTAGTTATAACTGTTTGATATATGTTTCGTTACAGTTCTTAGGATTTAGAACATATTTCTAGGGCATTAAGTAAACCTATTTAAAAATTCTATAGTCTAAGATATCGTTATATAAAGACAAAATCTATATACATGTCATCTTTCTCAATAAAACTCTTTAACAGTTTAAAAGACGAAATACATTAGATAACTTATTTTTGAGTTATTTAATCCCCCCCCCCCCACTGTGATCACGGCTGCTGCAGAGTATCCGAAGCGACCGCCTGTCGTTAAAATGAGTTACCTAATATATGACACGTTTTAAACCGTTAAAAGTGTTTAATTTAAATGTGTATTTACGTAAACTACAGATAATACTTAATGTTTTTTTTTCATATAGATCCGCGGTTGCCTTGGTGATCACGTGCGCTGGGGTGATGCCTTCGCTGTAGTATATTCTGTCTGCGAACGCCGCTCGTTCCTAGCTGCTGCAGAACTCCTGTCACTGCTAGAACGGACGAGGCTCCCCGGCTGTGCCGCTATCACCCTCTTGGGCAATAAGCGTGACCTCGAACACGCGAGGTAAGATAAACTGCGTACAGTTTGATATATACAAATTCTTTATAGATTATGATCCTCCACAAATTATATTCAATTTATACGTTGAAATTAGAGTGATAAAAAGTATGTTACTGCCTCCAATGGGCTTATTTGTTTTTATGCTATTAATAAATTGAATTAAGTCCAGCAAAATTAGTCAAAAAATATTATATTTTTTTTAGAAATTGCAAATTAGTTTTTTATTTTTTATTTAAATAAATAAAATATTAAAAAATAGATCACAAACCAATTGAGGTTTTTACTTCCAACAGATACAGAACATAAAAACTATAAGATTATACTTACATATAAAGACTTATATAGAATACGGATAAAAATAGCTCTAAATTTATTTTTACTGAGTTCTCAAATTATTAATCAATTTAAAACGCAATAGTATTTACTTAATTTAAAAATCGAAAATAAATTAAAAATCTTCACTCGAGGATTGAACCGGCATTGCCAGCGTTCCGCGCTGTTGCCCTCAAGAGTCAACAATTTTTTCAATTTATTTTCGATTTTTAAATTATATAGTGCCTTCGTGTGCAATAACATGTAAAATTTTTTAAAGTTTAAAAAGATATTTACTTGTAAAATCTGTGATAAGAAAAATACATATTTGGATATAGGTAAAATGGCATGCGCAAATGTAAAATAAAAATTTACCGCGATGATTGCACTTCTGAGAAAATCAATAATTGGTTTTAACATATTAACTCATACCAAATATTTCGCCACGTAAAACTGGGGATAATATATACCTCCAATTCGTTTCACATTCACGATTGTTAAATCCTTTGTATGTATCCTTATCCGTTGAGCAATAAGTTGCAGCTAAGCTCCTTAACTTGATTAATTCACTGTAATATTTTGTTTACACAATCAAACCGTAATAATTGTCTTTGGTTTACGTTTTATTCCTGAATAATGACTTTAGTGCGCTGTAATGATCCCAATTAATTTATTTAACAAGGTGTGCCTTGAGAAATTACTTTAAGTGCATTTTACTATCTCAAGTAATATTTCTCGCTGAAAATTGCAATTACAATTTCACTGTCTAGGAAAGCAATTCATACATCGCGCGGATTATATAAAGGGACTGAGTAATCTTATTAGCCCATAAAAATCGTTATATTTTATTTCAAGTGAACTGAGCTCGGGATATCTCCCACGCCTGGGACAGTCTTCGTAGGTCATTGACTCTTATCTACAACACCGGACAAGCATATCAGACAATCCCAACATAACATGCCGAATTTTTTGTTTGAGCTTGCTAATGTCTTTCATATTTTTTACAATATATATTGTGTTAGATTTATATTAATTTATTAATAAACATTTTTCTTTAAAAGGGAGGTCCACGCGGAAGAGGGACAGGAGTTATCGCTCCGTTTCGGGTGTCAGTTCTATGAGGTGTCCGCGGCAGAATCATGCGCGGGCGCAGCGCTAGCCTTCCACGCGTTATTGCGGGAGGCACGAGCCCTCGCCTTATTATTACCCGCTCCTAGGCGAAAACTCGCCGCCTACTCCGTTTCAAAGGTAAATATAATACTAAAATTCTTGATACGTTAAGCGGAAATTACCCACACACTTAAGAAAAAAGATTCAAATTTTATATTGCGAAAATGTTACAAGATACCGAGACGTATGAATGAAAGAATTATTTCTCTTTAAATGATCTAAACTAATGTTCGCGACGTATATTTAAGAAACAACAACAGATGTCGTAGGTAACAGCTATGATTGATGAAGATCAGGAGGAGGTTTGCAAAAACAAACTTGATGCCCAAAATAACTATTCTACGTGGACGAAGTCACTGGCAGAGCTAGTCAACATTAAAACAACTATATTCCCTTCTTTTAACTAACTTCATCTAAGTTGCTGTCTATTACTAGAAAGTATTAAATTTAATAAACATCGAATGTTCTGTGGAAATATCAACGTCATAATTATGATGTCTTTCTCGTGATAAAAACCATAAATATCAATACCATACTCGTATAGAAAGATTACGTAAAAATAACTAATCATTGTTACACGTCGATCTTTCACTCATGCGCATAGGCCGCATAGTTTTGTGTAAACATACCATATGCGGATGTTCGGAGTTCCCACCATCATAATGTCTGGGCGTCTGAGTTATGTTAGTGATTTTCTTCTGCATTTCTAACGTGATCCGTTGCTCGCTTTTCTCATAAAGCTTTTCATATTATGTAATTGGTTGTTATGGTAACCACATAATATGAAGCTCAAGATATGGACTAGCCTCACAGACCAAGCGTTAAACCTATTAGTGTTTTATTTCCTAAATATTTAAAACTAGCTGTCCGCGTAGAAGTTATTTCGGGCATGAGAACTTGTTTTTGCAAAAAAAATGTCGTTCGCGTCCCGTCGTTTTTGCAAGTCAATATTTAAAGAGAGACATATACTATAGCAGACATTTTTAGATCATTTAAAGAGGAATCATTCAGAGATATTTTTTCCCCCTTTCTTCCATATTTTGGGAAATACATACATACAGTGGGCTGTATCCTCGCTCCTATTAGTTGCATCGTAATCTTTTATATCCTAAAGCCTTCCTTGAAATATTTAAATGCTCTAACCAACACGGAATTATTCAAACCGAACCAGGAGTTCCTGAGATCAGCGCGTTCAAACAAACAAACAAGCTCTTCAGCTTTACTTTATAAGTATATATTAGCGTAGATACTTCTAGTTCTAACACTTGTTAATATAACCTCTTTTTTACAGGTAATCGGGACGATTTTTGGAAAAAACAGCAAGAGTGTTCGAAAAAAACGACCATCGCTTAGTATCTAATTATTGAAATAAGAAAATAATGTTAAGATCCATAGACTGCGTTTAGGTTAAGTATAGTAAAATGTGGAATTGTGATATTTGCATATCTCATACTATAAGGAGGCTCTATAAAACTGATATTTATCGACATTAAAGCAATTGTTATTAAATTTAGAAGGCGGATGATCCATGTCTATGATATAAAGAATTACATATTGTTATATAAAAGACTTTAGCGGCCATTTTGCAAAGCCACTTGGGTCGAATTGTGCGACCGTCGTAAACGAGAAATGTCTCTCGACGATTCGTCATCACGAATGGATGACGTAACGAGTGATGGTGTTCCTCAAAAATGTTAACGCCAGTTCTTTTCTCAATTACGACCGTCGAACACCCAGGTTGCTTTATATCTTATATTGTTATTTATTTGATTATATATTTTATATCCTTGTAATTCTACAAAAGCTCATCCACTTTCTTTGTTTTAAAATATGCATGGAAGTTGTACATATATGCGTCACATAAAAAACCTCGCATCGCAGTTATAAAGACTCGACAACGACATCACTATTGTAAATATTAAATTAAATAATAGTAGTTAATGTTTTCTTGACGATAAGATTTGCAATTAAGTACATAATAAATTTTTATGTTTATGTCTCCGGGTTTTATTTCTTGCCAGGCTCGTGTAAGATGACCACAACACGATTCTTAATACAATCTAACTCTGCAGTTGCAGTTAAACGTGAATTGCTTGCTCGTTTCTCGTGAAACTATGATAACATTGTACTCGTATTTTGTTACCAGTGGTACACATTAAATAAGCAACAGCACGGAACGCGGTAGATGCCGGTTCAAGTCTTGTCCGTGTCTTTTTTTCAGTTTGTAATCAATTTTTGATTTAAATAGTGCAAAGTGAACAATAGCCAAATATTTGCTGGTTTTACACGCATCATCGACTCTTTGGTTTCTGACATTTTACTCACAATATATGAATAAGAATTACTAACAATGTAACAATTTTCCTGATTTCCAGAATTCCTGACCACAAACGAGATATCCTTTCTTTTTTTTCCCACACCCTTTACCTTTCGGGTTTTTTTTTTTTTTTTGTTTTTTTTTTTTTTTTTTTTTTTTTTTTTTTTTTTCCCCCCCCCCTTTTTTTATTTCCAGATTTCGATACGAAGTCCTACATATTTCAGAATAATTATAAACTGATTAGAAAATTGTTGGAGCTGGTGAGGATCGAATCCATGATCCATTGATTAGTTATTAAATTGCTACCATTAAACCAACTAGCCCGTTGACATTTTAATACAATTTAGTAGTTTGAGAAAAACAGACAAGCTCACATTTATTTTTTTCTGCCACTCAGACTGCAAGTACCGTGTCCTACTTATTCGTGTGACGAACGATATCACCTATCGGAAAATGTCACAATTCTTAAAAATGCGGGCATTAACCTTGTATCTTGTCTATTTATACGTTAAATATGCGTCTCTTAGAGCTGTCGAAGTAACAAAGCCTATTCCGCCAGAACAGTACTGGGTAAGCTAATAAACTATTTGATTGGTAACAACTTGAAATCCTGTTAAATAGAAATGAACTGAGAAACCAATTATACTCGTAGGTATATATATAGTTTATAAAATAATTTCTATCAATCGGATTGCCGTCAAAGGAAATGCTGACCTATAGGAAGCATTCAGCCTCCAGCGTAGGCACTAGGCACCTTACGCGCTCTACTTGTTGTGCAATTCATCTTTCACAGTAGACACTAACAAGGTACACGCAAACAATAAAACGGCGAAGCACTACTGATGCAGGAAAACTTAAGAAACAGATAACAATACTACGTAGAACAGTTTGATTTAAATTATTCAACGAATCTTTGGAAACTTCGCGGATTCGATTTTTGGCCATTCAATAAATTTGTATACATTCTGACTTGCACTGTCTGAATAAATAAGGCAGAATGTTCTAGAAGCAGAATAAGACATTTGATATTGAGATGTGTTTCTCTATCAGCTTACATACACAATCAGGGATTGGTTTTGTCTGTTCATATGACTGACGATGGTGATGAAGATATTTTTGACAACAACCCCATGTCTTGGGAAGCAGAAATATTGGCACAACTTATGCACCATGATATATTGGGATTGGATATACTGGAATTAAATATTAAGGTATTGTACTGCCATAAAAAGTAGTATAAGAGAGTAAAACTCACGAAATGGAATAAAAAAAGTATCTGCCCCATGCCCCATAAAGGAGATATGATATTTCCACACTTGCGTAAACTACAAAAAAGTGGGAGTGGCGCAAGCTTACATGCAGGGGGATTGGGGAAAAGGGTGACAAGCTCATTCTATGTGGAGTTATCATCATGCAATAGATGTTCTCAAAAGATAATATATATAAATAAAACTTAAAACTATAGATGAAAGTAGGCTCTACAAGATGTAATCTTAACTTTCATTGATCTAAAAGGGTTCTTATTTTCCAGTGTTAGTTTCTTATGAGTGTCAGAACAACCGCAGGGGACATGCCCAGTTGATGTCAGATATTATTGATTGGACATAGCTACTGGTTGGAGAGAGTTAGCATGTTGCACCTTCCCACTGGTCTGATATATTATGACAAATGTTGCCCGTGCATATGTGAAAGTCACAAATGCGATTAGGGCACTTAAAAAATATATAAATAAAATATATCAGTTAAAAATTATATCAAAGTATAGACTTATTTTTACCATTCGCAAAAAAAAAACATTGTATTCAAGTGTACGTGTGTAAGTTCAAAGGACGCACTTTTAAAATCAAGATTAAATCAGTTAAAAACACTTTTAACAGTTGACGTCCCAAAGTACGGTATTTGAGATATCGGGTAATTAGTAAAACGAAGTTAAAATTGTTAAATGAATGTGTACTAACTATTAGAGTATAGTGAAAAATTCTAGGAATTGGTTAAGCAAATCAACCGTATTTGCATTTATAATTATTATACACATTAAAAATATTAAGCACGATTCTTAAATTTCTACTTCGTAGTCCGAATTTCTTTTAAGCATATCATTAGTAATAAACACCTTATTAACATAATGAGCCTATTGAAGTGGCTATGAATTTTTGCAGTTAATATCCTGCAATTAAAATAACAAATATCTAATTCGATTTGAGCGGCCGAGCGGAAACATAAATGTTTAGCTACCGGCGATATGTTGTAAAAACGCCGGCAAGTTCAAGAGCACGATGAATAATTTCGTTACAATTTATTCGGTTGACGGTTAGAATGAATGGTGGAATAAGCAATAAATAAATGGCATGCTCAGCTCTTACATAATCTGTATTAATATCTGTAGTAAACGTTTGTCTGGACAGAAATCGAATTTACAAATTGATGGGAGATATTAAATAAGAGAAAATAATTTAGGTATTACTTCTTCTCTATTTAAGGAGACGGTAATATAAAAAAAATACATCAAGGTTGCTAAGGTTGGGCTAAATTTGATGATAGTGTAAAGAAAACAGTCACTTTAAGATTACGTATACGCCTTTGAAATTAGTAAATATTTAAAATCAAATTAAAAGAAGTATTGTCTACTGATAGTGAATATAAAATACAGAAGTCGTTAATTAGCTGTTTAGAGTAGTAACGCTATCCGGATCACTTTGGATGCCGGATCAAGTCCAATCGTGTAAAAAATTAGATTTTTTAAACTATAGAAATCAGAGTTCCATTTGAAGGATATGAAAACATGTATTATTCTATAGTAATTCAGATTCAGAAAATCGCGGGTGAGCTATGTTATAAATGTAACTTTTCTTGCTCTCAATTTGTATTAAACCTACAGGTGTACCGATGCGAAGATAAAACTAATAAATCGAACTCCTTGATCGTATTAGCGGCGCCAACTTTCCGTTCCCTCTCTTTCAAAATGCCTTCACTAAAGGAAATGAAAATAAGTAGACACTCGCAATGAGTTCCCGCCGATTTCTAATGTTGTATGTTTAAATTATAAACCAACTACATATACCGTCCTATTTGTAAAAACATTACTTTCCTATTCAAAAACATATGCGGAATAGTCACTATATGTCCATAACACATCGGCTTTCGACTTAAGATTATTACTATCATAATAAAGATTATTAGCTATAAACATAAATACTGTCTATAGTTGACGCGAGTAGTACACATTTAAATAAAACACTTTAACGGTTTAAAACGCGATATATTAGTTAAACTTATTTGAAAATGTTTTTTTTTTTTAACTTCGGCCCGACGTTTCGGATGCTTGGCAGCAGCCGAAACGTAGGGCCGAAGTTAAAAATCATTTTCAAATAAGTTTAACTAACATATCGCGTTTTAAACCGTTAAACTGTTTTATTTAAAAGTTATAAACATGTCAAGTACAACCGAGTGTAGGGCTTTAAGATTATTAGTATCTGTTTCATCAACAATATTCGATCATTAATTACAATGGTAAAGCGTGGTCATCTTAAACGTAACGAATATTTTTTTTGTTGAGTCATATAAAAAGAAAGTAATTTTATCGTCTCTCTAATTCAATCATGAGGGTTAGGAATAATAACCTTTCCGGTGTTCGCGAATTTAATGTCAATTATAAATCGTAATCACAATTGATTGGTCAGTGAAAGCATTTAGATGAAATCCATCGCGCTGTGTATCGCTGGAGGCAGACACAATTTAATGATCTATTGACAAGTATTGATAATGATTGAAATACTAACGGGGATTCTCCGACAGATGTTCGTTCGTATTTGTTTTAAAGGTTGAATGCTGAAGCTGAAGAGGTTTTTGTGTTGGTTAGACTGTTTATCGAGGAAGGCTTTAGGCTATAAAATAAGATACAGAGAGAAATGTAGGAAAATGGGAAAATTAAGAGCTCTAAGAGCGCTTTCGTTGCGTGCATTGCGAATATTATTTAGTCTTAAAAAATAACCGCGACAGCAAATGGTCTATTAAGATAAATTCACAACAATCATTTTTATGGTAATAAAATTTACTCAAAATACTTCATATGGTAAGATACGCCATGTCAGGTTTTTGTTTATAAGTTCTAAACCGCCTGTGCCCCTGCATTGTCTGATAGAGGAGGACAGACAAGCACGAAGTTACTTGATGATGGGTGAAATATCCCAACCTATAGCATCATATAGGTTCGTGACCCAGACGGGATTTTGATATTCTTACCACCCTTTTGATATCCAGACTTCCAGACAAAGTTTCAGAAGAATAATGATTTGAATATCAGAAACACGTTGAACCGTAATATAAACCACTAGTCTCAGCGACTCATCCGCGACCCATCGTTCTTGCAAGTTAAAGTTAAAAGATATACGTGTCCAGAACTTTTT
Organism: Leptosia nina; assembly: GCA_963661955.1. NCBI lineage: Eukaryota > Metazoa > Arthropoda > Insecta > Lepidoptera > Pieridae > Leptosia > Leptosia nina. The sequence continues at coordinate 10,460,976 of CAVLEF010000007.1, read as the reverse complement.
TTAGATCATTTAAAGAGGAATCATTCTTTCATTTATTTTTTGCTTGTCTTAAACGTTTTTGAAGCGTACGCATCGGAAACCCCCAGAGACGAATAATTCCCCCCCGTTTTTTCGACATTTCCCGCCGTTTGTTTTTATAGCGTATAGCCTTCCTCGATAAATGCTCTAAAAAACACAAAAACTGTTTTTCAATTTCGAACCAGTAGTTCCCGAGATTAGCGCGTTCGAACAAACAAACTCTTCAGCGTTATATTAGTGTAGATAGATTTCCTTTCGACAAGACATACAGCAACAATGACAGGATTGGATGAACGTCATGATGGCGTTCGTCCAGCATTCCCGATGCGGCCGATATCATTATCAGTCACTTTCATCTCTCGACTTTGATTAAACGATTACCGATGTCGTCTAATCGGTCGTGTTTGTCTCGGACGGGTGGAACACGCACGGCTGCGGTGGCGCGTACTATATTACGACAATTGACGCATATGCGCTAATGCGGCCCGACATCTTATGTTTTGTGGTTATAAAAAAAACTATTTATATCTACTCCGAGTTTCTCTATGTATATAATATTAACTACGTTATCAGATAAATATTTCCTTTTATATCGTCATATACTATTTTATTTTATTTTTGAATTCAAATTTGTTTTGCAAACCGAGGAGGTTCTTCATATTTATAAATTATAGACATCGGTCGCGTCCCGTCGTTCTTGCAAGTTAATCTTAAAAGATAGACATACTTTATGGGCGTTTTTAGATAATTTAAAGAGGAATTATTCTTTCATACATATACCACCCACGGCTGACCACGTGTGACCACGGCTGCTGCAAAGCATCCGAAACGTCGGACCGTAGTTAAAAATAATTTTCAAACAAGTTTAACTAAAATACGCGTTTTAAACCGTTAAAGTGTTTTATTTAAAAGCTTTAAACTATCTACAGAAAAATATACCTCATATAACATAGAAATATCAAACACAAAAATACATCCCTACGGACAGACCCTTTGTGTTCTTCATGTGTGATGCTTAATCGGTTATATCAGATCCGTGAAGCGAATGCTTTTCAAACCCAGTCGATGGGCTAGTATTGATCTCTATCAATTTATACCTTTTATATTTAAATCTACTCTGACAGTTTTACGGATCTACGAAAAATTATAGAGTGCTGTCATAAATGTCAATAAGAAAAAAGTGTGTTATCTATTGAAAAATTGGTTGGGAAATAGCGAAGTTTTGGCGGGAATTACTTAATGTTGAGCAAACGGCAGGCTCATTTTTGAGTGTCTGCTTTGTGTTTGATCAGACTTCACTGCCCTAGGAAAAGAACCCAGACCCACTCACACGTATTGCGATGTGCCTAGCATAATTTGACTCGTTTAAAACAAGTTTAGCGTGAAATTTTCATTACTAGGACATTTGGTTAAATATAAATAAAAAAAATGTTTTTGTTGTTATTAACTACTGCTACTGATAACTTTAGAGAATCTAAGAGAAGTACAAGTTAAAATAATAGTTAGTAAGAGAATTATTGTACCTGATATTCTGCGAACCACAGCTGCCACAAAATGTCCTTCATTCCATCTTTATAATTGTAAACACGGTCATATTATACTTTTAATGTTTTCAAGTTTACTATTTCATCATCAATCGTATCAAGTATCTTTGTTACAACAATGTAATAGTATTAAATAACTAGAAGTGTTGGATCTAACGAGGTAGAACTAATTTTAGTACTATAAAGGGACTTAATTAGAACAATGATTGATTACAAAGGCGGTTGTTATATAGATTAAAAATCGAAAAGAAATTGATATAGCTTTCGAATCGGGCAGGATTTGAACTGGCATCGTCAATTGTTTAATTGAGCTACCGAGTCAGTTGGTTAGAGCAATATCACAGAACGCTGACGATGCCGGTTCAAGTCCTGCCCTAGTCGACAATTTTTCGATTTCTTTTCCAGTACCATCATGTAGATGTTAAAATGTTAAAGGTTTCAAACGCGATTGTTATAAAGTATAATTTTTCGTCCGCTGTCTACTAGTGGCCTGAAATGGACATTTCCCAATAAACATCTGTATCCGGATGTTTCATAATACGCAAATATACATGTGATAATCTAATTGTATAACAGAAAACCGGTAAGTCGAACGGTATCGAGTTAAACGCTAATGGAGCCAAATAGAGATAATCAGTGGGCACCTGTCTAATAGTTGACGAATGAGAAATCGTAGTAGGGGATGAATCAGCGGAGAAAGTAAAAATGTTATCGAGTTATAAATTCTGGAATCGATTATCGAAACACGCAATTGAAAGGCCGACTCGATTTTTTCGATTGTGAGCAATTAAAGCTAATAAAATCTGGATTAAAATATGCCAGATAAGTGGGACGCCCGTATGAGTTTAAATAAATCTTATGGACCGGTTAGTTTTAATGACTTCACGTGTATCGTGTTAATCTTTATCGCTGTTCCGTGAAAAGTGCAGATTCAAGTCCGAAAGTGAATCAGTTAAGATTGTTCGATAGTGCGAATTCTGTTATTCGGTCATCGCTTTTGATGGCACAGTTAAATCATTTAGTTTCTGGGCTCCATAATTAAAAGTTAAACATTCATAAAATACATGCAATCACCATAAAATTTTAATCCGGTTGTTTTTAATTGATATTTCCTTTGTCCACCGCGCGTTCTCATAAAGACTCAGATTTTTTATTCTTCTTATTTGATTTATATGTTTTGTGAGTTATTAATTATAATATAAATAATAATTCAACATCAGCGTTTCATGTGTATCAATCGCTGTACAGTTTATTTAAATTTATTTTATTTTATTTTTTATTATTTTATTAAAAAAAGAAAAAAAGAAATATATTTTCTTTAACTTGTTTTATTTTATTACTATCGGTTTATTTTAATTACGAGCAGATATGCTTAGACACTTTTAGTCTACCCGTGACTACGTCTGCTATAAAGCTTTCGAAATGTCAGGTCATATTAAAAAGTAAATTCACTTATATAGCTATATTTACTTCGTTAATTGTTTTATTTGCAATAAAGTATTTAAATAAATTATGAGAGCACAAACCCATATCGAGTAATGTTATTAAACAAACGCAATGGATCGTTTCCAGTAACAAACTTTATGTCTTCAATTAAAAATATTGAATATCTCGGAGCTTGTTCGAAGATAACGCTAAACGGTTAATTTGTAAGTCATACGTTGCGTAAATCATGTCATGTTTGTTGCTTTAAGCTAATGAGCTTGTTCAGTGGCTACCTTGCTTACACTTTATTAGAAGTCATGATTACAGACGACGGGACAGTATTCATTATTGTATTATTACGTACATGCACGAATTTATTGTTTAATATTATACTGTTACGCAATCAAGGTAGAAGAAGAAGGTTTTGCATATGAACTGTACGCATTGCTTTGGCGGGCTCTTTGGTCAAGTGGTAGCAATGTAATCAACGGATCGTGGGTTCGATCTCCACCAGGTCCAACATGTTTATAATTATTAAATTTACGTATTGCAATCTATATGATTTAAAAATCGAAATATTGAAAAAATTTCTAGTACGCAGTGTTAAGGTTGAAATTACACTGCGCGGAGGGCATGTATCAATAAGTTGAAAAAAATTGACAGAGGTGTACGATCGGAAGCTCAATTGGTAGGCACAGCACGGAAAGCCACGTGCCGGTTCAAGTCCTGCACAAGTCGAAAATTTTTCCAAATTTGATTTGTAAATTATGTTTTAATTTAAGTTTGCAATTTCCGAAACATATTCAACTTCGTCGAAAGCTAATGGGTGAGAATAGGAAATTCGATCAGTGCATCTTGTTTACATGTTATGGGTTGGGGTATATCACCTACCACCAAGAGAACCCTATGCTTGTCTGTCCTCCTTTATCATCAGAAAAACATTGTTTATAAAAATAGATCGACAATTCAACAATGTGTGTACAAACTGTGCTATAATTACGAATCTACTGTACTGTAATATAATTATATTGAATATGTTGAATAGGAATTAAATAATTAGTCTTCTACTAAGTCATTTTTGGATATAATTTTTATCTAATTTGAGAGGTGTGTAGGTCTAGTGGTAGAGAAATTTCCCAACGTTCGTTATAACGAAGTTCAATCATCTATCGTGGAGCAATATATTTATCTATCTATTATTGCTTCACACGAGAGATTGATTTAGATTTTGTAATTGATAAGATTATTGTCATTTTTAAATCTCTCATCTATTTTCGTCAAGACACAAACAGTTCAATGTAAACGAATGTTTAAATACCTATTTGAATAAGATTAAGAAATAGAGCAAGTCAATTTACTGTATATTTATGAGGCAAAGCATTTGTGCGTTAAATTAAATGGTTCCAGCATTGTCAAATTGTCTCCTAATTCCCTTTGACAGTATCAAAATGCCATTACGATTACAAATCTCGAAGACAAATCACTAACAATTTTCGTGTAATGCTCTATGAGTCATTAATCTTATTCCAATTGTACACTAAGCACTGTTTAACGTATTTTGTGCAATACAATTTATGGCTTTTAAATAAAACACTTTGTTTTATTCACACACACAAGTTTGACATGTACTGTCACACTGGTCACAGGGGTGGTGGGGTCTCCAACTAACATGTGGGTGGTATTGCAATGTTATTAGAAAAAAAAACACAAACTGAAATTCGAACCTTGGACCTCTTGATTTTTAATCTAGTGTAGTCAACATTATATTAGATAAGGTATTAATAAAAAAAACATTTAAGCGTTGTATATTAAATAGCCATAAATTAAATATCGTCTGTAGTTTACGCGAGTAGTGCAGATTTAAATAAAACACTATAACGGCTTAAAACGCGACATATATTAGTTAACGAAACGTTAGGCCGTAGTTAAATAAGTTTCAGTCACATATATCGCGTTTGAACCGTTAAAGGGTTTTATTTAAATAACAACCTTTGCTATTTAATCAAACACGTATAATAAAAAGTCAATGAATACAAATTTTCACCGGAGAAATTCGAAAAATCAGAGAAATTACGTGGGTCGTTGTGTGGAGGCGAAAAAGTTGTAGAGAGAGTCATCGTTGGACTATTGATAAACAACGAAAGTTTCCCAAATTCAATTCGTATAGTAAAGACATCCACTTGACGTCAAGATATCAAATGATATGAACTCTTACAAGTTACTTTTTATGGTGTTATTATGATGAAACTTGCTTATTCGAGAATCTGTTTGATCGTTGTTGTAGTCACTTTCTTTGGTGAAATTTTTAGAAAAACATATCTATAAATATCTTACTGTCACTTACAGGGACTTTGTTTTAAAGATATCTTACTTTTTAAAACTTTAAAATTTTCACATGATGGCACTATGTAAATTAAAAATCGATTCTAAATTGAAAATGTATTTTACGATACGGCCAGAACGTGAACTCTCTTAATTATTTTTAAATTATTATTTATAAAAATAACGTTAAGTATGTTTCATTATAAAATAAAGTAATTAAACATTTTCATATTGTGAACATAAATTCATATAGTGTTACGTAATTATCAACGTGACGTGGTTTCAATTTCCAACACCACTGTGTAGCAAATGTATAAAAATTTCGGATTTTTCTAATTATGTAAGACCCCGACGGAAAAATCTAAAGTTTAAATGTAGATAGGATTCCGTCCTGATAACGAACTTTCGTCTTCAAATTAAATATACGCGTGTCGATTTCATTTTTCGGATTTCCAACATTAAGATACAAATATACTTAAAAGCAATACTTAGGTAGACATTCCCTATAAATTTATACCAAAATAAAACACTATTAACAATATTAAGTCCGAAATTACATGTCCTGTAGTTTGATTAACTAAGAAGAATTAGGCGCGAATTGCTGTCCAGAGCTTGCTAAGCGATTCCTTTTGCAAAGTGGTAAAGGACTTATTTGTCCGATTGTACGATTCGACGTTTTGGATGGATAGTGTCGCGTTTAAAATCGTTAAAACTGTTTTACTTAAATGTGTATTACTCGAAACGTTTCTGCCATGAAAATAAAGCAAACTTTCCTCGTTATGTTAGCATAGATGGGTATTTTTAGTGAGTTAATTATTGACAGACCGCGTCGTCGTGTGCAAATAAAGCAAAGATTATCCATTTACGTACTTACAAGGTTTGTCACTCTTCTACCTTGAAAAATCTCTTTGAAGCATTCTGAGTAAAAATTTTATGGGTTTTTGAAGGTGCATGTATCATAGCAATGACGTATTACGCCAGTTAAGCCTGTGAAACTCAAATCGGTGTTTGAAAAAAAATAAGTACATTTTAGTAGTAATTATTTTACGAATACAGAGGTATAACGACTGGTGTGGAGTCAATAAATTTATTTTATTTATTAAATTAATTACATTGACAAATATTAGATACATTTGTGTTGCAAGCTGTAACGAAATTACGCAAGTCCCCTGCAATTGTTCTGGCAATAGAGGCAGTTCCATTTCCGCTACTTTCTTGGTGGTGCAGATTAGATTAGAAATGGTGCATAAAGCTTCCTATCATAAGGATTATTTAGAATAATTTCAAATAACCACTGTCTGTTGACGCCTGCGCCGGCGCAGGCGATCTTATCAACTACATGTTCAAAACTGCTGGCGCCAACTTCTATTATCTATATTTATTGCACGCTGCCATGAAGAAGATGTAAATCCAGCTTCTATTCTTAAGTTTATAAAGGTCAGATTCATTGCAACTCTATTGCACTTTACGGGGTTCCCTAGCTACCACAAATTATAGTTTTGAATGAAAATGGACCTTCTGTCTAAATAATAAAATTCACTTTGGTATATCGAGATTGAAATTTATAAAATATGCACACAATTTTGCTATCGATCCTCTGCATCCGCTCATTACAAGGCGTTGGAATGCAGTACAACATATTTCATAATATTCGTGCTTAGAAGATCGAAATAGAAAAAGTGTAGAAGAATTCACAATAAAACATGCTAAGAATTCTTTCCCACATGTAGCAGTGCCTGTATTCTCGTCTATTTGTGTGTAATAACTTATCAATTTAGTTATTTAAACCCTCCGTTACACAGTTTTATTTTAACTCGTATATGTATATAAAATAATCATTGAGTAAATAATTATCATAGACTACGTTTTGAGGTTATTTTTGAAGCTGCTAGTCTGTTTTTTTTTAACTGATAATGTGAAAACCTAATGCTTGCCCACGTCGGGAAATAATGACGTGACGAGTGTAGTAAATCGTATAACCGACCAGAACAACTAAACACATCACCAGCCCTCTACGGTGCTTTGAGCCCTGGGAAAATTAGCAATACCCTAAAATCGTTTAGATTGCAAAACAAGGCACAAACCGCTATTTTTATGCTAGACCTATATATATTAGGCAACAATATAACCTTCAACCCTTTAGTTAAAACCACTTTAAAAGAAATGTACAGTTAAGTGGATAATATGTTAATTAAGCGAAATAAATCTTAATCTGCGAACTGACTCTTGTATTTCACTAATTGATTTAATTGATCTGTGAAATACCGTTGCAAAGTAATTGATAATTAGTAAGTAATTAAAACAATAGTAAAATATGGTTTTTATTAATTAATTAAGTGCAGCGTTGTGTTTAAATGTTTGCTAGAAATTATTTTGAAACCCTTGTCACTTCAATAAATTGAGCAAGACGCGATTTTTTGGTATTGATATAAAGAATTACGACCCGGGCAGGACTCGAGCCGGCGTTCTGCGCTGTTTTTCTAAACAATTAACAATCTTTAATGTATAATCGATTTTAAATGTATATAGGGACATCACGTGCAATAATATGGCTTTTCAAGCTTGGTGTATTAGCTGAATGTAGCTTTAGTCTAAGATTATAGCGTTTTATCATATTTCTTTAATTTCATTATGAAATTTACTTAAAGTTTTGTTATTAAGTTTCCACCCACCACAGATAGATCTTTAAATAACTTTTTTTTTACTTTGCGCGTGACTTTTTTATTCATTTGATGCTATGTGAAGCTGACCTTAATTTATTGGTGATAACAGCAAAAATATCCTTTCAGAATTACCGCGTACATGCAGAGTAACTGATACGATTAATTAAAATATTTTTTCCTTATACCACATACTTTGTATTAACTATACTTAGCTTTTGTCAATGATTGTATAAAATGTACAGAAAAGTTACACTTGTTTGTCTTGTTGCTTATTGTAGATTTTTTTTTAAAATTCAAACGACCTGCACTTTCTCATGATATGTATTTTATTTATTTAAAAAAAAGGCTTGTGTGGAGATAACTCAATAGCGATAAGACCGTCTAATAAATAGACTCCATAATTTGTTAATATATTTTTTCCCTCACGGTTGTATTTTTATGAATTTAAGCTTGTAATAAAGAGTTAAATATAAATACAGAAATATATAGAGTTTGGATAGTGCTAACTTGATATTAAGCAAAAAGGAAATAAACAGATACTTTACTATAAATAGCTAGTAACAAAGAAGAATAAAGTTTTAATGCACCCTTAGCAGTTTCACAGATAGTCTAGCTAAGCTTAGCTTAGATAAACTTTTTGCCTTCAACTTTCTACAGACAGAGATTTATAGGATACAAATAACAAATTGTGAGTGTCACACAGACCGGGTTTCATTATCTTTAATATAGATGTAATAAAGATACCGCGGTTAGTGGTTACATAATTAGAGTAAGATTTACTGCTTTACGAGCGGCTGCGCAGTCTAGCAAATGTGTAATTAACATTTCATTTACAAAGGTGTAAACGCATTTGTTTGACTCTATATTAGCGGATACCTTAGGGCTACGAAGCTAACAGAAGTTTGAGGTATCGATGTAAATAACTTATTAAAGAAAACACTTGTGATGAAAATGTATTTTAACTAAGACCCGACGATTCGGATACAGAAGACGTGATTATAGGGTTTAATATAGCCACCGATCCTATAAAATGTTTAATTTAGTATGAATAATAATTAAAATTCGATTATAAATTTGAGAAATAAACTCGGGCTGACTTGAACCTGCATCCACGGCGTTCCGTGCTGCTGCTCTAACAATTGAGCTACCGGAGACTCGGGCAGACGTGTAACATAAATATTACACGTTTTAAACCGTTTAGATTGTTTTATTTCATGTATATCGTGAACAAAAGATAATAATCAAATCGTAAAATATTCTATTACCTCAACGACAAGTTAGTTAACAACTTTCTCGAACAATGACTTGATTACGAATATCTGGATATAAGGTAAAATTAGAAATTGATGTTTTTGGTATAATAAGACATTAAGTTAATCAATTTTATGGCTGCGTTTTTAACGACATGATAATTTATTTACTTTGTTTCCAGTATTAGTTATATTGGCAAATAATTACATATAACTAACTAGCTGAGCCGGCAAATGTTATTTTGCCATATAAATAATTTTACTAAAATATCTATTAAAAAGTAAGGATTGATCGTAGAAGGGTGAAAATTGAAGGTTGTATGTATTTTTGTATGTTGTATCATAAAAAAAATATAAAAAAAAAGAAATTAAAAATTTTGTCTAAAAAATAAATAAAAAAAATTAAGGGTGAACAACCCTTATCACTTAGGGGGATGAAAAATAGATGTTGTCCTATTCTCAGACCTACTGAATACACATATCAAATTTGGTGAAAATCGGTCGAGCCGTTTCGGAGGAGTTCAAGTTCGAACACCGTGACACGAGAATTTTATATATTAAATTAATTTCAATTGTCTAGATACAATTGACGTACAACCTTAGGTTATGCACAAATAGCGAGGTCTTATTTAGTCCCTATAAAACAAGTCTACAAATACACGTGCTCCAAATATACTACGGAATAAAATGAAAATATGCTTTTAACGTGGTCTCGGAGAGGACATCGCTTACAAAGTATCCACACGTCACCGTAGATAAATTAAATAAAAGTTAACCAATATATTCCACATGTTAAACCGTTAAAAGTGTTTTATTCAAATGTGTACTTCTCTCAGTAGACTTACTATTAAACAATATTTTATTACCTTTTATTTAAGAATAAAGAAAGAAATAAAGAAACACCGCCCCTATAACCAATAGGTTACTGTCGCGGTGGTTTAAAAGAAAACACCATTTAACATAGCGGTAGCCCCAGGATTCACTGAGATCGTACAAGATTTAGATACCGATAAAATTTCCTCGCGGGTCATTCGATACGGTCAAAGTGCCTGCAGGTGGGTGTATTAATACTCTTTTGTTCGAGGTTTACCTTTAGTTTTGGGAACATCCGTTCTTTGGTAAGATCGGATTTCATTGAGGTAAAAACCCGTAATACCTGTGCCCAGGTTGTTGCAACGCAGGCTGATTACCAATGTTTATTACCATGCGACATTTGGTTTTACAATCGTGTTAGGAAATTAGAACCGTAGTGATTATGATAATTTATGGGCGTATTGAAATTTTTTTGCATATTAAATGGTTTATCAAAATTCCGTCCGGATCACGAACCTCTATCCACAGATGAAAACGCCGTGAAGTCTAACCGCGTTTTGTTTTTAGTCTGTGGATTTCCATCCAAACATCCAAAGCTAAAATAGGTCGACAGCGATCATGTTATAGCTCGGGTATTTTACCTACCATCAAGCAAACCTCATGTTTATCTGTCCTTCTCTATTATAAAAAAAAATAAATTAAAATTTCTCACTCTCACAGTCCGTATTTTTATATTATTTAGCTACTGGGTTTATAGACCTCGAATTTGAATGAAGTAAAACCACCTTCTTTCAAATACTAACATTGCAATAACTGTAAGAGGTCCTGGATTCAGCGACTGCAGGCGAATCGGAAAATCATTTTTATCAATTTAATCATTATTATAGCATATAATTTAGAGCTGTATTTTCTGTTTTATTTATTTATTTATTTCACACTTAGGTACACCAAACAGAACAGACAGATACTATGCAATTTAAAACTATAGAGTGTACCGGGCGGCCTTATATAAGCGATCTCTTCCAGGCAACCCGAATAGAAAGAGACTTAACGATGAATTAAAACCTATACAGTGTGCAACAAGTGCGAAACTTACTAATTACTTAGTATTACTTAAACTAAACAAAATAAACTTAAATTAATGATAATAAAAACCCATCAAAATAAAAAAAATAGAAAAAGGAAAGGCGAAGTTAAGCTTATTAACATAATAAGGACAGTAGATGTTTATATAAAATACTTTTAAAAGAAGTCAAGGAAGGAGCTAATCGGACGGAGTCAGGCAGAGAGTTCCAAAGTTTTGCAGCAGAGATGGAAAAGGAGTGACCAGCAAGTTCGTTGAGTAACTGGGAATTTATTGTTGCAGTTATAAAGTTATTGGTTTACAGTATGATATTGAACTTTTTTATTACATTTAAAAGGCATAATATTTTTTTAAGTTACGGCCTTAAAACTTAAACCTAAATAAATTGAGAAATACACTCGTTCTCTATACGTGTTTTAATACCAATAAAATATTATTTGTGTATCAATATGGCTATCGAATAAAAACTTGGCCAAGGCCTCAACTTGTTAACACGATTTTGGCACTACATTAATAAATTGATGTTACCCTTATCTAGAAAAGCTACACGCGTAATTCACTGACTTTGCACGGGAATTGAAATACTATTTATATTTGTAGTTTAACGGTTTAAAACGTAAAATATATTAGTTAGATTTGTTTGTGAATTATTTTTAAATACACCCGACGTTTCGAAAACAAGTTAAACTAATTATTTCTTGATTTAAACCGTTAAAGTCTATTATTTAAAAGTTACGAAAGTACTTTAGATGTGACTAGATAGATATTAAAGTGAAATTTCGTTTCCCCCGTGGGGCTTGGGGTGAATACAACTCTGTATCCGTTATACTGATCGGTTTTATTTACAGGCAAATAGACAAAAACAATCTATTGTTTTCCCCAGATTCGAACCCGGGGCAACAGGCAAGGTAAGTTACTGTTCTCTAAAAATACATTTTTATATGATGTAGTTTCTGGTAATTAGTTCTATATATGATATCTAATTTTGTACCTGTAATTATAGATTAGAAGTCCTTCCAAGTATTGGCCATGTTTTTAAAAAAGCACAAAATTAAAAATATGTATGTAAAAAAAAAATATATCCCAAAGGAAATTTTTTTTTTAAGGGAAAAAATTTTTTTAAAAAAATAAACAAAATAAATAAATAAGTAAGCTCTGATTCGTAGAACTAAAAAGGATTAATTGGGTCATGGCTCAGGTGGATGTTACAAACTCAAATACATGAGTTACCCAATAGGTTTGTATAGATGTTTACCAATCCTAATAACATCTAATATGACATTACATCTAAATAACACGAATAAGAACCATTTAATCATCGTATGTGTAAGCTCATCGCAATCTTTCATTTACCTTGTACCCATTATCATATTGTGTTCATTGGAGCACGTAGACCATTTGTACGGTTTAATATTTTAAAGACGATGTTAATTAATCTAATGTGTTCGTGGGTTATTAAGGTCAGTGACCCGAGAATACAATCAATATGTTACTAAATCCTTCATCACGCATCAAGAGGTATCAAGTATGTGTTGCCGAAACAAAGAGATGATTTTGTAATACTTTTTGCTAATTCACCTGCGCACACGCAAGTATATCTATTTTGGTTGGAGGAAGTATGGCAGCCGTTTATTTTGTTGAAGAATTTAATATGATAACATTTATGTTTGTCGGGCTCACAGGGGATGTAAATCTTAGAGTAAGCGTTAGGAAATATAATAAATATTGTGAAGAAAAAGTATGTCCACGTACATACTGCTTTTTGAGAAAATGACAATATATTTATTCGTGTTGTAGTTGTGCTACTTTATGCTGTAGAAAAAAATACACAGACTGTAGCACACCTGTTAGTTAACTTTGCAAGAAGCAGTGCTAAGTATATATGAAGAAAAATTGTCGTTTTTATAAAGTAACTTGCTGATCCGGCAAACGTTGTTTTGCCATATAATTAAATTATGAGGAGAGGAAAAATGATTAAATTACTAAAATGGCTATTAAAAAATAAGGGTTGATTGTAAAAAATTAGGGGTGGACTACCCCCAACATTTAGGGGAATGAAAAATAGATGTTGGCCGATTCTCATAGATACTGGATAAGCACAAAAAATTTCATCAAAATCGGTCAAGCCGTTTCGGAGGAGTATGGCAACGAAAACTGTGACACGAGAATTTAATATATTAGAAACAAATACGCACCTTTTCAACACTTTTTCTACGGCACAAGAATCACAACTATAGGGAAAAGTAGCACAAAAAAGTTGTTGTTTTTCAAAAAAGGAGTTCTAAGTTTAGGAACATAGAGAAAGCTATCAGAGCTATTCGCGATCCTAAACAAATAAAGCTAGCGTTTTTTTTGCGCATAGAGTGTCGGTTTCAGTTCACTCTGACCTCTCTACTGTTAAGCTATGCCAGGGTATAAAGGGGTAGGTACTAATAAATATTTAAAAAACTTCTATTGACGGCTGTTACAGCCCAATTAACGACCGGACACTACCACTTGATCCGGGGAATCTTTTTTCCGGGGGACAATCTGTGATGTAACTTTATTGGTTTCACACTAATAGTTCCGTCACGTTTAAGCCATTCGCTATACATAATATATACTTGTATCACAGGGCTACTATGACTAATGAGCCGCAATCAACTCTTTTGTGGATCACTTTCAATTCAATAACTTACTAATAAAGTGAAAGACGATTAGTAATACTTATATAACTTACTCTCTAAGATTTCGGTAATGAGTAATGAGTAAGTTCGAAGTATCGCATCGAGATTATAAATTAAAATTTGTTTATTTCTAATTAGAAAACGCGTCTAATTTGGAATCCAGAATGGCTGCCATTGACTGGTCCAGAATTAGCTTTAAGCGTCTAGACCTGGCCTTACACGGTTTCCTTGAGTAGCGAACTGTGGTTCTGGATATTAAGATGCACTTTGTGGCTGCCCTAGTGTAAGAAAACTTGTTTCGTTACCACTGCTGAAGCTAGGCATACAAAAGTTTGGGCCGGTAGTTATAATAAACAGTTAATAAGTCCACTAGTGAATTTTGCGCCCGTTTTTAATTTTTTTCGCTAAGATATAAAACTATTAAAGAGATTTGTAAACTGAGACGTTTTATATAATTTGATAATGCATTACGATAGTTTGCATCAATTTTCGTAGTTGATTGTGGTGAAACCGTTAATTTAGTTAACTTGTACCTTGTTTAAATAAAACACTTTAACGGTTTAAAACGCGATATAATTTAGTCAAACTTGTTTGAAAAGTATTTTTAACTACGGCCCGACGTTTTGTACCTTGTTGTTCGGCTGCAGCTTCGACTCCAGACTATGTCTACAATTTTTAAGGTATAATAATTATTAATAACTCTATATATAAATAAGTTAACGTCCATTAACTTAAATACTGTCTATAGTATAGGCATTTAAATAAAACACTTTAATGTTTTAAAACGCGATATATTAGTAAAATTTATTTGAAAATGATTTTTCACTTCGGCCCGACGTTTCGGATGCTTTGCAGCAGCCGTCACGGGGAGGGAGTCTAATACATCGCGTTTTAAATCTTTAGTGTTTTATTTTTTCGATTCAGCCGTTAGGTGTCCACTGCTGGAGATAGGCCCATAGACTTCCAGTTTTATTTAAATGTCCATTAACTTGTAATTCTTTTTTGTCAAATCTCAATTGTAGAGCTGTCCTTTTGTGAACTTCAATTCAAAACGAATGTAACACAACTAAATGCACTGTGTATCATTGCGCAATTTTCTCATTACGTTATTGATTTCACCAAGTTTTGTTGGTCGACACCCCGCTGGGAGCCTGCGAGGCGGTCTTCAACACTCCAACACGAGTCATTCCTCCATGATTATTTCGAGCCACAAAGCCCTGAGACATACAAAGTCGTAGACAAAGAATGTTTATGTCGGTATTGTTTAGCTAAATGTCGCATTTCATGTTTACAGCTGTTAAAAGGCACGAGTGTATTTTATAAAATACGTAAGTACCGCGTCTTGTCGGGCAAAGTTATTACTTATTATAGTCCGAACCGACGGAACAATAAAACTAATATATGTATTTTAAATGCGTAAAATATGTTCATACGGCAATTTATGTGTTATTCGATGTACATAATGTATGCAATATGTACAAATAAAGCAGTGTGACGTAGTTGTATGTCGCTACAAGGAATGGTATATTTTCTTATACTATAAAAACAAAGGTAACCTTACATACTGTCTATAGTTTACGCGAGTAGTAGACATTTAAATAAAACACTAACGGTTTAAAACGCGATATATTAGTTAAACTTATTTGAAAATGATTTTTAACTTCGGCCCGACGTTTCGGATGCTTTGCAGCAGTAGGTCACGGGGAGACCACACAATATTTAATTAATAAATAAAAGCAAAGCTTTCTAAACGTCGGGCCGTAGTTAAAAATAATTTTCAAACAAGTTTAACTAAATTATATCGCGTTTTAAACCGTCAAAGTGTTTTATTTAAATGTGTACCACTCGCGAAAACTACAGACAGTAGGAAATCATAGTATTTCGATTGTTTTTGAACGAAATTTAGAATGTTTTTTTAACAACTTGTAGAACCCTAAAAACATAGCGCAAGACTTAGGAGAAAGCACATAAATCTTCCTTTGTCTTCCCATGTAATACGATTAAATAAACTTGCGTGTGCGCAAGGTGTTTTGTATTCAAAGTACACACCATCTATCAAGCTTGAACAAAAAGACGCTCATTTAATCCCGTAAGTAATTACTCGGTACTTCGTTACGAGTATTTAGTTATAAGTTAAATGATGTTTTATTTCTAAGAAGAATTACAAAAATAAAATAAAAAGATTCATATTAAGTTTCTGAGATTGTATTGTATGTTAAATGCGACTATTTATTTTTAAGACTATATACTTTTACTTAATAAATACTTTCTGGCTTAGTGATATCCCGTTTCCCTTCGTAAGGCATGCTGCGAACACATTTATATGTCCGGTTCACTGATTAGTTTTTAGTTACAGGCAAGTAGTTGATCAGACTTCTGTGCCCGACCGACACAATTTATTGTTTCCCCAGGATTCGAAGCCTGGACCTCTCGCGGACTTTTTGGCTTAGTGTTGTGAAAGTCTGTTTTGCTTTTGCATAGTTCAAAATGACAAGATTGACATAAACATATTTTTTGCCAACAGTATTAACTAAAGTATCGGAATGTTTAAACCTGTAAATTATTATCTTTGACCTGCATCAGATGGAATATGCAGCGTACACATTGTTCAAGGTAATTGATTCCAAATAGTTTGTGGGATGCAGTTTATTCAGTCCGACATTTTCAGGTCGCTAGACTTTAGTCAGTCAGTGCGCTTGCGCACAGAATTTGGCTAATTTGACTAGTGTGCGGGTTAATATCAAGTCGTTAATTAACATGGTGAAAAATATCTAAAATATTGTTATTTATTTTTCCTAACTTTTTAATGTCATATTTTAAATAATGCAATTGTCAGACTATAATATTGATTTAGAAATATTTTCTAGTATAAACACCATGAATACAATAAAATATTTAACTTATTTACCATCTACTTATTTATGGCACTATGTCAAACAAATGAAAAACAATCTCTATTCTCAAAGTGGGTTATTTTCAAAGTGAAGTTAAAGACCGATCACATCGTACGAAGGCCTGGAGCGACGCGGGTGGATAAAAA
This sequence comes from Leptosia nina, assembly GCA_963661955.1. Classification (NCBI taxonomy): domain Eukaryota; kingdom Metazoa; phylum Arthropoda; class Insecta; order Lepidoptera; family Pieridae; genus Leptosia; species Leptosia nina. The sequence goes on along the minus strand of CAVLEF010000007.1, from coordinate 10,444,151 downwards.
GAGAAAACCGCGAGATCTTCGCCAGCGTTTTCTAGAAAATTACATTTCCTTAGTGAAAGTATTAATGAGTTGGGATGACTTTTAGAGACGCAACGCTTGATGTGCGACAGAAAAATGTTGTTTATGTAAATAAATCTTAGCGCTGTGACAAGATAATTGAGATTTCCACTGGCGTCCCTTAAAATTATAAATAGGTAATTGTGGGTGTGAAATGTGAAATCTCGTTTGGACGCCGACACTTTGCTTTGTCTGTCACACAAGCTTTCTTCCAGGTGTTGGTATTCATGGTACGGGAAGGGATTAAGTCAAAAGATGAGACGATGTTCTAGGAAATTAATGGAGGAGAACACAATCCGCAGATGAAGAAGCCGTCAAGGTTAAATCCAAAGTTCAAAACGAACTGAACCTTACGCTTGTCAGTCGTCCTCAAAAAAAAAATATATGTAAAGAAAAAGAAACAAAAGGAAGGCCGTTGAAGAACCTGCTTATACATAGAAAATGGTTATTACAAAAATCTGATATTTGGTAAACAGCGTTTCACAGTACACGTGTAAATCATTGATGTTGGATTTTCTCGAACTGATTTAATGTTAGTAATTATAAATCCAAAGTGACTCTAGAATTAACTTTCACTCGCGTCATAAATGAGATTTTTTCACATACTTTAAATGCCCGCTCAAAATAAGTATATAAAATAAATAAATAAAATAAAATATACTTTATTCTCTTTAAAATTATAAAAAATATTTAGATTCGTCATTTTTTTTTGTTTGTCTGTCTGTTTGTCGTGGATTCTACGAGTGTTCAAAAGAGCAACGTAACTCAGTCCGGCTTTATTAAACTTGTCTTATAAACTTATATTATTGTTACCAGGCATGTTCAAGTACACAACATTCCACACCTGTCCTTCACCTTTCATTAAAGGAGTGGAATACGACCCTTGGCATCTCAAACAATGAAGTAACGCACCTATCTTGATACTTGCAAAACTTTCCGCGTTCAGAACTCACGTTCAGACACTACTTTTTGTTATTTCTTATCTGTTATTCGTGAAATATTACGAACTAATTCGTAGTTACATCTTCATTGAAGGTTAAACCTTTGAATATTATATCGGTGAGTAAGCGAGAATTATTTATTTGTTCCTATGAACTTCACTCTATAGTGAACTCTCTTTATGACAAAGAAGGACAGACAAACTTGAGATCCACTTGATATAAACTACCCTGCTAAAATACAAAATCTGACCAAAATGCGTTGACTTGTATTTTGCCTTTGAACATTCAACAGACTCTATGCGATCCACAGACTCATTATATATTTCCATTAAATAAATATTAAACTTATTGTTAGAGAAATAAAAATGCATTTACAAATCGTTGGATCTGTTGGAAATCGATCTCAGTACCCACCGTAGAGACCGCATATATAAAACTAGCTGCGTCAGCGACTTAGTCCGCGATTTATTGTTTTGGGCATCCAAATTTGTTTTTGCAAAGTTATAAATTTAAGTTGCCCACGTCATCGGTCGCGTCCCGTCGTTCGGGTCCCGTCCTTGCAAGTTAATCTTAAAAGATAGATATACAGTGTCATGGACATTTTTTTAGATTATTTAAAGAGGAATCATTCTTCTATACATATTTTGGTGTCTTGAACCGTTTTCGCAACGTACGCAATAGAAACCCACAGAGATAAAAAATTTCAACACGTTTTGTTCACATACCTACACACATACACATCGTAGTACATCGGTCAGTGAAACAAAGATAGAAAATAACATTGTTTACTTCAGTACACCCTTACTCTCACTAATACGTAGTAGTATAAGTATATAGTTATAGATACAACGGAATTCGCGTATTGAAATGTTTTCAAAGACTTACACATTATATAAGGCGTAATATACTTAAAAAAGTATATGTTATATTATGATAGTAATTAAAATTAAATCGTTTTAAATCAGAAGCACGTTGACGAAAGCTCTCCGTAGCTACAACATTGTATTTAATAATCTCTTCAGAAGTTAGACTATAATTTAGTTTTAGCATCGGTTTTAGACACCAATGAGTTTCTGTACTGGAATGAAAGGGAGCATTGATTTAATATCTGTTATTAATCTAAGCTAAGCTCTCGAATGCTAACTTAATATTCGACTTAAGCATATGTTCTTTGATCCGTTGATAAATTATACAGAATGGTTGCGTTACACGTCGCAGTAACGGAGGGTAAATAAATAAAAATCCTTAAGGATAAATGAGAAAAATAGCTGTCATTTAAAAATCTCTGTCTGTTTTATAGTTTTTTATTTATTAATTAAATATTGTTTGTAGTTTTATTTAAATCATTTTTTTCTTTTATTTCTAGATATAAAAGATAGTGATATATGATATAAAAATATATTGTCCAACCTACATTTCTAGACTACAATACTTTTGGAACTATGAAGAAGTTAAAGAACAACAAGACTTGAACAGTACGCCCGGGAAAAGTGTCTATTAATTTAAGAATTTTATTATACCTACTAGCTTATTTTATTTTTGTAATCCCCTCAAACTTTCCCTTTTCTCTCATCAAAACACACCTACACCTAAAAAACAAAGACCGAGAAAGCCTTACATAACCAACCGACATGAGATAAGGATATTAGAACGATCTAGAAGTTTCACCGTCTTATTAGTTTTCATTTAATCTAGATGATTTAATTTATAACAACAATGGAACGATAACAGAATTGTCGCTCGGTAAGTAATTACAAAACTTCCAGAAGGTTTGTAATAGAACCGGTAAAGAAATGTACAAAGAGCTTTCTAAGGAAGGTACTTACCGGTACAATTGGCTGACTTTATTATTGAAAGCAAAGATTGTATCTGTTGCTAGTTATTAGCGTGTGATTTAATGATCTCAGTTGCTGCTACAGTCTGAGACCACCCCCTATTTATCGATAACACAGTGGCGCCATCAACTCGTTTCGCAGCGTTGCTATTTAGTATTTACGCCATTGACGTTGTTTTCGTAGAAAATTTTGTAAAATTGAGATAAGAGGTTAAAAAAACGTTTCTAACGGTTTCAAATGCGAAATATATTATTTAACTAACTCTTAATTTATTTTAAATATGCCCCGACGTTTCGGATGCTTTGCAAGTCTGTAGATTCGGGGGGACATTCGAAATCCGAAATGTCGGGCTGTATTTAAACAAATTAAAAATATGTTAATATATTACACGTTATACCGTTAAAAGTGTTTTATATAAATGTGTACTACTGGTGTAAACTACAGACAATAATTTGGCAAGTTTAAAATCGTTTTAATTGTAAAACATCGTACCGCCTGTAAAATTTATTCATTGCTGAAGCGTAAAAGTTTCGTCTGGATTCGCATGAACTTTCCATCTAAAAATGTTTAGTTGGAAAGTTCGTGTCTGATCAAAAAATAACTTCGATATAAAGATAAAAAAATAAACGATACAACACTAACTGCTTAATAACACTAAGCGCTTTAAATGTTAGAAGCCTGCTAATAACTCTGAACCACTTTTAAGATTAGACAAAACCAGAACTAAATTCGCTCTATCTTAGAGCTTAAGCGTTATTACATCATTGATTAATTCGCAACTCGGGTCTCGTTGTAATTAGAGAGATTAACACTTGTAGGACACTCTAATATTGATTTTGAACACTAATTCCCGTGGACAGGTGTCACATTATACGCCCACAGAGTGTCAATATTGCATAAGGGCATTAACCAATACGGTAATGTTCTTACGCCCCAAATAATAATTTTAGACCGGTTTAATCGGAACTATTTCGGGCTGCGGTCGCCAAATGTCGCACGAGTGGCGTAACGCGTAACGCTGCGTCGATATACTTAATATATGCAATTCTATGAGTGTGTATAGAACACTCGTTAGCGAACAACGATGCGTCTAACGCCTGATACAAATGAACCCAAAACAATTCATACAGTGGTCTTTTTTTTGAAAAAGAATTTTTTCCATTTGATGTTAGGCGGAATACCCCAGCCATATAACATCTCAACAAGATGTGCTGTAAACATACTATCCTTACAAATATAAATGCAAAAGTAACTCTGTCTGTCTCTCTGTCGGCCTGTCTGTCTGTTACTCTTTCACGCCAAAACTACTGAACGGATTTGAATTAAATTTGGTCCACAGATGGTTTAGACCTTGAGAAAGACAAGGCTTTTTATTGCGAAAAGGGGGTTGTAAGGGGTTAAGGGGGGGTGAAAGTTTGTATGGAAATTCGTGGTTTTTGAAGCTAGAACAATGAAACTTTCATTTTTGGCTTCTTGGGAATGGGAGGGACAGGAGTGGGAGTGCGTTAAAATTTCTACCCCAAGTCACTATTTCATGCAAACGAAATCGGGGGCACAGCTAGAGTCTTTATACATTCTGAAATCTACAGAAACCGAAACGCGATTAAACTTGACGTATTATTCATCTGGGGAGGGTGTTTCGTGATCCGGACGAAATTTTTATATTCCTACCCATTTAATATCCATATTTCCAGATGAAGTTCAGCATGTTTCAGAAAAATTATAAATTGATTAGAAACCCGGTGGAGTTCGAACCCACGACTCGTTGATTAATTATTAGTCACGCATTACACCAACGAGTCCATCAAGTCTGTGAAGTTTCTTCATACTTAGCATTGGTTGGTAGCTAGCGAAAATATTACAATAGTGAAAAAACATACAGCGTCACTAGGAGACAGGAGCCTTAATCAGCGTAAATCTCTGTGCTTGACTACGAATGACATAATCACGCCTTGGGCCCTAGGGCTCCGCGGGAGAACCTCGGGAGATTATTAAGATAACAGAATTACCGCTGAGCGTATTGTTTATCGATAATAGTACGTCACACTTTGTTAGCAGATAAGAAGCTTAAGTAATATTTCTTGGTAAATGGAAGGCAAAATCTATAATCGGTTTCGTAAACGCTAGGCGAATTGAGGAAAGGATTCGAAAACTCTTTGAGTGGAATGCAACACGAAAACAATGTACATTAATATTGTATACCTTTAAAGATTATGTTTTAAAAGTTATTTGTAAGTTATATACAAGATAAATTAATATATTTATATATATATATATTATATATATATATATATATATATATATATATATATATATATATATATATATATATAAGGGTATGACATTATGTTACTACTACTTACGTAAAAACTAACGTATAGTATTTAAAGAAGGGAATAACGAACTAACATTACGACCCAAGACCCAATTCTTGAACCCGGGACCTCGTGTACAGTCAAGTTTAATACTTACAAACGAGGCAATAAAAATAATTCAAACATATTAATAGTCCCAACTCCCAAGTGGTACTTTTAACAGGAACTATTAAACGAACAATGGTTAGTTTGAAGACAGACAATGTTAATGCAGATAGTAAGGTGTTGCTCAATTCTGAATGATGCTTTACGTAACTGACATTTGAGGGCTGGAGATGCTGCCGTGTGATTCTCATCCTCTCGAGCACTCCCACTGTTTTAATAACTAAAGCACAGTTAAATATTGTCTATAGTTTACGCGAGTGGTACACATTTCAGTAAAACAGTTAACGGTTTAAAACGCAAAATGTATTAAATTTATTTATTTTAACAACGTCTTGACGTTTCGGATGCTTTGGGATACTAAAAATGGGGGCTATATCTTATGTCAAAGTACAAAACTGCACCGCTAACGCCATCTGTTCCGTCATAGTAAGTAGGTGAAACGGAAGTAGTTAAAATAATTAGTAAATAAGTTTAATTAACATTTTGCGTTTTAAACTATTTATTGTGTTTTATTAAAATAAACTTGAACCGGCATCGTCCGCGTTCCGTGCTGTTGCTCTCTCAATTGAGCTACCGAGTCGTAAATAAACGATTACTAGTGAGTCAATTTAAAATTTAGAGTTATATAAGGGAAGTATATAACTTTAAATATATGTTTAGAATACATTTATTCGACATTTTGTTAAATCGCTAATAATAATTAATCGTTTCACTCCTTGTAAACCTTTAAAGCGCTCGAAGTAATTGTACGTTTTATGTAATAGCGTAATAATGAGAATGTACTTAATGCGCCAGCGCAATAATATCGGCTTATAACGACTGATTAAATTAGCGAAGAGCGCAATATCCTTATGTTATAACGTTAATTAAGACTTAAAGGTTTAGCCTTTGTCGTGAATAGGATAACGTCTACATAATGAGCCTTGGATGCTTAAGGGCCAGTTTCGCAATATGCAAATAGAGTGCCAAGTCTCCGTTTGCCATTATTCACGTACTAGCCCTCGCCCGCGACTTCGAGTAGTCGATTTTGTAATTGTACAATAGGAATCGTAAATGTATACAACGATTTTAGTGTCCTTAATCTTGGCTTCTCTTTTTTTTACCTGGTGAAAACATTATGCACTCCCACGTACTAAAACCTTCTAGGAGACCACGGTGTTTTTAAGGGAGCCCTCAGAAGACGTTTACTCCAAAGATCCCAGCACAAATGCTCATTCCAGGTGAAAGCAAGATTAGGGATGATCATGGAGGTTCCCATGGCTTCGTCTCCTTGATCCCCGTCTCGCCTCTCAGAGTGGGTTCTTGTCCGCGTAGACCCACCACATTTACGCAGTACGGAAAATCAGTGAATAGGTTTTGAGGATTACGGCAACAAATTCGGGATCGACAGTTTAACTTACTTACTTTCTGAGGCACTTGGGTTTTGGGTGGTGAGCTCTCTCATACTTCCTAATGTGTTAGTAGCAATAAAACAAAATACGCCCGTGACCCGGATTAATATCCTGGTAGAATCCGAATCGAATAAAAACTTAATTATATATTTAGAAGCACTCCTTTTTATAAAAATATATAGATCATCAAAGTGATGCTAGAAAATACCACTGCCTGCCTTGAAAATACAAATACAACCTTGTAAAGACAAGAGTTATACAATTACAGTATTACCTTATAATATACTTACCATTTATAATCAAATATGTATCCATTATTTCAGGAGAATAGCAATTAGTATGATATATGGGCTATTTAAGACACAAATTATATTCCAGTTATATCCTACATGAATTGCAATTATAGGAACGCCATCAAAGTGAAGCTTTAAGTGACCATAAAAACAGCCCCTACGCAGTGACAGCGTTTATTGAAAGACGAGGAATTATCGAGCACACAGTACCTGGGGTTAGTGACATCGGCCACTGAGGTACACGTACACTCAGCATTCTACGAGGTGGCTTTTATGGTCAAGTGCAAGCCAGCTTCGATTATACGCTCGCCTTAAACGAACCACAGAATGCCGAAATGTCGCGAAATATCCTTACGAGTCCGCTTTCTTTGAGTATTGTTTTGTTTTTGTCTGTCATAACAATTTTGAATCTGTGGAGTTGCTCTGTAGGAAAACCATGTTATAAAACTTTTTAGTACATTACACTCGGCGTTTAAATGTACGTTATTTTAATTTTATTTGTAAAATGTAATCCTGTTTAAATGGTTTAATTTACAACATTTATCTTATAATACATTGAATTATGGCTGGCACCTACAAAATGTCACTGTCATTAAACTTAGCTCCCATTAATTAAGTTATTATTTAAGTTTTTACCGCATAAGTTAATTGCTTGAAGAACTTAATTAACACTAATTGTGGCATACCTATTTCTTATTAAAGAAAGCTTTTTTCGAATGCCTTTATATAATTACACGTATTAATTTACATGAGAGAAGTCTCATAAAGTTCATACATTATGCAACGATATAAAAAGTTACGAGGTCTCCGCGTAAGTTGTCTGCGTCTGCGCCATTTTAACACTAGCTATAAATACGTCTTCTGACGTATCCTTTATTAGTCATGTTAGGGAAACTAGTCACATTAATCGACTCCTAACTTAGAGCTATGCATTGTTTATGGTGTGTGCAAGTCCATTTGGGTGGACGTAAAAGAATGTATATGGAGTGTAATTACTTCGTGTGACGTATGTACCGTTTCTATCTAAAGACAATGCTAGAACGTCATTCGATATAACCTTTAACTAGTAAGGGCGTTGCTCTATAAAATAAACGGAATCTAAGAAAGTGTTTGAATTTATTACCTGTGTAATTTTAGTTACACAGGTAATAATTTGGATATTATTACCTGTGTAACTAAAAGCTCGAGTCTCAGCTTCCAGCTGTGGGATCTGTTGCACGGAAAATCCTGATAATGATTACGCATATCTCCATCTGATTAACGTCTAAATCAGTGATAAAACCGTAAGGCGCTAATTCTTTGGCAATTGTTAATATGTAAAATCGGTACATGTTTGTGACTTCGCCATATTAAGAAGAAACTTTTTAAAGCTGAGTGACGGGATTCAATATTTATTAGACGGATGAAATACGGTGAAAAATATATATTTACGATAGAGAAGGATAGATAAGCATTAGCTTCACTTGATGGTAGGTAAAATACCCCAGCCATATAACATCTCAACAACATTAAAATTATTGATATATTATATGATTATATAGAAACTGTTGGATTTGGCGGGAATCGAACCCACGACCCGTAGAATATTAGCCATAAATTGCTACTATTACACCAATGAACCCGACCAAAATATTATATTTAAATCTGTTTAAATAAAACACTTTAACGGATTAAAACGCGATATATTAGTAAAACTTATTTGGAAATGATTTTTAACTTCGGCCCGACGTTTCGAAGTTAAAAATCATTGCCAAATAAGTTTAACTAATATATCGCGTTTTAAACCGTTAAATTATTTTATTTCAATGTGTACTACTCGCGTAAACTATAGACAGTATTTAAATCTGTTCCTTAACTTAGTTACGTTTTATCAAAGCTACAACTAAATAGGGCTATAATTCGCAACGTTCAATACCATTAAAGGCTTAGGACATAGTACTGATAGGTTATAAATAACTTTTGCACTAGTACTCAAGCCAATAGGCAATAAAATATAAGAAAATATTCATAAAAGCATTACAAAGGCGTGCGGTCAAAACAACAATTTCGCTGTCCACTGAATTAAATTTATCGCTGTTCGGATCATCTTAGGGCGTGCATAATGCCTGAACTATTTCAGATTATTCTTTAAACCTAAAAAAAAGAGGCGCGAGATATATTCAGTCTTTTAGTTTTATGTATTAAAGTATCGCTTTTATTGCTTGTAAATGTCAGCCTGAGAGGTAGCAGAAATTAAGATGAATATTTTCATAACACGATACAAGCGAATAGGTAATAATTGGATTAAATTATATATATTTTGGTTTATTTTAGGTTTTTATGGTTATATACATTTTTTGCATTTCTGCTTTACACTTTTATTGTTTTTATATTTTGGTTTTCGTTATATTTAAAGGTTGCCTGGAAGATTAAATGTTTATAAGTTTATTGTTCTAAGTACGCATACACACATAATATATAGATGTTCATCTATAGTATATTTTTTTCGTTGTTTGCATTATTTTTATCAATGCATAACTCTAACATACATTTAGTGTTTTTCTAGACTAGATCAGAGAATTGTCGGTAGTTTATGCAAATAGCTACCATTTGAATAAAATATTTTATACGGTCTTAATCACAACATACCTGACTTCTAACATCGAGCCTACGTTTTTTTTTGTTTCTTTATCTATTTTTACATGCATTTGCCGGGAATAAATCCGTACAATGGTATATTATATAATGGTATACGTAATAACATGTCTATCAATCAATCTAATATTTAAAATAAGTTCTACTGCATACTATGTCTAAAATCGTTGGGTCCTAGTTCCAAACAATTCAGCTTTTTAGGGTTTAAAATCGTTAAAAGTGTTTTATATAAAAGATTTTAATTATTATTTACTCGTCTCAAAAACAGATTCATGATAAATAAATCGACGCTTTGCACGTATAACTTGATTGTTTAACGGTTTAACACAGACGAACACGCAACGCAAAGAAAAACACTATAATATTACGAATTTCTCGCGTTTAATCCGAACAACACGCTATTAAGCTAACGGGATTTGTAAAGTCGTACGGATTTTAAATGTTTACATAAAAATATAATTCTCGCGTGTTATAAGTGACAGCGACAGATTGTTATTGTACGCGACACCTTTCTGTATTCCCTGTCGACTGAAATTAATTTCACTGTTATAATATATATATCAGAATTGTGAGTTTTGTATGTTTGTTTATAACCGAACTGTATAAGATAGGAATCTAAAAATATGACAAAATTAAATGCTATATTTAAATATTAATGGGCTATAGTTTGAACTACACACACACACTATGTTTTGGGTGTTTTACAGCAGCAGCAGTTATGGCTGTTAATTATTATTTTTTTATTATAGAGGAGAACCCCATATAGCATTTAAACAAGATGCACAGTCGACCTATTTTGATTTGGTTATTTCGAAATCCACAGACTGAAAGGTGATTAAACTTCACGGCTTTTTCATCTGTGGACGGTGGTTCTTGACCCGGATGGAACTTCGATATTTCTACCACCTCTTTATTATCCAGATAAAGTCCAACATGTTTCTGAAAAATTAGACATTGATTTATAAATGTTAGACCCTGTGGGGATCGAATCCATGATAAACAAAATTATGTGATACGTAAAGTCTACTCGTAGCTCGGACTAAACCATAGTCTAGTCAAAGTTGTTGCTTAGAAGAGAATTAAGTAAATCTATAAGTTGTATTTTCCCTTAAAATATCTGTAAGTTTCAGTAAAAGCTTGCTCAATAATAAATAAGACACAACGACTTAATGTTAAACACAGCACGCTAGAATAGCTATGTTATTTAGCAACATGATAATGATATTCGCTTTAAATTATTGTCTATTCACTGTATAATACGTTGTCTAATATAGGACGATAAGTTTAGAAATTATTTATAGGGATAAAGAAAGAAAATAATGGACAGGCTACAAGTTAAATATTAACAAAGAAAACGTATTTTGATTTTCTCTTATTTTACTTATTTATATTATTATTATTATTATTTATATTTTTAGTTTTAATATGTGTTACTATCAAATTTCCAAATTTTTGGTTATTTATTTTCAAAGTAATTAAGTGAAATAATTCATTCATAGTTGAAAACTTTCCACCATATATTAGACAAGGTATACAAGTAAGCTGACTGCATTGTGTCAGAGATCGTGATATATTTCAGAAATAAACAGTTCCTTTTGTAATTTAAACCTAACACCTGAACAGTGGTACAAAACTGTTTTGTTGAATTTTTAACGCGAAATTGTATAAATTATAGTCTAAACGTTCTTATCGGCTTTAATATAATCAAAGGCGGGTCCAGCTTTGGCGCCAGTAGGAACCTAGTCGTGCTCAAGGCTCCTATTAATAAAAATGTAAAATATTAATTGCGTAGCGTACAGTTGAAGAACACATAATCGGTTCTAAATAAAATCAATAAGTTCAATTAGCGAACCACCTAACTCCTGGAATCAGGTTGAGGAGGGGGTTCCCCTATGACCTGGATCCACAGTGGAATATAATTATTAATTCTTATACACCATATGGTTTTCCGCTACCATCAGTTCAAGCTTGTTTTATCAAAATTTCTCATGTATAATTTTCTGATATAGTAGCCTTCTAAACAAGATAACAAAAGACATGCACGGTAGCAGTTCAGAGTAGAGACATAAAATTTTACAACCGCTATGAAGCAGAGCGCCCGCTGTGTTCGTTCAAAATGAACTAAAGGAAAAGCTTCATACATCCGTTTTCTTATTTATACACACCGCACCCAACAGGCAATATCAACGTTAAAGTATTTTCCTATTAAACAAAAATTTTAACGGTTTAAAACGCGGAATGTATTAGTTAAACTTATTTACTATTCATTTTAACTAGGGCCCGACGTTTCGTTGCTTTCAACAGCCGTGGTCACGGAGGGTATTTTACCAATTATTTTATGTATGTAAGTAGTTAATTATTGTAATTGCTATTATGTTATACGAGAATTAAACATTATGTTCTGATTGTATTGAACACATGCTTCTACTTGTGCTAGTAATGTAGCACAAGTTGGTAAGTCCAATGGTAGTTATGTAGGCATGGTATATTTAGCGGGTCGTAGTTACTGGGTTTGGTTTTTTCTGAAACATGTATTGGATATTGACCCATAAAATTAGGATTTAAAACGGGTTGCTAGAAATTCCGTCGGGGGGCCGTTCAAGTATTACGTAAGCAGATTTATTACAATTATTTACCCCCCCGTCCCCCTTGTCAGCAAAAGTAAGCAAAGCTTTTACCCCCTCCCCCGTGCTTACGTAAACATTTTTCAATTAAAAATGTATTTTTTATATTATAAGTATAATTTTAAAAATAAGAAAGTGAGTTGATTCAGAAAGTAAATAAATATCGATGACGTAATCATCATCTGGACTCCCCCTACCCCCCATGTCATCAAAAAATAAGCAAAACAAAGACCCCCCACCCCCCCTATAGTGATTACGTAATACTTGAACGGTCCCCGGGGACACGAACCTGTCACCACCAAAATATATGGTACATCTAAGTTATAGATTCAGTCTGTAGATCTTCGAATTATATGGATGGAGTATTCCACCAGATAGGCCCCAAGTAGTTGTGTTGTTTAATAGGTAACACTTACAATACTAACTTACAATAACCTCTATACTTTTAAATACTTTTTTAAATAAAAGGAAACACGATTCATAATACATTATTTATGTTTTTTGACATTTATTGCTTTTATATTTTTGTGTTCACAACATTAATTGCAGTTTATCAAACAGCTTAACAATGCGTGTGGTCTACGGTTTATAATTTAGTTATGGTTGAGCAATTCGATATAAGTCGTTTAATACAATGTATTGAATAGGTCGAATAACGACCTGAATGTTGTTTATATTTTAAAAATAAATATTTAGAGAATACTTTTAGTGCTCCCTCTCATTCTTCTTAGTTTTAAAAAGGCTCGAGGGGACAGACAAGCTTACAGTTCACTTGATGATAGGTGCCTTACAACAATCTAAACAAGATGTGGTGTCGATCTATTATGGCTTTGGATATTTGGAAATCCCCAGACTGAAACCGAAAAGCGATTAAACTTGACGTCTTTTTGGAATTGGAGTTTCGATTTCTACCACCATTTAATATCCATATTTCCAACACATTTCAGAAAAAATATAAATTGATTAGAAAAATGTTTGAATACTGTCTATAGTTTACGCAAGTAGTACACATTTAAATAAAACAGTTTAACGTTTTAAAACATGACATATTAGTTAGTGCAGCAGCCGCAACCCCGCCCTCCCGTGAAGACATCTGCTACAAAGCATCCGAAACGTCGGGCCGAAGTTAAAAATAATTTTCAAATAAGTTTAACTAATATATCGCGTTTTAAACCGTTAAAGTTTTTTATTTAGAAAAATGTTTGATACGATGGGGATCGAACAAAGGACCCGTTGATTGTTTAGCCACACATAGCTATCTTTTATTATTGCACCAACGCGCCCGTCAAAAAGGTTTGATAATATTGGTACTTGATAACTCTTCTGGGAATCAGAATAAGAACAGGTCACTAGTGAAGCACATAAGTAACCATCGCTTCTGGCGAAAGTTCTGGGAAGTATCTTGAATTGATTGGGACGTCGGAATGTGCCGGATTCGACGGATCATTCCTACACGCGAGTCGCCCACGCAATTCGATCCTTTACAGCTACTGCATAAATGTCATCTGCCACTTTGTATTACAAAAGGACAGTCTTTTTATACTTGATATAGTAATGGCCGTTTCTTTGTGTAGGGAAGACATATTTCTTTGTTGTTTGTATATCAAATTATGAGGCTGCTAGAAGCAGAGGGGCCTTATGACAAAAAAAAACATTTTAAATGAGGAGAAAAATAAAAAGGCGCAATTAACTTAGGCGAAAATGAATTTAATTTGTGTAAACATATGTTAACAATTTTCGATACTGTACTCTTATTTTAATTGTTAGAATATAAATAACTCAAGTCATAAAAATTGCAGTGAGGCTACTCTGTCTCTATAGGCCTTATATATAATCTTCGTTTAAAAGGTCTACACAACTAAGCTATAATTATTACAGACATGGCTTAAATAGTTATAATTGTTAAAAAAAATATCAGACAGACTGTTATACACGTACAAAATGAATAATATAATAAAGGATACAAAATTGTAAACCTCTTATGCTTAATGCAAAAAATTGCAAATATAACGGGGCTACTAGGATATTTCTCCTACTAAAACTAACTGTCATCGCATAACAAACGAATAAAGAAATTCACTGTGACTTTTTTTATTTATATAATCAAGAATATGAAGGAAGCTTGAAAAATAATTTAGTGCCGCTTAAATCTAAACTACGATTTCTTCTGTTTATCTTTCGTTTTGTATATCTTTTGTTTGTTTATACAAATGCATAAATAACCATAGATATTATGATGCGATGCTCCATATGCTCTTTCTGAAAAAAGTACTAGCTGTGCCTTCGACCTCTTCTGCATGCTATACTACTTTGGTTGGCTATACTACATATCATTTATTTTATTTCGTTCGCGTTCGCGTTATTCTTGCGAGCTTATATTAAAACATCCAACCGACCTTAACGATCTCAGAAGACTTATTTTTTTAAATAAATAACACCTTTACGGTTTTAAACGCGAAATAGATTAGTTTAACGTAACAGTTTAAAATTGTTTTAACTGCGGCCCGACGTATTCTTTCATAAGTAGTTCTTTGGTTTCTTGAATAGATTTTGCACCGCACGCAAAGACCTTCAAAAATAAAATTTCCCCGTTTTTTCACGTTTCCCACTTATAGTCCCTTTTATTGTAAGAGGCAGATTCCATTTTCGAAAAAAAAATCTCGTCTATCATGGTGCGCTGTACAATACTGTGTCCTGATTTTTTAATGATAGAGAAGGAAAGACTGGTTCACAAGATGCACTGTCGAACTATTTTAGCTTTGAATATTTGGAGTAACGAACATAGTATTGCACATGAAGGCACTATATAATTTACTTTAATTGTTGCTCTACCAATTGAGCCACCGAGTCCTACAACAGTCCCCAATTGGTAAAACACCACGGAACGCTGACAATGCCGGTTCGAGTCCTCCCCGAGTCGATTTTTTTTTTCAATTTGTTTTCGATTTTCAAATTATATAGTTCTATATTACGTGAAACAAATGCTATCGAAAAGTGAAGCGAGAAATTATTGGATCAATGACTTGGATTTGGCCGTATCACAAATATGCGATCATTCCACTGTTATCATAGTAATATCGATATAACATCTGTTTCAGTTGTGCCCGGGTCGACCTTGTTAGTGGATTAGTGGTGTGAAGTGTAATTTGTCTTTCTCATAATAACCGATAGAGCTCGGCGTATTTATTGCAACATTTCGACATCGGCAACAGTTTTAAATAGGCCACGGTCTTATCACGGATAATGTGGCTGTACTTTTCGTAGTATCGAGACGTAGGAAAAAGCTTTTTTCTTTAAGGTACAAAGATGTGACAGAATCAATAGAAATATTTTAAGATCTGATATCCATATCAAAGACTTCGTGTACAGTCAAGTGTAAAAACACTTTTAACCTTGTAGTAAAGATTATGGACAGATAGTTTTCACGGAATTCAATTCAACAACTCTTACATTTTACATGATAAAGCAAAACCCCTACCATATAAAATCTACAAAAGATGCGTTATTGACCTATTTGAGCTTTTAAATAAAACACTTTAACGGTTTAAAACGCGATATATTAGTTAAAATCATTTTCAAATAAGTTTAACTAATATATCGCGTTTTAAACCTTTAAAGTGTTTTATTTAAATGTGTACTACTTGCGTAAACTATAGACAGTATTTATTTGAGCTTTTTCACCTGTAAGCGATGGTTCGTGACCCAGACACAATTGAGTTCTCTCTACAACCTATTTAACATTTCCAGATTTCCAAACAAATCTCTACATGTTTCAGAAAGATTATATGATTAGAAAATTGGACCCGGTGGGGATCGAAACCACGGTCGGCGATTATTGTTACCATTCCCAGTCAAGTAAGCTTATGTTTTTGTTGCACATCTTAGTGTTTTTAAAGAATGGTTTTTAATATTTTCCCCATTATGTAATATTTATATTAGAATCATTTATATCAAGTTTTAATATAATTTATTTATTTATATCACACTTAGGCACCCAACAGAACTTACAGATATTTGCAATTTAAAACTATAGAGTGTACCGGGCGGCCTTATCCTATAAGCGATCTCTTCCAGCAACCCGAGAAAGACACTTAACATTAGTTATAAACTATACAGTGTGCAAGAAGTGCGAAACTTGCTAATAACTATATTTAGTTATTAGAAAAGAAAACAAAATAAACTTAAATTAATAATAGTAAATATATGGCACATAATAAAAATGTAACTTGAAATCTTTCGTGTAATTGAAGTGAAAATTGTAAGTATTATTAATTTAAAAGTTAAGCATTTAAACTAGTATAGAATTTCAAGTAAAATAATCTTAAGTACCTATTTTGTTACACTATTGTTTATTATATATCTTTCTTAATAAATGAAATGAAGAAATGTCAAACTGTATCGCTTGTCTCTCGGCCTCTAAAGGGGCCACAGAATATCAGTGTTGGGATATTAGCCCCAACTCCTCTTTTTCAGAGGCAACTGTACTATTTAATTTTAACTGTATGTAGTCGTAAAATATTATAAATTTTTATAATTCCATAGTATGTTTTGTAAAATTAGTTTATTATTGTAAATTTGTGTTGTTTTCTGATAAACGTATTTCTATTCTATTCTAAGATATGTACGTATAGCATAATTAGAGCTGGTATCACTTGTGTTCTTGGTTCACTTTTTAAAACTGTATAATTCGATGCTATCAGTTTTGTTGATAGACAGTTACACCGGAATTATAGCAAATCAGGCCAGTAGTGTATTTAGGATGGTTGAGATTGTTTATAGGGCCAATGTCGTACCTTTGACCGCAACCGAGATCACAGATCAGCTGATTGACAGCTACAAGTGTGCAATTACTGTTTTCCTATCACTGTACTTATATTCCACTGATATTCATTGGGCGAAACATTTCGGCTTAAATGATTTGAAAAAAAACACGAATTAGCACGGCGTTTTTAATTTAATAGTGCCTACCAACGTTTAAAAACATTTTAATATATTTTTCACATGTTATTGCACAGGAAGGCACTACATGAATTATAAATCGATAATAAATTGAACAAATTTACGACTCGAGCAGGACTTGAACCGGTATGCTCAGCGTTGCGTACTGCAACCAAATGAGGTACAGAGTCGTATTTTTTTTTAATTTAAATAGTTATTTTCTAAAAAAAATTAACCCGATATACATAAAGTATATTGAAAATGATTTATATTGTTTATTATCGTTTCATAAATATATTTGACTATATATTTTTGTAGGTATATTAAATTTAAAATTTATTTTCATTCAAATAGAATATTTTTATGCCACGGGCGGGACTCGAAGCGTGATAGTTCAATTGCAAAAGTGGGACACAATGGTCGTGGGGCCTGCTAGTGTCACTAATTCTTTTTAAATCTAAAAATATATGTTTAAATTTTATTAGCCCTCTTGTACGCAACCATGTGACATAAAATAATAATATTTCAATCTAGAAAATTATATTTACATATAATTTTAGGATCTTGTATGATTGATGGCAAAATTTTGAAGAAACTTGGTAGCGAAGTAATCTAAGCACACATTAAGCAAAGTCTATCGAAGAACGCGATAATTTAATATTCGTAGCATACGTGAGTTACAAGCTGTTGCAAGCACAGGGAGGCAATTCTTGATTAAACCACATAAGTACGCTGTCTTTACTCGATTATATTTAGCTGGTCTAACGAGCTAGTGGTTAACGCATCTCACTCATTCACTAGGACTAGATTAAAACCGGTGTCGGAAAAATGTTAACTTAATATTTAAAATGTTTAATTTCAGCCTGAATAAAAATTGGTAAAAAAAACTTTTAAGTAAAACGGTTTTATTTTTTGTGCACTAAAAACTACAAAAAAAAATATAAATTTTGACATAATCATCGTGTTTTACAAGTGTAGCCCTTTCATTTGATACCCATATTGAGTTAAGGAAAAATATGTAATCCGCCATTTTGTATTTGCGGCCATCTTGGATTTACAATGTTATTTTGATTTATTTGTTAAATTGTATTGTCATCTAAATTAAATGTGTGTACAAAATTTCAGATCAATCTGACAAAGGGAAGGTGCTTAAATTTCAATTTCTAATTTTTACCCAATTAAATAAATTCCGTACGGGTCGAGCTAATTAAACCCGTTTAAAAATAGCTTTTTTTTAGGCTTTCTAATCTTTCCTCTACTATGAGATAGCTATGAAAGTCGACATGAATGTCATATCAAGATTTGTAGAATTACCCCCCAGACGTCGTCATTCAGGCGCCATTTGACGTGACACTCGATTTAATGACACGTTTACATTGCAACTGTCTGTCACTTGATGGACTTGTTTTCATATTCTACTTAGGACACGGCTGGAGGCTTAATATTACCGTAATATCTACAATTATCTTTGTTTTATTGTAGTGTACAGGATCTCTTAGCTACTTTGCTAAGTTTAGACAATGAAATTAAAGATGTGAGCTTGTAAGATCCTTTGATTTTCTATTAGGACATTGACTGCTAAATTATTATCTACACTAACATTTTAAAGCTGAAGAGTTTGTTTTCTTTGTTTGAACCCCCTAATGTTAGGAGCTACTGGTTCGAATTGCTTTTTTGTCTTGGTTTGAATATTTATTTAGGAAGGCTATAAAAAATCAGGCTGGGCAATGGGAGTAAAGGAAGACGGAAAAAAATATTTATATTTGAATTTTTATAAGAGGCTCGAAAAATGTTTTTTACATAAGAAATACAATTATTGTTTTTTCGTTACAAATTTTAAACTGTAAAAAATATGTTCATGTTGTTTTAGTTTTATTCGAACTTTTATTTAAACATAAGTAATAGTGCGAAGGCAATCTTACCAAATTTAATTGATTGAAACATTTTATGTAAATCTATCGAAAAAAATAATTTATTAACTATAAAAGTTCACATGGTCATGTTTTAATAAACGAGAAAGTTATGTTACTTAACGCCATAAAAAGTTTATTACAAATGACACCCACGTTTGTTCTCGTAAGATTGGCTCGTGTCAATGATGATTTGACATTATTAATGACAATTATGACTGACTGTATGTATGCAAAATTGGTAAAGTGTGATTTTTTCCTCATAATTCATTCTGAAATGAAGAAACAATCACATTACGATAAGAATACTTGACTGCACTTTCCTTAATGGTTTTAATCAAGAAATTTTTTGTTAAAGAGGTTTGTTTTATTTAGTTCTTCTTCTTCCAAACTTTTAAATGTCCACATTTTGCAGAAACCGTTTAACATGTTTAGAAAAGTAATGTCCGTAGTTTACTTGAGTAAAGAGAAACAGATGGCGCTAGCATAGCATCTGACTGACATTAGGGACAGCCTCCATCTTCAATCTCTCCGTGACCACAGCTGCTGTAAAACATTCGAATCATCGGGTCATAAAAATAAATTGTAAATAAGTTTAATAATATAACTCGTGTTTTAAACCGTTAAAGGTGTTTTATTGAACAATACAACAATATTGACAATAGTGAATCGAACCCATGGCCTGTTTGTCATAGGTACATTACTCTTGGACCAACGAACCAGAAAAATTGGTCTAACTGTAGGCTCATAGCAAAATTTCATTCACGTTATTGCATTAGCAGATCAAAAACAGATACGTACGTTGCGCTGTCAACTCGACGGATTATCTATAATAGAACTCGAATCAATTGGTATATTAAAGAGTAAATATTGCAACGGCCGATAGGCGCTTAATAGTCAATTTATTCAGCCCACAATACAAGTTCGCTGTTAAGAAATAAACAATTGTAAAGTGCAAACATGTATTGTTACAAAAGACCTGAAGTAATACCGGTCTAACCCACCTTCTCCGCTAAAATGTTTATCTGTGCCCTTCTTTACGTATTTGGAAGTGTACCGACGAGGAATCGTTATCTGTAGCACAACAAAGGCCACAGATTATATAACTCGGATGAGTCTACGATATCTGTGGGATATTGAAGTTGCTATTTTTAATTAACCTCTGGCATCTCAACCTTGAGTTATTACCTTAGTCGACGTCTGGCTTCAGATCTGACTTATTAGATTAAGTCTATCTGCGCTCGCATCTGCAGTACACCAGCCCGGTCCGCAATAAAATTAGTTGCATAAGTGTCGGGGTACTGATTATCTCCAGACTAGCTGTGCCTGCGACTTTGGCCGCGTATTCTGGGCATTAAAATTTGTACTCAAGTCTCCTCCTCATATTTTTTAATGTGTACTCACCACGACCAAAGGATAGGCATAATACCGTCGCGGATATTATTTTAGATCATTAAAAAAAAAAATTCTTTCGCACATATTTTTTAGGCATCTTAAACCGTTTACGCAGCGAACGCAACGGAAACCCACAATATTGAAAAATTTTCCCCATTTTTTCCACATTTCCCGCTGTTTTCTCGCATCTATTACTCACAGTGCGATGTTTCATAGCCTATAGCCTTCCTCGATAAATACTCTAAGCAAAACAAAAAGATTTTTCACAACACAACTCTACTCTTCTACACCACAACTCTTTCTAACAACGCAAAAAATTCGAAACAATAGTTCCTGAGATTAGCGCGTTCAAACAAACAAACTTGTCAGCTTTATAATATTAGCATAGATACGGCGGGATTGACCGATTGTTTCGTATCACAGCGAAGTCGGTCGATCGATCTTTTATATCGAAAGAATCCGGGCCGAATTGCTCAATAAGGATAATAAAGAAATTAAGAAACTATCAATTATTACCCGTTTTATATAACGAAAGTAAGAGTGGAGACGTAATTTGTTCACATTTCCATATGTGTCCCACGGTGGCATTTGCTGGCGGTTTGTTTTCGCTAATTACCATCTCGTTTGCAATTTAAAATCGCATGTGAGTTGCAGGTTCTAGTAACGAAAGCCTGTGTAGATAGGGTAGTTTATGGTTGTACTTAGTACATACCACCTTACGTACAACTATGTTGAATTCACTGCGCACGTTCTACATACCGTGTAGAAGAAACATAAATAAACGCTAACTTTACATTTACTATAATTGTACATAGGTCTTACAAAATTCGTGTCTAAAATCTAAAACTATGTCGTAATAAGTAAATTGTATTATATGTAAATATATTAAATTAACCCATTTTAAATGGTTTAAAATGCCAAATATATTATTTTACTTAATCTTTACAAATTACTGGATGTTCAATTAACCAGAGCTAAGAGTAGGTTAATATTTTGTGTTTTCAAGCGTTACACATTGTGAATAAGTAGTACGCCAATAGTACAGATATAAATAAAACACTTTTAACGGTTTAAAATGCGAAATATTAATTAATTAACTTATCGATTCGTTTGGCATAAAATAGCTAACATTTATACATTCAGTGAACATGAACTTCGATATATGGTTCGTAAGTATTAGAGTTTATTTAATCATATGCAGGTCTGTTTATTGATCGCGGAAGCGTTTAGGTATCTCATAATGTCTTCATTTACGCACTACCTGTATGCACTTGATAGTTGATACATAAACGTACCCAGGTGTTATCAATTTCAAACGTTATATGACGCGAATACTGCTTACGTCTGTCATAATTTACAAACATTATTTGCTTTAGAGAAAACTGCTTCTTATTAGAATTTAGAAAGAACACTGTTTACATTTGATCGCTACTAAAATAATAAACTCAGTATAAGTATACCTGTCGCCAGATCTAAAGTTGTACAAAAATTAATTAATAAAATCTTCTATTTTTTCCATATTTGTTAGTATGGAAAAAATAGAAGATTTTATTACTAATACCAATTGTATATAATTATTGAAAGAATAAAATATATTGTAGTAAGTACGGTAGAAAAACGTGTTAACGTTATTCTTGTAGTAAAATAGTAGTTTGCGTGCATCTTAGTCATACCGTATCACTATTAATTCACTGATTTTGGCAATTAGAGCAGTTTCAAATTAATATAGACCAAAACACCTTCTCTCGGTACTGTTTCGTTTTTGATCAAAATCTTTAAATGCTGACAGGACGTATCAATATTTCGAAACGACTAATACATCTTGTCACAGGAGTAAGCTGCCTGAAGTATAGGAGTAAAAGAGTTATTTAGTGGGTAGATAGGGAAATAAAAAACAAAAACATAGGTACATCATTGAGTGTGGCACCGCTTTTTACACTCTAAGGACTTACTGAAAATCAGTTGCAGGTCAACAAAGGGCTTGATATAAACTGAGTAAGATTCTATTCTACTAGCAGCATACAACATTATCCTATCTTGTTATATTAAGTTATACTGTTAAGATGAAATTATGTTTTGTTTTTTTTTATGTTTTAGTAATAAAGATGTGTTTTTGTGTGCCTTAGTAGTGAATAAATTTCTTTCTTCTTTTTTTCTTTCTTCTTTATAAAAGAATACACAGCGAGTAGGGGGGGAAAAGTTACTTAAAAGTAGAAAAGCTAAAATTATTATTAATAATAATTTATTTCATTCAAGTTTTCCGGATCTATGTATTCCAAACGTAATACAAATATTATATACAACGCAGCCAGTCTAAACATGGCCATAATAATTGGTGTGCATCGCGATTGGACTTGTGGTTAATGTATGAGGCATTAGTCATGCTGCATCTCTTTGAGGTCAGATGGCGCGGGCTGATGGCCCCCTTTGTCAGTGCCAGGATCGGATGAAGTTTGATGACGGTGTCTGATGTCTGTTTGTTGTCCTGGGTAACTAGACGAGCGATTTTGCGTCTAATATATAAAAGTCTAGTCGTTGCGTTGCCTGCCTATATATTACTTTTATATAAATATTTGTGTCCATATAAACGTTCTTTTATTGTTTCTTTAAATCTAACGTGGCCTAAATGATACTTGCGTGTGTTAAATAACATCTTGCGTACCGTCTGTAGTTAACGCGAGTAGTAGGTACACATTTGAATAAAACAATTTAACTGTTTAAAACGCGATTTAATTAATTTATATTGCGGTTTTAAAGCGCTTTATTTAAACATTTGAAACTCTTCTTAATTTAGAAAACTTTTATTCTTTTACATGTTATTGCACATGAAGGCACTATATAATTTAAAAATCGAAAATAAATTGAAAAAAAAATTCGACTCGGGCAGGACTTGAACCGGCATCGTCCGTGCTGTTACTCTGAGCATCTTATATTTTAAGATTTTTATAATACATCTTTGCCTCTATAGTCAATTGATTAAAGTTGCCTAGCACTAATTTCGTCCTGGGTTCGAAACCCAGGGAAACACTAAATTGTTCCTTTCGGCCAGGACACAGAAGTCTGATTAACTACGTGCACAGAAATGTGTTCGCCCCATGCCCCACGGGGGTAAATGGGGTTTCACTTTTGCTATACATAAGGAAAAGAAAGCAAGTCTTTTTATGAAGTATCGAATTTTGCGTATAAATCGCAAGTTTACGCAGACGAGGACCGTCCCCTGATCCACAATTTATTCCCATTTCTCGTTCCGACGTGCTATTGAAGCCGATGAATAGCTTGTTAATATTGCAAGTGCAAACGTCACGTCCAAGCCACGTAACCAATATGATGTGTTAATGCACTTCTATAAGATAAATCGTGTTTTCTCCATGCAAGCATTCGTTAGCACTTTGTATCCTTTCGGTATTATCTTCAGAAAAACACAATTTTTATCTTGTTGGGATCATACGTATACTTAGTTAGATATTTTGTGTTTTAATCCGTTAAATATGATTATTAAATGTATACAAAGATATTCTAAAAAAGAAGACTGAAGAAATGGATATTTAACAAATTTTTATTTGATACCGTTATTTGTACCTGATTTTCAAATTTTATACAAAATATTTATTAACATAAAAATAGGGTTGAGAATTTTGATAGACACGGAAAAAATCTGGTTGTTCGGTTTTATGTGGTTTCTTGTCTTATCTGCTTCATAATGATTGCTTGAAAATAAGTTTTCACTTATTATCGGATATTTAATGTCGAGTAGTAACCAGATACAAAACCACTTGTTACTTCTTCAAGCACGAACAAACAAACAAGGTTTAAAGGAGATATTTTGTATATGTAATAAGTGGTCTGCCAGTATATAAAATGCTCAGTCACTTAATACCTTTAAAAATTAGTTAAAACTGCATATTTTAGAATACTTCAATCATTTATTGGTATTTACTAATTACAAGTAAGGCTTTTGTTAAGTTAATGTGTATGTTCTCTTTAAACCGAAGTAGGAAGCATAGGAGGTCTAAAGTATATCAACAACCGGAGATTGTCCATACAAGATACATGAAATAAAGGTCTAAAAATAACAATAACCACAATAATTCCAGTAATACACGATAATGCTTACATTATTCGTGATTGAATAAACATTATATTTATAACGGCAGGGAACCGCAGCGCTGCCCTTGGTACGGGGTGTACATTTCTCGTTGCAGAGCTATCTTAGAGCCGTAATTATTGAATGATTTAAGATTCATGGATGCTGTGTGGACAAGAGGGAGGTGTCAGCTATTAATAAGCGCGTTCTTTATCTCGATACAACAGTAATAGCAACCTGCTCGGGCCTCGGACAGACATGAATATCCTTTATATCGGATTCAAGGCGATGTTTTGTCGCTATAGTTAATATATGTATTGCAGCGCCAAGATTATTTACAGAAAATTACTCAAGCATATCCCGGAAGTAACAATATTGTAAATGTAGAGTTAACAAATTAATCAAAATAACTTTGTCGCCCTGGTCACGACGGTGGAGGAGGTCACGAAAATAGTAACAGCTTCATAATAAGTTAGTTAATTATTATTTGTTCGGGTAAAAAGCATTTTTAAATTATTTTTATGACATGTAAATTTAAATAAACATCTATTAACGGCGATCCCAAAGCATTAGAATCATCTGGCTGTAGTTATCATAAATCGTCAATAAGTTTACTAATATTTTTAACGTTTTAAATCGTTAAAAGTGTTTTAATTTAAATATGTACTACTCGGTTACAGACGATACTTAATGTGCAGATGCTAAGTTATTGAACTTTAAATACTGTATATATAGTTTACGCGAGTAGTACACATACACGCTTTGCTTGCAAAGCTGTATACTAGTGCCGAAGCGTCGAGGCGAAGTTAAAAATCATTTTCAAATAAGTTTGACTAATATATCGCGTTTTAAACCGTTAAAGTGTTTTATTCATTGAACTTTGTATGAAATCTCATCCTAGGATATCTACAAACTGAAATAGTGTAAATAGATGTAAACTCAAATTGCGAAAAATTATTTCACAATAACTTATATATATGTTTAATAGTGCTTCAAATATTTAAAAAACCTGACTGACATTCTTGGGTGTTCTTCTCTGTGAACACTCTGTAGAATCACGACGAACAGACAGACAAACAAAAAATATTTTTTGACGAATCTAAGAAATTTTTTCAAATTTCAAAGAGAATCAAGTATATTTTAATTTATTCAAACAATAAATAGGCTGTGTAAAGAGCTTTAGTATACAAGTGTCTTTTGTAATACATTTGATCTCTATGATTAGAGAATATGGAAAACCATGGAGTAGTAGCTCCCAAATATCTATTGCTCTTGAATACTGTAAATAATACTCAAAGCCACTGCGGTTAAGAAAAACTAAATCCCGGTCATTGCCGCGTCCAGCAGTCTGAGTAGTGATGAGGGTTAACCGAAATAAGTATGTCAAATGTTGAGTAATTTTGTGCTTCTGTCTCGACGCTGTCGTTAATTAAATTGTCTTTTTGTAACGTCAATTTTACTTCGTCTTTTTTCAGAAAAAAAAACATTACATAAATAAAAAATCTTTGTCTTATGAAAGAGGACGACAAACTATTATGGGGGTCTTGGTGGTCGGTAAAACACCACATAAAACATTTAAACAAGATACGCTATCAACCTATTTTAAACTGAAACGCTGAACCTGACGACGGCTTTTTTTTGTAGACCATCCATTTGATATCCCGCTTTCCAGACGAGGTGCAAGGTATTCTTGAAATATTATAAGTTTATTTGAAATATGTCGGAGCTCGTGGCGATCGAAACCACTGCCCATTGATTGTTAGCTCCAAAATGTCACCATTATACCATCGAGCACGTCAACTATACAGTTTGAATAGAAAAATTACCGACACGGGTTCCTACCCGTCTTCTTAAACTGGTGTTCCGAGCCGCATACTGTAACCAATAGATTTTTAATTTGCACAATGCCATTATCCCGCCCGAGTCGAAAACTGTTTCAATTTATTTTCGATGTTTAAATTATATAATGCCATTATATGAAATAATATCTGAAAAATCTTATAGTGAAACACATATTGGTGTCCAATTAATTATGTATTTGTTTTCTTTGTTGCTAAAATGAAAAATGTGGCTTGCGTCGAAAGCAAAATAATATTTCATTAAATCGCCAAAGTGTTCTTATCTCGGTTGCTCGTCCTTATTCTAGATTCTTGGTACGATACATGCTTTTAGTGCTCGAAACGGTACAAAATTTATTTGTGCTACATAACTCACTGGACGTTGCAAATTTAATACATATATCATACATGGAATTAGTTTTTGTTTTTGCTATCACAATCATTCCTAGTTCTCTGTCTGTTGTTTAATTATTGTACACGTATATAAATCTATACATAACTTATGTAAATATTACAATACAAAACTCAAAAACGAAAATATATTAAAAATAAAAATTATAATTTACACAGAGTAACTAATACACGTTTAAGCAAAATCTATCATAAATTCAAATCACTTATTAAACATATAATTTTTTTTAAATAAGTAATTGATTTTTAATCGATTGGTGTATGTTGGTGGAAGTTGTTCGGCTAAATTAATTTTTATTTTAATCATAATATATTAGTACCTCTAAATTTAAGAATGCAAATATGTCCGTTGATATAATAATAATACATTACAACAAAGAATATATTACACTAAAATTAATAGCTTTTATAAAAATTGTCTCGAACCTAAAGTGACTTCTGCGAAACGTAAGAATATTTTCCTAAGCTACATTTGGTATAGGAACAAAAATCTAACAAAATGGCATTATCTTTATTACAAAAGATCGCAGTACGTTTGTGCCTTAACAGGCAGTTGGCACAAAAACAGGAAAGGTCAATATAAAGTACGAGGCTACGTAATTGTGTGTGATTTTCGCGATGTTCAATTATTTTTTTAACGGACGTCAACTATTGTGGAACACGCGTGCGCCGTTGCAACGAGATGTGCTATTTTTATTTTATTACGAAACTTAACTTCCTCGTATTAACTCGTTTCGGCGGACATCCTATAATTGCATGAATTGACAGATTGATTTTCATAAGCTCGCAAGAGGTAAGTCGTAAAAGATATTTAAATAGACCACAACCGACTCGTCGAAAAACTTGCGACCAATTACAAATGCTATCCTATGCAAGAAGATTGTTAATTTATGCCAACTTGTAAAATATCTGAATTGCACATTTTAATAGTACATTGGCTGTGGTTTTGTGGAGCGAAAAGCGAGTCGAATCATCGATCGTCAAGTAGATAATTTCGTCGTAGAATACTGCGATTAATACTCATGAACTGGGTAATGGCTTTCAATATATTTCAAAACGTATTAAAGGTTTTTATCTGTATCTATACTAATAATAGCTGAAGAGTTTGTTTGAACAAAACGTCGCGCTGTGACTAATAGAAGCGACGATACAGCGGGAAATGTCAACAAAACGGGGGAAATTTTTCATCTCTGAGCGTTTCAGATGCGTACGCTGCAAAAAAATGTTCAGATACAAAAAAAAATATTTATGAGAGAGATTCTCCTTTCAATTATCGAAAACAATGTCCGTGACAGTATATGTCTAACTCATAAGATGAACTCGCAAGAACGACGAGACGCGACCGATGACTTAGGTAACAGTTTGCAAAAATAGTTTTAGATGCCCAAAATAAGTATTTTACGCGGGCGAAGTCGCTGACTCAGCTAGTATAATATATTTGTGATTGCTGCTGTTTTAAAGGCACATAAGATAGCTATAAGCCGATAATTTAAATAAATAGAGATTATTTTAGTTCACTTCTATTTATTATATTGTGACGCTGTGAATATAAAGCAGTGTTTTTACGGTATTTGAAGTTTTTGTAGAAATAAGACTGATATATTAAATTAATTTGCTAACAAAAGGAAATAAGGTTTTATTTGAAATTTGAATCACCTTTCTATGAACTTAACCCTTCTGCACTTTGCTCCCATTTATCCTACACGATCACGAACTCTTTGTAAAGCGAGACTCGATCCTCTTTAGTTATCACTTTCCTCCTCCAATTTCTAACGGAACAGAATAGTACTAAGTGGAAATTCTCAGCCTAAAACCTATCGAAATACATTTACTTAACGTAAGGTTAGGCAGGATTTGTACATTACCTAGGTTGAAAAAAAATTTAAAATCAAACTGAGATCGACATCGTAACGCGTCACGTAACGCAGGGGTTTATCCCACCAAAAAAAATCGAAAGATCAAAAATTACTTTTATTTTGTAAACGAGTTTTTTTTTCTCAGGGATTTGAATTTCAATTTTGTTCCTTTATTTTGAAGACAACCGTATTAAACTATAATTTTTAGGTAAAGTCTAAACTGATAAAGAATTCTATTTAGATACCTTTACTCACTTTAATATAATTAGGTACGTCCATCCTAAACTTATCTCTAACAAACAGCGAACACACATGAACTTCTCAAATAGGTCCAGACTAAAACAGTTCTCATGTTCCCTATCTTTTATTTGCAACGTCTGACATTCTGCATCAACTGGCCAGAGAGATTAGGACTATCTTACTTAGGTAAAACAACACGACCACCTTGACGCTGCCTTGTCTTGTAACCACGTCTTGTCTATGCCATTGCGACTTCTCTATGACAATATTCCTCTTGCACTCATTGGATGAGAAGATCGAGTTGCTATTACGTCCAAATCGATCATTTAAAATACATTTAAAGCGATTCCTTTAGCGCATTGTGAGATGGAATCAATCTATACTAATATACAAAGCAGAAGAGTTTGTTTGTTTGTTTGAACGCGCTAATCTCCGGAATCGGTTCGCGTTAATCTCTGGTTTTGTGTTCGCTAGAGTATTTATCGAGGAAGGCTATGGTTTAGAAAACATCGCTGTGACTAATAGTGGCGAAGAAACAGTGGGACATGTGAAAACTGCGGAAAATGATTTATCTATGTGAGTTTCAAGATACCTACAAAATATGTATGATAGGATGATTCCTCTTAATATGCCTTATAAAAATGTCCGCGCCACTATTTGCGCATTTTATAAGTTAACTAGCAAGAACGTCGAGACGCGGCCGACACCGCGGGTAACAGTTTAAATTCACAAAGACGGGGAGGAGGTTTGCAAAAATAAATTTTAATGCCCATGATAACTATTCCACGCGGACAAAGTCGCTGGCGCAGCTAGTAAGACATAATCTTCTGTCACGTCTGGATAATGCAATTTTAAATGACACTGCAGAACCCGAGCAGATCCATTATTACTGAAGCCTGCGTTTCTCATAAATGGACGATGACTCCACACAATTTAATCTCGTTTCTTTGACAACATTATTCCATTTTACACATAATGTGGCCCGCGATTGTACGAAACGATAAACTAAAATCCTACTTGGCTATTCGCTGACCGTTATGTTAAGGAGAGATTTTAATTATATCTCGATATTCTGTAATTGTCTATTTCAGTATGACCATTAAGATATACCGATAGGAGGCTTGTAAGAATGGTAATAATATTCAGCTATTATTCGTATCGTAATGGATTATAATACGCGCAGAGCGTGAAGATCGAAGTAAATGATTTCTGTAAGCAATTTTCATATTTTATAGAAAGGTTTACGGAAAGGATCAGATAATTTCGAAGTTCTACGAAACTATAGGCTATATATAATAGATATATAATTTTATAGTTATCGTCGAGTCGGACATGTTTCTAGCAAAAATCATTTTGACTAAACAAGTATCAACTTAAAAAAACTTCTAAGTTAACTTTTTTTGTGCACTAAAAACTACCGAAAAATGACATAATCATCGTGTTTTACTAGTGTAGCCCTTTCATTTGATACCCATATTGAGGGGGTTAAGGAAAAGTATGCAATCTGCCATATTGTATAGGTATCTTGGATTTATAATGTTTTAAATATATTGTATTGTCATCTAAATTAAATGTGTGTACCAAATTTCAGATCAATCTGACAACGGGAAGGTGCTTGAATTTTAATTTCTAATTTTGATTCACATAAATAAATTCCGTACGGGTCGAGCTAAATAAAACTGTTTAAAAATACATCGCGTCGTTTCAAAGTGTACCCCAGAGTTGACAGTTTATTGTCATTTGTCACAGAGTATAACCCAAAATCTTTTCGTTCCGCCAACGAAAGATTAGCAAAATGGCAACATTAGTATTCGCGTATCGAAATAATGTTAAAATGCTTTCTACTACTACAAGACGGAAGATGACCCGGAAGAAATAAAATGGTAATAATATTCCTACTTTGATATAGAAATTCAGAAGAGCATTCAAACATTAAGATACTGGCTTATCAAATTTGCACATTACAGAGTATAATATATTAGTTATCATTTAAAAAATATTTCTAATTAATATGTATGTATAATTTGACGTTAACTGCATAAGGTCAGGGGTTTGAATCCCCGGAAAACAATAAAAATATTCAATAATTTACAACTTATAGTTTTACTTATCATAAGGGACAGTGTTGTTTAGTTTCCTAAATAAATAAAAAAACATTTTTTTTTCAATAAAAAAAAAATAAACTTCAAATAGTGATTGGAACGCCTAGTATTAAAAATTAGCTTTTTCAGTTCACGCGCTGTATAGAAGTGAAAATCACGAATTATTTTTCAAGCTACCGCGTCGGCGCCTGGGGCCACGAAAACTTTAAAGCGGGAATTGTATATAAACAATTAACTCGCCGCGTGAGATTGTAATTAACACTTCGGCTTAAATTGAAAAAGTCGCTCGCCATCGATTTTAATGATACGTAAAAATAGGTCGAGCAATGAAAATTACAGTGCAACGCCAATTATCTGGCAAATCGTAGCTCGTTGCACTGAATAACAACAATCAATGAAACATTCGCCCTCGAGCGAGGCTATAGGAGATCATTAGTGTTTATTCTCGCAGTACGAGTTTTTCAACCGAAAATACTAGATTAATCATTATTTACGTACTCTAAGTACTCGTACTCGTACCAGTTCTGAGTACCAACACCAATTACACTATCTTTATCCGTTATATTACGAGTAAGTGCTGTAATTGTTTTAACTATTTCTGTTGAACTGATACGATTAGCAAATACTTCATGTCTGCTTTAGCGTTACGAATTTCGTTCGAAGAATTAATAGGAAGATAGGTTTAGCTACGGAGAAGTCGTTTAGATTATTATAACTAAGAATTACTTACCTACCTCCCTGTATTTCTAAGTATCCAATCAAAATCATTAAGAAATAAAACTCAAAATATTGCTTTTTTATTAAAAATAACACATCTACCTTCTTTATTTATTTTTATAAACGATTCAACTGCAAAAAAGTCTTTTAATCAATATAAACTAATAAAACAAACATTTTCTTTGTCAATGTACATCATTTTAATAATAGACTACACAATCATTTAATAATAAATGATGTTCTATTATGTCAAACATTAAATATATGCTGTTATTCTTTAGCCGTACCGCGATATTAAATGCTTGATAGTATTATTTCATAGCGCCATGTTTAAGAACATTTCCTTTTAATGAATGAGCAATATGAGACCAAATGCTACTATATAAAAAAATATATAACTTGCGCAATAGCTTATATAAGATTTTGACTGAAATCCAAGGATTACGCTTTCGATTCACGTCTAAATACTTTGTAACAAAATGAAGAAGTAAGCATTATTTACGCGTTGTCCTCGCAAAGATTTACGCAGTGATGAAGCGGTAAGGCGTGTCGGGCGATAGTGCAGGATCTTATGCGCCGGCGCCTTCATATTTATGGTGCGATGCAACGCACGCGTATAGCGTAATGTTTCTTGATAAACATCTAAGGAAAAGCAAATACATCCTGTATAGAAATAATTTTACGGCGATACCATCTTGCGTCTCGGAGGATTATGAATTTGCTCGATGTTCCGATGTGAGAGATAAAGGATATATATTGATTTTAAATATTATAAATTAATACCAATTAATGACAGAAATATTAAACAGATTTTTATATTTTTTATTGTTTTTATTTCACAAAAATTATAATTTGATAATTAACACTTTGAACTCAGTAGGGATCGAAATCACGAACCGGTAATTATTAGCATATATTGCTACCATTAAATCAAAGAAACCAACATATTAGGTATACATAATATACGGTAATTTATGAATATATTTTAATTGACTGTCCTAATCTTTGGCCTTAGATAAATCTTAGGCATTTAAAATGAACGCGAAAGATGAAGATGTGTGAATGTATAACCATGCCTTGGTCCATTTTGACAAATATAGTGTCAATGTTTCTAAGCTCCTAGAATACTCCTTTTGCGTGTTGAAATGTTATGATAAATTAAAAAATGAGATTCATATTCGTAAGTTAACATGTTACGTTTTACTAGCCGACCTGGCGAACATTGTTTTATCATATGAAATATTTCCATTCCATTTGATTACCGCGAAAAGGCTCTTGTGAGATATTCTTAAAACATTTTTTTGGATTATTTGGAGAAGAATAATTCTTGCTTGGGTACCTTAAACAGTTTTAGTTTTTTTTTTTACATTTTCCCCTATTTCCTTGCACCTAACGGTCACTGGCTGATGCTTTTTACCCTTCCTTAATAAATGGTCCAACCAGACCTAAGATTAGCACGCTCACTTTTCATCTTTATAATATGAGTATAGATATAGCAACTACACAAAACTTATAATACGTATCTTCTAGATGTCTTTAGTTTTATTATAATGGTGTTTCATAAATAATTCGTCTTTATTTAAATAAAATAATCTCATACCTTAATGTTTGGAAAAGATCAGATACAATAATTATAATTTTAACAGTATTATAACTTCAATTGCCAACGGGTTACAAATAAAATTGCCGGTCACGCAGATCGTTCTTTAATCGCATTTATGAGATGCTTTTTTTATATTTGCAATCTGAATAAAGTGCTGAATATAGCGATATGGTGTGAGACGATTTGGATGATACGCCAAGTAACATACCGTCGCGTGGAATAAACGCATTACTCCGCCTCTGCGATCATAATTAAGCACGCCTGTTAACTGTCAAAGCCTGAAGTTTCTTTAAATGGAAGTAGGCTTTATAGATACTCGAACAGAAATTGCATGAAAAAGACAGTTGGTAGAAAAGAAGACCGTTGCGGCATTGTTACGTTTACTAGTTATTTATTCACTTTTACATTACATTTAAAAGCAAAAGATCAAGGCATGTAAAGTTACTATAAAATGTTAAAAATACACAACAAAAACTCATCTATTAGGATATGCCCATATGCAAGAGGTTATCACTCGTATAACATCCTACGTCTTCATGGGATAATTCAGATATTCAAGTCCTTTTTAGCAACACTGTTTGTAATATACCTCTTTATAAACAATATTGAGCAATCCGCTGGTATGTTTCAATAATAAAAATATCTATTATCTATTCTAAACTACGGTTTTGAGCGTCTTGACCTCTAAAGCTCCAAGATTATATTGCTTTGATATATTCAAATTTCAATAGTATTTTTCGGAACTTAATTCATTAATCAATGTCAATATTTAACCGTGCGATGTTATAAATGGGTGTTTTCC
>CAVLEF010000007.1:10112500-10407500 GCA_963661955.1 Leptosia nina | reverse complement strand
AAGGTTCCCCCGTGTCCCCGGTCCGCCCCATATACTTAAAGCTTGCTTTTCGATACAGGTCTATAGATTTATTAAATTATCATGTACTAGGTTTATGTAATGATAATAATTATTATGTCACTAATGTTTACACACGTGTATGATATTGACGCATTAAAGTCATGTTTTATCATTCAATATACGTATACGCAGTGCGTATACGTTGAAAGCGAACGACGTATTCTTTATCATCTTTGTGTATAATTCAGTGAATAATCCGTAGTAAAAAAAATGCTACAAAGCATTGGATGTAATGTACAATTTGCGCGAGTAGTACACACGAAACAAAACATTTTTAACGATTTAAAAGATTACATATAAGTTAACTTATTTATAATATAATTAAGTACCATTTATTTCGTCATAGTTAGTGCTAGTTCTGCAGAATTGACTTTTAAAATATAGACACCATGCATCTTCAGACCCCCGTGACCACGGCTGTTACAAAGCATCCGAAACCTTTAGCAGTTTAAATAAATTGGAAATAAATTAACTATTATATATCGCTAATATAATTGCTGATTAATATAATATAATTACTATAACAAATTCGATAGGTCGATATATTTTATATCAAAATTCTAATAAAATTTAGGTCTCAGATTACTTTATCGATCTCCTGAAAAAACTGCATCTCAAAGCATCACTTGTTTATTTCAGAATTTAAATAATGTTATCATGTATTGTAAACCGTGGGATATTAGCCGATTGAAAGTAAAATGCGGTGTATATGACCTGATGAAGATAAATGCATTCGCGGTGACCCGTTCCCAATAATATCGAAAGTAAAATTAGGTGAAGCGAGTCACAAACACTACTTTTAAGACGCACCTTTTTTGGCCTTAATCACAATCGTTAAGTAATTAAGGAATCGCGTGAAAGTTTAACACTTCTTTGAGATGCAAATTGATCACTAACCATATGAATTCACTGCAGCAGGGAAAGCTTATAGTTTTAAACGATTGGAAATCGGCACTTCATAAAAATATGATCGGGACAAGTTTCACTTGATATACTTGGTAAGTGAATTTGAATGATTTATACTACTACTACTATTTTGTTTTTGGTTTTTGTGGGGGGAAGGGGAGGGGGGAGAAGGGTAACACGGGTTATTTAGCATTAATTTTAATTACAATAAAATCTCAATCATCTGATAACAAAATTATTCAATACTTGTCCTTATGTAGCTAAAATCTATATATTTTTAATATATTATATACATATAATAGAGGAGGACGCTATCACCCTTATTTTGGCTTTCGAAAATCCACAGACTGAAACCGCCACGCAAAAATTTCACAGTTTTATCATTTTTAGACGTTTCAGAAAATAATATAAATTGTTTTCCAATATCATGTTAATTAGTATCGAAGGGCGGATGAAGTCAGTAAAGTAGTGGGGTGTAACCGCAGAGAAGTCCTACAATATCGCCACAGGTGTCGTCTGCCACTGTTTTTATTATGACATCATTTTTAAAAAGAACCATTCTCAGAACTAAACATTTGTTTCTGCGTTACAAAGTGTTCTACAGATTCCAGATTCGCAATGCATAGTTAAATAAATAGGTTACAATTGAATCTTGCAAGATTACAGGCATTTTAGTCTAGAATGGATTAAAATACAATACTATACAAGTCCCAATAACTTCGCCACTTATTTAAGTATTGTCATATACCAAGTAGTTTGTTGCGTTTGTAGTTACATCACCAATCGTCAATTGTACGCTGAAAGGCGTAGGATATAGTATCAAAAAGCCTAAGGTTGAACATTGCACGAGGGTTAATATTTATACTGAAAGACAAAATTAATTAATGACGGACACGACACAGTACGCTATTGTCGTGGGTTCGCGTCCTGGCCGTGTGACAAATGTTTACCTACAATTTAAACAAGACATATTAAATGTAATAGCCATTTCAACTGATGTTATACACACGTCAAATACCTATATAAGGTTAAAATTCTTCTAATAGATGCTGTCATATTAAGACCTGTATAAAAATAAGACATAACTTATGAAAATACTGTAATTGTCATACTGTTGTTGTAACAGAAAATACATTGGAGTTACTTAAAAATAATACTTAGACGTCAATTAAAAAGTCTAAGTGAGCTTCAATTAGTCTTGGGAGTGCTCTCAAACAATTCCTAAAGCCTAGACATACATTTGGCCGTTACTAATAGTCGTGAGTCAAAGCTAGTAAGCAGTAACTTATAAACCATAACTGCATTGTCATAAAATGGAATGCGGGCACTTTACAAGAACAAATGAACGAAGATAATGATAATGCGACTTAAATCATCCAGGTCAATGTATAATCTATGATATAATAAAGCGATAGAAATTGTTTGTCTGTACGTTATATAATTTTATTAATATTTTACAAAATGATCCTGATATAGAAAGAACGACGGATTGAACATAAATGGTTTCTGTCTGTCTATATGATTTTTTTTATATCATTACACTAGATTTTTAATGAATCAAATACAGATTAAAACCTTTACTACAAAGATCGAAGATCTTGGATCAACCATAGGTAATAGTGTAAACAAAATTTAAAATTCAAATTAAAAAAAACTACAATTGATTAAAACTTTGTTTAGATATATTAATTTAGAAATAATAATATTTGTAAGTCAAAGACACAAACGAAATGGCGTACAAAAGCTAGTTATCAATAAATCCTGGTTGATAAAGGTAAAGTCCCTACAAGAAGATAGTAAATAATGCTTTAATGAATAAGGAATATCAGATCATGACATATAAAGGTTTATATTAGGTTATATTTGCTTTGTTTATTGATCCATTGTTTGCATTTCGCTGTAATTGGCTTTGAAGTTACGAATGTTTCAGTTACGAATTCAGCTACGAATATTTAAATTATTAATTATAACAATTGGTACCTGTGCTTTGTTGTTGCAAGTTGGAAATCTATTTGCATTCATTTGTATCTAAAATCAACGCTATATAAAGCAGGCAAATCCGTAGGAGGCTGTAGATTTAAAGCTTTAGCGTTTAATTATAATTACCATAATTTGGAACTACATTGTATGAAAAGAGGAGAAAGAAATGATTTTCGCATAATTTGATAAAAATCTATCCAAGTTCTGACGAAGTAACCTGGAATGTTAACAAAGAGCCTGTTAAAATTCTTATATTACTCAGCGTCCGTTATCGCGTGAATTCTTTATACCAACAAATTTTTCGTGCATGTAGTTTTTTTGTTTAATCTTAACATAAACATTTCTCTTAACAATGTTTAAATAAATAAAAACGTCGCCAACACGTAAGTTAATGGCTAGGTATATTGGCTAGTTTGATATGATGAATTCCTATGAGAAGATTTTTAATAACCTGTCACAGTACCAACAATTTTGACATTTTAATTTCAAAATTGGAACACTGTTAATATATTTTTTATTGTTGGCCAGAACGATTTTTTGAGGGCAATAGCACGCAATACATTTATTGCGGCGTTTGTAATTAACTTTTTTTTGTAAAATATATAATCCCCTTACTGTCAGTTGTCGCACATAATGTGAACGACCTTAATATACCTCGTTGATATTTAGCGAATAGCAACAGCCATATTTATGCCGAACGGGTATTAAATCAGCATACAATCAGTTCACGTTGGCATAATTTCCCGCCGGATTAAGCACTCGCTCGTCTTAACTGTGCTGACAAACTTGTCACAAATATTTATTTGTATTATGTACTAATTTGTATTAATTGCTTTTTTTGTCACGGTCCAAAACATGACATGTGCAACTTAATGTAACTGTAAATTTATTGCTAGTATTCAGAGAGACATTTCAATTGATGTAGATCAATTTAGATTAGCGGCTAATTTCGATAAGATTTAAGAGTAATAAAATAACCACAGATTAAAGAATTTAACTTGATTATCATAGACTATGCGCATATGTGTTATTTTATAACAGATACCTGACATATCTAGATGCAGTTAAAAGTTTCCTTAGATGATAGTGTTGCGACAGCGTTTGCGCCAATATCGTTTGACGCTGCAGTCGCTCACTAGCAGGTGCGTTGGGCGCGCGTGTGACCGCAATCTTCAAACAGCTGATTTTGGCGCCAACGCGATCACAGATTATCGAACGTAATAGTATAGATGATTTATTGACTGTTCAATAGTGTTGTGTTAACAGATGAAGATGACCGTCAATCGAATAAGGGTCGTGGTACTCGGGAGTGCTAGGAGCGGGAAATCTGGTAAGCTTTTTATTAAAAATATTAATTTATAGATTTTTCTTTACTTAGTTCTGTATTATTATAAACGTGCAGCCACTTATAGATTCATTTTTATTTTTTTTTTTTTTTTTTCTTTTTTTTTAATAAATAGATTTATTTTCGCACGCGAATCAGCAATCTCTACCTTTTTGCTTTAAGTAAATAACACCTTAAAAATTTTATTTAGGGATAATATTTTTTTAAATACTTTTATTAAGTAGTGTATAGTTTTACCCTCAAATAAGAAATTGATCTCAAATTCAAATGTTTATACGGTTATAATTAGCTTTTAACAGGTTACTTGACTGTTGGCTCCGTGAACCAAAACAGCTGGTATTTCTCAATTTAATTGCCACAATATCGTATCGTGCCTGATTTATATCCGCTGTTATGCTTTATGTTTCTGTGTCATTGAATTGGCAGCTTATTTTAAACTAATTTACGCTCTTAATACACTTTGACCAAAACTTTCAGTTATAGAAGCAAAAAACTGATCACTTACAGGTTCGGACACAGACCTTTATATATCCGTCTAATGAAATGACTAGGTAACCTTTTTTTTATAGTTATATTTAATATTCAATAATAACAATAATTTAATAAGTACAGCTTAATAAGGTAAGTAGATTAGTTTACTTATTAAAAATAGTAAAACTGACGCCTAAAAGACCCTGCAGTGGAAGTTGCTTCTTTATTATGAACATATAACAAAGTATTATTAATTTTTACGATAAATTCTGATAATTATATGGTTAAAAAAGGTGTAATTTTGACCTGAAATTCGTACAAAGGAATCCACTTTCACCCCGCCAACATAATTGTAATGGAAATTGAATTTCCCTTTGTTACCATCTAATGCCCGGTAAAAGCCCTTATCAGGACTTGCATTGATAAGCACTACTGTGTCAATAGGTTGGTGGCCAATTCCGCAAACCTAATCGCAAAAACAAACAAGATAATGTCTCGTCTAGAACGAGAATATTGTAAACACACCTCTTTGTTTAGTGCATATTTCTATAATTTGCGTCTTGAATTTATTGTTTGTTTTGCTAATAAATTCTTGATGTTGGAAAATTCTGGTGTATCTGCACATTATCAAAGTTTAGGACGTTTTATTATCACTTCGGTGTGTATCTTTTCTTCCTGTAATATAACCTATTAAAAAATTGAGTGCGTGTGCGTTTCATAATATAATTACTCCAGTTATTGTAAATCATTCCGAAATTTATATATTTTGTAAGGAACTGTAATAATGCCATTTGGCTTATACACGTATAACAATTTGACTTTTCTAGTTTGAAATTTCGAGACATCGTGGAACTTTGTTGCTCTACTTATTCAAGTTCAAATGTTCGAGTCTTGTCAGTGTCACTATTATTTTTAACTTATTTTACATTTTCAAAGCTTTCATATAATTATTTCTTAACAGATTATGTTTTTCAAATGAAACGTATAATTTGAAAAATATAATTATTATAATTAATTGTTTATTTTTATATTTAAATGTTGTACTGTTTGATTAAAAATATATATTATTACGTAAATATTTAGTCGTTTCCGTGTTCATAATGACTAACTTGAGTATCGAGTTTAATTTATAACATAATTAAGGTTATATAAAGTGTATCATTTTTCTAGGACGCTATGAAATAACATACAAGCATTATGTAATGTGTTTATTATACTAATTAATGATTATAATTTGTTTACTGATTGAAATAAACATCAGCCTATACCAAAACTGTATCGTTTCTTATAAATGTTTAAGTTAATCCAAAATTGGTTGATAACACATCTTCGTCATATGTTATATGGGGTTTTTTACTTTCCATTAACTTAACCACAAGCTTGTCTATCTCCCTATATCTTGTCCTGATATATTAAATACCTCATAGAATGGGTCCCGAACAAAACTACTAAGCCACTCTGGAATTCGACGCAAAGACCGTCGGGTCGTGATTTTATAGACGAGAATATAAGAGTATATAGTTAAGATCATACATTTTCAAATTACACCTCTTCCATATTTAATTATAACATTTTACAATTGCTGCATAACAACCGGAAACCGAACAAAGGCGTATAAAATGTCGAGCTATACATTTTCTAGGCTTCACGATCACTGCCACGACTTCGTTGACTGTGCTGTTTTATGTATGGACTATGTTTGCGGGATTAGCCATGTAAAGCCCTTTTAAAACCTAATTTAATTAATAATTAGCACAATTTATTTAGATTTAAAGGCGCTATTATGATTTTGACTTTATGGAAATCATTTGAATTTTTAACGCAGAATTTTACTATAATAAAAGTAAATAACTTTAGGCGAGTAGAATATTTAAACAAAACAATATAAATGTATTGTATAATCACGTAGCGCCCGACTATATTATTATTATTATATATGATTTATAACATTTAATTGCAGCGTCAGATTATAGAACAATGACAATTTATAACGACTAATTATATGCCAATAGTTTCAATTGAAATATGATTACGTTATTTAGTTTATTGAATTCTTAATCAATCAAATAAATGTAATTAAAGATTTAAATATTGTACGGATTTAATTAAAAATAAATATTACAGTAGAAAAAGTCATGATTCTATATTTTTTATCACATTCCGTTGTCAACCAATTAGTAAGTCGTCTTTGGAAGAATATTTATAGGTAATGAAACATCTGCTGAGGCGTTGTTTTCCGAACATAGATTGTTGATTCAGATTTCGGACTAAGTGGTTAGTCTTGCGTCGCTAAAAATAGACGTATTCGTATTAAACAGACTATGTAAAAGGTTCTTTCAATTCTTTACTCACCAAAGAATTAATATATTTTCTATATTTCTTGTCTGTAGTTTCTTAACACTGGATTTCTAAATAAGTTTTAAAAAAAGAACAAGAAAAATATAATGACCAATAGCCTAATGTTAAGTCTTGTATCATATTGTACCGAAGCATTTTTAATATCCTGTAAACTAAATTCGAGCTTGCAACATTATCGATACGCCGGTTAAATATAACCCGACGGTTACTCACGCCTTGATGGCTGATACAAATTTAATTTCGGCATCATCGACTCGTAATTTTCTCAATTTTGAGCCGACGTTGCTCCACAACTTTTTATTTAAAGAAAACCTAACGGCCCCTGGGCCTGGATGAATCTGATGGAGATTTTTTTATGAAGATAAGTTTGTATAAGCTTCGTTGGTTATGAATTAAAGTTTGATAGGAGGAACGGTTGTTATTTTTTTATTGAGTTCCTCGTTAGTTTGAAAATTTTAATATTTTATATATTGATGATGGCATTATACATGTCGTTCCCACGTTTTGAATTTCCTTGGTAGTTTTAAAATTTTGCCTACTATAGTACGTACTACCACTACTAAATGAATAATATTTAAATGTATTTTTCAGTTCTTAGTGTGTGGAGGAGAAAAGACGTTGCTTATAATAAAATTCCTGTTTTGTAGACCAACTATGTTCGATAAAAAATTCGGTAACCTAATCGTTACTCAACAACTGCTACTATTGAGAATAAATCGTCTAGCCATGCAATAGAAAGTATAAACAAAATGGGAAAGTTAACACGGGGAGAAATTGATTTATCGTGACGGTGTTATGTCTTAGGGAAACACTCAGGCATATTAACATAACAATTAAGATATATTAGGTAAGATGACGCGACGATTATCTCTTTGGCAATATTCATCAATTTTAGTGGACTTCGAAGTGTGGTAAGTTACGTAAATAGCGATTGTGGGAGATTGATAGCTTTTTTGTTATTTATTTTAAAATACGAACTTAACTGCCAACTTAAAAACTATGTCATGTAGATAAGGTTTTGTTTAAACCTTCATTAAGTTGGCAAAGTTAAATGGGTGGTAGATATATCCAAATTTTGGCATCTTCAGTTTCGATGTTATATGGCTAAGATATTTCACCTTTGTCAAATTGTCTATCCTCTTCCGTCATAATAAAACAATTCCTAAGTTTTGCGAAAACAATCTAGAAAAGGTTTCTTGGCTTTAGCCGTGGAAATAAAACAAAGATCCACATAATATACTTACATCAACACTTATAGAAGTTGTAAGAGCGAGTTTCTGATTACGATTTAAGGAATTATATATATAATTCAAGTCTATCTTATTCTGACATAAGAAAATATATCTATGTTTTTATGTCAAGTTGATATGCATATACTGTTATATAAAAGTAAATATGGATTTCAAGTACATGTCAAAACTTATCACAAATGTTGTGCTTCTTAGTTCTTACTTAAAGAACTAGTCCAAGCTGATCATTGAATGAGACCAACTGATATCTTTTAATATTTTGTTCTTTACTATCTACAGACAGTTTTATTTTTTATCTTATATAAATATTATTTTTATTATATTATAAAGTTTAACTAATATATCGCGTTTTAACAGTTAGTAGGTTTAGTAGTTATCTTTCACGTACCATCGAGTGAACCCCAGGCTTGTGTTCTCCTTCATCATGTAAAAATGATATGATTTTAACCTTGACACTTACGTATGCTTTATATTTTCATTTGCGTTTTCTAAGACGAATAATATGTATTGTAGTTTTTGTACTGATTATTTTGATGAGTTTAAGCTAACAAATAAAAGATAGACGTGCCATCAATCACGCCCGAAGACCCGAAGTCGATGTGATTAGTATTTAAGTGTGGAGCACGCATTCACTTCGCAGTAGAGCCTTCGGGTGTATTTAGATAATAACAAATAATACCTTAGCTTGATTCTAAATGCCAAATTCTTTGTACGGCAATTTGTCTAAGCTGCAACAGCTTACTGACACATAGAGATTATAAATTGGGAAAGTAACCTTTCTTGTTTTGTTTTTAAAAATTGTTAAGTTAGACATTCTTTACTTATATATTTTACTATTATAATACGGTATTTGGTTTAATACTATTTGAAATGTAAGAAAGAATGTTCAGGAGGACACATAGACTTTTTCATGTCTGTGTTGTTTGTGGTTATTAAGACAATTGTTTTCATTATACATATTTTGTTTAAATATATATCAATCATATTGTATAATATTTGGTTTGGTTTAATAACTTCGTGTCTGTATTTTAAACCTAATTAACAATATGAATACGCCTTAATAGTGTAAAATCCCATTTCCCTAATGTCCTATATGGGGCAGACACAATTTTGTGTTCGCACAGATCCGGTATTTATTTAGAGACCTCTGGGGCCACCCCTGCCTAAACCTAAACCATTAGCGATAATCACAATGCTAAGCAATGTATTTGAACGTTCAGCTAAAAAGACATTTCTTAAATTAAATAAAAAAATAGGGTTTTTAAAGCCATCTTATTTTGTCCATACCGTTGCAACATACTAAGCTAATTAATTCTATACTTAAAGTATCGATTACTTAAAACATAAATTGGTCAACTCTTTTCGCATTTAAATTATTGATCGATATCGAAGCAATTAAATCCAGTCATACGGCACGTTGAAAATTCGACGTAAGTCATATTATAATTATTTCTAGATATGGGCCGAATATAGTTTGATCCGAAGCCGAAATTCAGGCGAATATATTGTCAAAATCAATCAAGCTTAATCAATGACTATATTCCATATTCGGCCGGTAGAGGCAGAGTAGTCTAACTGCAAATTAATTTTAGTTGAAAAATGTTAATCTAAGCACAGAGACCGAAAACGTTTAAAATAATTCTTACACAAATATTAGTACAAATTCAATTTTACCTAAATAAATGCGTATTTTTAATTTCCTCCTTATTGAAAATCATGTTTTTTTGTCATCTCATATATAAGGCCAAGATACGAAAAAAACAAAAAGATTATACTTATAGCCTAAGTATTTGTTACTGTCTAAGAATTGTATAATTAAATGATTATTTATTTTTTTCTCCATCCGAATTTCGGTA
The DNA here is from genome assembly GCA_963661955.1 of Leptosia nina. Lineage (NCBI taxonomy): Eukaryota > Metazoa > Arthropoda > Insecta > Lepidoptera > Pieridae > Leptosia > Leptosia nina. The sequence goes on along the minus strand of CAVLEF010000007.1, from coordinate 10,397,274 downwards.
TTTTAAACCGAATTTCATTACACCTCACCGATCAATTCAACGTTGATTACGATATGATTTACACTACTGCAAACGAATTAGCTATTGTCTAAATTAACATTATATGCACGACACGAAACTTGCAGAATGTGTCTCGGTATCATGGATGTGGAGCGGTTAAATGCCAGCTGTGCTCGTATTTATAGAGGCCGATGCCGCATGCCACTGCCCACTGAAGACCAGAGTCACGGGTGACTCACCCGACCGAACGTCTGCTGGGACACCCGTCTGTTTATCGGCTTATCTGCGACTACCGCAATATTTTATACTCGTCGCGTCAAAATAGCCGCTTACGTGACGTTTGGACACGAAAATATAAACGCAAAAATACTTACGTTGAAATTGCGTAGATTAGATTCAATGGCTTAAGACGTTTAATGTATAATTCATATATATATATATATATATATATATATATATATATATATATATATATATATATATATATATATATATAAAGTGGTCAAAATATACATATATATATAAAGATCATTGCAGTCATCAATGATCTCTGCATTCCGTGGTTCTTACCACCTCTCACAAGATTTTAGCAATGAAAAAAAAAACAATATAAGATCATGTATGATAATCATGTAAGATAAGAAAATGATATGATTTTTAAAAAATTGACCTTTTGGTATATAGTCTGTAATTTACGCGAATAGTACACATTAAAATAAAACATTATCTATCACCACCATTTATCTATTTCCAATTTATTTTTACTATAGCCCGAGGTCTCGGATGATTTGCAGCAGCTGTGGTCCCCCGTTCATACCTGATGCAAAGCATCCGAAACGTCGGGCCGTAGGTGAAGTAAATTGCTATATAAATAAAGCCCTTCAATAAATTTTATGAATTTAAACGTTTAAACCCGTTAAAAGTGTTATTTAAATTAGCCGGTACAGATTGAAAGTTTAGGTTTACGCCCTTAGTAACTAGTAGGTTATCAAAACAATAAAGCTAAATATTTTCACTACCCAAAAAGTGTTTTCTCATATCTTGATTAATTGGGCTTAAAAATAAAAGAGTTTCACCTCGTTCCAGATAATCGCTTCGGTATAATAGGCGTTTCTCTAATTTTGCACGGCCCATCATGAACGTGCATTTAGTTATCTAGACTTCCAGGTCATGTGTTCGACAATATCGTTTAGAAACATTACCTGTCAGAATCCGCACCGGCCAGTGAAATTCGAATTAGCATGTCCTACGGCCGTCAGTGCATTTCGGAGAAAGCTAATGAAGTGATTTAATTGAGCGGTGGGCAATAAAAGTTAAGTTGATTGGCGAGGTATAAAAATTTTGAAGCGGCGGCCGCGAACGGTCTAAAGTCAGGATGAATTTCTACTCATTTATTGGTTGGCTCTCTAAATTTTACAACTTGAGATGTAGTAGATAGATTACTTGGTAAAAGTTACGATAAAAATAGTAGGTACAATTTGTCACATATCGTTCACCGGAAGGACTGAGAATAATAGGTTCTTCTGATTTTTAGTAGTATCATAGGTGATTCTGAGTTTTTAAACACTTTTAACGGTTTAAAACGCGTGATATATTCGTTACCTTATTTAACAACGACGAAGTTTCGATTGCTGTGCAGCAACCGTGATCCTGGAGATGACAAGGGCGGGGCGGCGTAAATAATTAAATTTTAAATAAGTTAACTAGTATATTTTGCATGTACGCCGTTCAAAAGAGCAATATTTAAATGTGTACTAGCGTATGCTATAGACAATACTTTAGTAAACCAGTTAAACCTTGGTTGCAAAATCTGGACATTAAATGGTAGGTAGAAATATAAAAATTCCAACTGAACCATCATACTACGTACTTCGAGTCCGTGGATTTCAAATGTACAAATTTAAAATAGGTCAACAGCGCTGAAAAATATGGGACTAAGCGCAGTCATATTTAACAGTATTCACATTAATAAAAGGATCACTTATTTGTGAAACCGTATTATGTAAATAAATAACTCACGCAATGAATCCAAAAATTCGTTCTTCATATACACATAACTATAGCTCGTGTTGGTTACCTTGAACTGACGGTTATCAAGAGTGAAAGTATCCACTTTAAACGATCGTTGTGTTGCCGGGTCCTTATTTGCGTATTTGTGTATGAAGGTAAATAGTTATACCGACATAACGATAACAGTTGTTTTTTAATATGCTGTCTGTACTCAATTAAAAGTAGTTCACGAATTATCGATTTACTGCAATAAATTTACAATATTTATTTATTTAGCAAAAGGAAACAAACAGATACATTACATAAGTGGCTAAGTTTCACAAATAGTTAAATTATAAATAGTTAAAAAAAGTTATATACAATATGAAAAAAACAAAACGTCAATAAAAATTACAGGAAGTTAGACAAAATTTTTATATAAGAGTTGACAAACAAATAAAATTAATTATACGTTTGAAGTTACTTTGAAAAAAATTGCTAAATTACGTGAATTGCTGATCCATTTTATTTACAAATAATTCAGTACACTCTTGTGTCCTTTCAAACCGAAACCTCCAGCAACTAACGCTATGTTAAAACTAAGTACGCTTCATATGGTTATCGTATTATGTGTTTTAAATGTCGTAAAATTATTTACTTGTAAAAATTAATTTTATAACACTTATTGGCCTAATGTCAAAGGCAACAAATGGGAATAAACTTAGCACAAATCCTGTTTTAAGCACACGTACGAATTTCAAATAACAAAGGATCATAGATCTATCAAATAATACCCATAAAACAAAGATTTGACGACCCCATAAGATAAGCATTCGATTCTTATGCACAAACAATCGTCTAAGTTCAATAGTGCTATTAATCATTGCACATGTAAAATAGGTTACACGTTAGGTCACGTTTTAATCCATACATAGAATTTGATCTTTTATCTCCTGACGATCGTTTGAGTGCATCGTAAACATTAACCTGTACTAAATGTTACGAGACATGTTTATTTGTTTACCATAAATTCTGTAACATAAACAAGAATACGTAAAGAGAAAGATCTGGAAAAGCGATATATCCGGAAACGTTTTGCAGGCAAATTTTTATTACATGTTTTCTTGCTTCAAATTCGATAGTAAGAACTGTCAAAGTGACAAGTAACTATCTTGTCAGTTTGACACTTCGCCTTTTTTTTATTATTAAATTCTAATAATGTCTATAGACTAGCTGCGCCCGCGACTTCGTCCGCGTTGAATAGTGACTTGAGGTAGAATTTTTAATTATTCAGGCTTCAGAATTTTTCAATTCGAACTCATACTTCCTGAGATTAGCGCGTTCAAACAAACAAACAAACTCATCAGCTTTATATATTAATTAAAAAGTAGAGATACCTACTACCAGTTGGCAATATCTTTTGTAGTACTAAGTGTAAACGATATACAATAAAGAATATACTAAGTAAAGAAAGCAGTTTTGTTATCAATTAGAACATGAGTCCCCGTTACGCTTCTATTAACAATAACTTTTTGCTCTAAGTTGCCTCGTTATCTTACTGTCTGTATTTAATTTTCGCACTTGAAGTTTAATTCGAAACAAACCTCGCGGACAAATTGCCTTTAGCTATTCTAATGGCTAACCCTCGCTTAATTCCGAGGCCGTCAAAGTGATAAGGATTGAATAAAACAAAGCGGCGCAAGCGCAGCCGACGTGATCTAATTGAATGGTCCGCTTGAAGAATTCAATAATTACTTTATCTCCTTTTATTGCGACAACCGCGCCGATATGAGTTAAATGCAGTTGACGTATTGTTATCGAGCCGGTATTGACTCACGCTTTTGCGTTTGCGTGGATTAAATGAATTTTCAGTACGTGCAAATTTATAATATTATTTAATCTCTTTTATCTGTTTCATCGATATCATTTACGACGCGTGCTGTGTTTTTGTTTTGCAACATTTGCAATATAAGTGATCGTTAAGAAAGAAAAACGAAATTAAGTAATGTCTTACTCAATAGGGAAATCACATAAATCTAATGAATACTTGCCTATGAATACAGAAATATGACTCAGCTATTTGACATGTTTTCTCTTATTTCAAAACATGTCAAAATCGTAAATTGATCGTTAGATTAAAGTACCTACAAAGATAATGAGTTTTATAACCACAAAATGTTTCTTAGCAGTTAGGCTCCTATTGTCTCAATGCCTTTGTTTACTTTTCCACTAATTGCGTCCTGTTGCCATAAATTAATTCCTACGACAACTTCAGCAACACCTTAGTTATTGGTCGCTAATTGTGGCTTTCTCTGACGCAAACGTGATTAGTTATCATAATTAATACGGCTTATGAAATATTTAAATAAATAGAGTATTTAATTGCACTTACTCATATGACTTTTGCGGACATTTATATTAATTATCGAAAAGAGCGATTTTACAAACTAAGAAAGTTATTACTTGTGTATATTAAATCTCTATCAATAGGAATTTCTTCTACCTTATGTTTACATTTAAAAAATCATACTATGCTATTAACGACTCAGAGTAAAAACGATTGTTTTTTCGTTGCAGCTGTGGTTGTGCGCTACTTAACCAAGAGATACATTGGGGAATACAGTTCTACTGGTGGTAAGTAGTATTTATATTGCATAAGAATTTCAAGTACATCATTAGAGTTTAGACGGACGGAATTTCGATATTCCTACCATCCATTTAATATCCAGATTTTCAGACGAAATCGAACACGTTTCAGAAAAATTATAATTTGATTAGAAAAATTTCCGGTTAGGATCGAATCTGCACACCGTTGATTACACCAAAGAGCTCGTCATTGATAAAAGACGATGTGTGTTAAGAGGGCTAAGACAGGCCCTTATCTGCCAAGCGTTAGCTGCCAATAGTTTATTTGCGATATTGGCAAGTGAAGTGGTCAACATCAAGGCTGTCCGCGAAAGGCGCCCGCGCCGATATCACTCGGCCGTTGACTTTAAATTACAGTATAAAATCTAGCATTCTTCACGCGTTATGTAATGTTCTCGCAACTTTGATTAATGGCGGGATGTTTTGCGATTTTACACTAATCGAGCGCAAGGACGAATGAGAAAATAGTTAAATTCTTTAACCCAGATTAATTCGATTAGATATTTAAGCGTTGATCAAACTTTGAAGTTTGTGAGAAGTAAACATTTTGTTCTAGATTTTCTGTACCAACATCGGGCTACGTTTGACGGTGTTTCATCAGAAGTTGAAGTTTTGGACACTTGCGGATGTGCGGTAAGATTTTATTCAAAGATTTCATAGATTTCAAAACGTGATCTGTGGCAATGGGCGTTATGGGTCTTGGCGTGTTGATTTATTTTTTTATGATAGAAGAGATAAGCATATGGTCCACTTGATGGTAGATTAAGGCGCTAGCCATTTAACATTGCGATGCACGCGACCACGGTGGATATTTAGATTTTGCCTGAAACCGAAACGCGATTAAACTTGACAGCTTTTACATCTCTGGACGGTAGTTCGTGGTAGACAGAATTTAGATATTCCCACCAGTTTAATATCCAAATCTCCAGACAAAGTCTAACATATTTCATAATAATTATAAATTCACTAGAAAATTGTTGAATCCAATGGGGCGCACTACGCACACACGATCCGTTGATTATAAGCATACACATTCATACACCATCCAGTTTGTCAAAAAATTAAACATTTTATTAATATTTTAGAAAAGAGGATGTTTGGCAGAGCATCTGCGATGGGGTGATGCATTTGCAGTGGTGTATTCAGTGTGCGACCGCCGTTCGTTTCTCGCTGCATCCGAACTACTTGCACTACTAGAGAGAACTAGATTACCTGGTTGTACAGCAGTCACCCTCCTTGGAAATAAACGGGATTTGGAACATGCTCGGTAAATATACCTTATACCTATAGTTTAGCACACACTCAATAACAATTTGAAATAGTTTGAATTAGGAACTATACATGCGTATCACTTTTGGGTCGTATTAAATCACTATTAGTAAGTGAAGATAAAATGGAATAACAGTTTGTTGAAATACCATTACTATACCTTATACTTCATATAAAAGGATTTTTGTATTATTTATGCAACTTTTGACCTACTGTATTAACACGTTTTTTTTGCATTTCATTTATCATTCTGGAATTTATACGAATCTTTTAAATAAAACACTTTAACGGTTTAGAACGCGATATATTAGTTAAACTTATTTGAAAATGATTTTTAACTTCGGCCCGACGTTTCGGATGCTTTGCAGCAGCCGTGGTCACGGGGATAATTTTCAAATAAGTTTAACTAATATATCGCGTTTTAAACCGTTAAAGTGTTTTATTTAAATATGGACTACTCGCGTAAACTATAGACAGTATTTTATACAAATCTAACAATTATTTATTTTAATAATTAGCATGGTGAACATTTATTTTTGAGGACTAAAATTGTAACATTATAGTATTGAAAAAAAGAACCGTGATACGTCTCCATTCTCAGACAACGATTTATCGCCAGCGTCTTTGAGCAAACTCCTCGACGATTTGCGCTTTCATGCAAACCGAGGTATCGATTTCAAGTGGCTATAAATGTCTCCTCTCTATACTTATGGTCATAAACAAGTTTATGTCATAATAGTTTATAAGTTATCACATTACTTTTACTTGGAGCGACGCGGTGGCGACACTGGGCGATACATGGCGATACAAGAATAGCGAGTGGCGCCTTCTGTCATTCTTTAAATAGAGTCAATTAGAGTCGCCATAGACACGGTAGATCTAGAATTCGATCCTAATTTTTGGCGGCGTTAGAACCTCATATAAACATTGGCTAAATTCTTTTGATAGCAAGATTTGTAATTAATCTACTGTAAAATTAAAAACGAATTTCTTTCATATGTACAGTGATGGCATTATATAAATTAAAATCTATGTAGATTGTAAATTTTTTGATGCGGGCGAGGCTTGAACTGGCTTCAACAGCTGTGCTGCTTTGACAGATTTTTAATTTGGTATACAATTTAATTCATGGCATGTATTAAACTGGGTTAATAGTAGGTACCTACGGTTTAAAGTACTAACCAATTACTATTTTTTTTACTTAAATTCTACATTACACTGAGTTCTGATATTTGGGAGATAGAAGGGCGTTGAAAGAAATGTTTGTTTACCTTACTTAACATAGTATTGAGATTCACTATGACATTTGATATAGTAAAGGAAATTGTGCATAGTATAAAAGCGTATATTTTTCAAAGTATAATGTGTCCGTGAAACTTAACCACATTCTGTACTAATTGTTAAAACGTAAAATGTAGAATGAAAGTCTACAGTACCAGAGCGGTTTTTAAATGTTTGTGTAATTCGCCCTCGCAATTTTAATATCGCGAGTGTTTTAAAATTTTTCTTAACGGTTATAATAATTGCGTAATTTATATATATGAATGTGAAAGTCTGTTTGTCTGTCTGTTACTGGATGAGGTTGCGAAGGTACTGAAAAAGAAAGTTAAGAAACGACTATCAGTGAACTTTACCTGCTATTTATAAAAATGTTATGTAATAAAGAAACTTAAGCCACAAATCCTCGGCAAGCCATTAAAGTTACTTTGAACTGTTAAGGCCCTGCAAAATTAAAAGTGACTTGTAAGACTGCATATCATATTTATCTTTCAGTAAAAAGAAGAATATTATTGTTTGACAAGAACCGAAGTCCTAACATCGGAATATTCTAAGAACCCCAAAAGCTCAAACAGTTTATTAATCATATCATTAATCCGCAGAGTAGTTAAAACTGAAGAGGGCCAAGAATTATCTCTTCGTTATGGCTGTCAGTTCTACGAAGTTTCTGCCGCGGAGTCTTCAGCTGGAGCAGCACTTGCTTTCCAAGCTTTGCTGAGGGAAGCCCGTTCAATCGCTATGCTGCTACCAACCCCAAGAAGAAAGCTCGCTGCCTATTCTGTTTCAAAGGTAAATAATTATTTAACTAGTTCATTTTCCATATAGTTTTTCCAGCGATAATATACAAAGAGTTACTCTACTAACTAATACTCAAAGAGGATTTAAATCGAAGACGTAAAACGCAATAGAAATACCAACAAGAAATTCTTTACTATTCTTTTTCTTTACTATTCTTTTCTTACTATTCTTTGTCTTGACAAGGCTTTTCTTACGATTCTTTTTCTTTACTATGCTTTTAGCGGTTTTGAGGGGCAACAAAGGAGTCAAAATATTTTAGCTCTAAAGTATTTTACAACAGATAAAATTTTTGTAAAGTCGCATAGATTCTTTTAAAGATATAACAAACATTAAGTAAACAGTTTTAGTATTTAAAATAAAAAACAACAATATAATCTAAAGTTATATTGCGTAACTTTATTGTAATTTGAAAAAAAACCTTAGCGAAATCTTTATCGAGGGGGCCCTTTTTTGGAGGCTGCCCCGGTGGGCTTGCCCTAAATCCTGCCCTGGTGGAATAATATGAATTATATCACAAACTGCGGATATCTTTGTTCATCGAGATCTACTTGCGTACTATTTATTGAAGAAACATTTGTTTAACAGGTAATTGGCACAATTTTGGGTCTAAGCAACAAGAGTGTGAGGAAGAAACGACCCTCTCTCAGCATATGATCAAGCTGTTGGTTAAACTGGCTTTTGTTTACTCCAAGGCGGAGTTTGTTTACGCTCTACAAGTGGCTAAAAGCCTCTGCGAGCTTTTGGCTATCAGTTTTGGACTGAGGCGTCATGGATTGAGGTAACGAAGGACTGCTCTGGTACGCAGGGTTTATAGATAAGGGTTTTCGAAATTCGAAAAGTATGCTCCGTTGATTGTATTATGTAATTTTAAAGTTTGAAATCTTTTTGTATTGTGACGAACCTTTATAGTCATTATCATTGTTTTGTAGAGATATTTAGATGATTGTATATTCCTATTTTTAAACTATAGCAAGTGTTTAATTTGCTCTTTTTGAATATGTATACAAACTACTTGGATAACTTGCTGTATAGTGAAATGCATATTGTAAATATTTAGACCAAGAATGCATAGACTTATTAAGAGTAGCCACTCAGCCAAATCATTTTGAATAAAGAATTGATATAAATGTATTAAAATTGAAAAATAATTTATTAATTAGACTAAAATTTTTGCATTTGGCGGGCCACCAGTATTCGTCTGTGCAACAGTGATTTAGACAATAATTTTCTTACTGGCTTAGTGCATTTGACGATGGTCTTGTATGAAGTACACTCCACTGCAGATCAGGGTTCGAGTCCTGCGTGATACGAAATGTTATTTTAAGAAAATTTCGAATATTAGTCCGGAGTTTGAAAGTAGGAGTGTATTCACCCCCGTGCTTCGAGAAGCACGTTAAGCCGACCTTTGATTTAGTGGCAATTAACTTGTTGATCTGCACTGGACCAGTGTGACGGATTAGAGTTCTTAATTCCCATGCACACCCCAGTAGGATATTAATAGCTTAAAACGAATTTAATTGGAATTGTCTGTAAATAGTAAACATTTTTATATAATATACGATAACCCACCTTTGTGTAAAGTTACACGTAAGACTGTATAATATAAAACGAGGACCATTTTGAAGTGCAAACTTATCCTATTGTCTATCTACTTGTTATACATATTTTGTATAGATACTGTAATGTATTTAATAAAATCTGTTTGTTGAAACTACTTGTTCTTATTCGCTTAACATAGGAAAAGCGATAGTTACAATAAATACTTCAAATTATTGCCCGGTACCGCTGTTATTGTTCTTGTATTGAAAGATTTCGAATCTATAAAGGAAATGAGAGCAGTGACGAAAGTGCAAGTATAATCATATTTTAACCCCATAAAAGTGGCCGATTGCTCAATTGCATTAACAAAATGACATTACGGACTCGTGTTTGAACGGGAGACTTTTACTCGAGGCGCGGACTGGTGACAATATACAGGAATTGAGTAGCGCCAAGATGGTAGACGGCAACGTGTTTAGACATGCCCTCAATTTCTAGTTTTTTTTTAATGATAGAGGAGGACAGTTCAGGTTCACTTGATGGTAGGTGGTATATCCTAGCCTATATCATTTAAAGAAGATGCGCTGTTGACTTATTTTGGCATTGCACAATCGGAAATCCACAGACTCAAACCGATACGCCAATATGCTTCACGGCTATTTCATCTGTGGACGGTGGTTCGTGACCCGGACGGAATTGTATATTCCTACCACCCATTTAATATCCAAATTTCCAGAATTCCAGCATGTTTCAGAAAAATATGTTGGACCAGGTGGAGATCGACCCACGACCCGTTGATAATTAGCCATACATTGGTACCATTAGACCAATTAGCCCGTCACCGTTTCCATTCCGTTCGTAAAATGCCATCAATAAAACATGAAAAGGGAAAACGGCATTCCATTGACGGTTTAATACACGCTCATTTACTTGCAAATTCATCGAGGGCCATGTTTTACCCACGCGAGTTTTCATTAAGCTCTACGCTGGGGCTGTACAGTTTCCGACAAGTCCGTAATTGTATTATGAATGCTCTATACAAACTGAGTCTTGTCCTCAATAATTAAGCCGATGTTAGTTATTGGAAAGTGAGAGCAGTTCAGTTATGATCTATTATATGGTATGAGTGTATGACAACCCCGTTTCCCCGAATTGGGGCTAGGGTATGTACAGACACATTCCGTTTTTTTACTTATTTTGTACACAAAAACCAATATACAATTTTAAAAAACATATTTTTGAACAGTTTGGTTGCTTTTTCATCCGTTACTCGACATAGACACCAATATTAACTAAAATTAACAACATATTGAAAATAAAGGTAAATAATCTAAAAGTATTTAACTATATATATATATATATATATATATATATAATCTATAAATACCTAGCATAAAACGGCTTAAGCCTTGCTTCTTTCTGTATCTTTTACCAGTTTACTGTGCGTGTACATTGTCTGTTTCCGCTTCACTGAAATCATATTTACAGGCAAGTAGATGATGACTTCTGCCAGAACTATTTATTATGTTATCCCGAGATTCAAACTTACGACCTCTAGCGTTAAATGAATATGAACGTCACGAAAGCTAAGAATCATATATTTAAATTTATATTTACTACCGGCAAATAAATAAGCTTAGTCAATTCAAGTAATAAGCTTCTTCACCTAAATACGGTACCATTGGAATTTAAGCGTGAACGTTACAAGGCAATTTATGTGCATTTAGAAGCGCATCTAGTACATCAACACCTTTCACCAATAAAGATCTACATAGTACATACGGATTAAGGTGAAACCAGTACCAGAAAAATAACTACCTTAAAACGAGGTAGTAAGTATAGATACGGATGCACTTATGGAGAGCTCAGTAGACTCGATTGACAGAATAATAAACCAACCAGTAATCCTCGCTGAAAAAAGACTCTCGAAAGTGAGGCAATTACGAGTTTACTTACAAAGTAAAATGCTTTGTCAACCAATGAGTCAGTTAAAAAATAGTTAAAAATGGGTAAAAATATCAAACATATGAAAGAAGTAATGATGTATTGGGGTTTCGGCTTCAGTCTACATTTCCGAATGTCCAAATCAAAAATAGATCGACAGCTTGTTTACATCTTATATAGCTAGGGCTTAGAAGTTATATAAACTATCAAGTGAGTTCTAGACTTGTCTGTCCATCTATGTCACAAAAAGGAAATGCAGTAATTTTTTTATTATCTGAAGATGTTATTTCGACTCCTCGCTCCCCAAAAAGTAAAAAGTTATTACTAAGAGCCGCGGCTGTGTGCGGGCGGTTTTAGAACGTTCCTTCTGGTTTATTGTGTATCCTGTGCCTTAATAGGCTTCTTGTTAATACCGCGTGTGTCATAAATTACATTAAACGCTTATAACTGTAATGAATACAATCGGATAAATCATTTGCGATTTATGCATGTAGTCACTTTTGACCTTCCTCAACAGTACATCTTATTATGCTGCAACTTTCAAGGCGCTATGGAGCAAGGGATAAGTATGAGTATATACTAGCTGTGTCAGCGACTTTTCCCGCGAAAAATAGTTATTTTGGGGATCCAAATTTGTTTTTGCAGTTCTTCTCTACATTTTTATAAATTAAAAAATTACCCACGACGTCCGCGTCCCGTAGTTCTTGCGTGTTAATCTTTAAAGATATAACGTCATGGACATTTCAGTTAGATCATTTAATGGGGAAACCTTCCCCGGAAATTTTTTTGGTTTTTTTTACCCCTTTTTTTTTAGGGCCCCCCGGAAAACACACAGTGTGAACAAAATTTTTCACGTTTTCCGCTGTGTCTTTGCTCCTATTAGTCACAGCGCGTCATGCTTTATAACCTATGATAACCATCCTCGATAAATGCGTTAACACATTTTTTTTAATATAACCAGTAGTTTCTGGGATTAGTGCGTTCAAACAAATATACAAAAAAAATCTTCAGCTTTATATATCACTATAGATATAACCCTATAAAAGAATTACAAACCGCGTGTTAGTTTGTAACTTCTGCCTTTGCTAAAGAATATAAAATTTAAGTAAAGTAAACTCGGATTACTTGGTTGCCTTTTTGCTTTACGTAAACAGTGCATCGTTAAGACAAAGTCCCACATGGCTCGTCTCATTTTAGCAAACACTTGTAGTGTATTAAAAACATTGACTTTACCTACATAATGCAACCTTTGACTGTCGGCTTTTGTAAACTTAATTTTCAATATTGACATTAAGAGTTACTTAAGATGACAGAATATATATTTTTATGTATCCTTAGCATTAAAAGTTATAATAATTTCAAAATTAATCGATTTTAGATCAAAAAAATTACGACACGGGCAGGACTTGAATCGACATCTATAGCGTTCCGTGTTGTTGCGCTAACCGATTGAGTTACACGTTACCTCCAAAAATTTTCAACCTACCGTTTCAACGAGATTTATTTTTTTAATTGACCACTTATATCGCCTATTTGTTTAAATTATAACCTAATGCAAATGTCAAAAGGTCCTGCGTTCGAATGCCGGCAAACACAATTATGATCTATATGACTTTTTATTTAATAATAATAATCATTTTTTATAAGTCAGACACAATAATACAAAATATGGACTAAGATTAACTTTTAGATTATATTTCAATTAGGCGTAAGGAACGGCCTATATATAGATGATCTTTATAACTACAGTTGCTGTATAAAGTAGGGCATCTAAACATCGGGTCTTAGTCAAAAACAAATTTTCAGCCTGTTTAAGCCGGCGAAAAGAAAATAATATCCGTTTTCAAATCACTCCTAACAAAGCGTTATTCTATTAGAAAATGTTACGTCACTATTCTGGTTTCATGTATATTCCCAGTAGTAGATTGATGTAACACCCACTAGATTTCAACAAGAGGGACTTAAATTACTGTCTATTCAAGTAACTTGCTTTCAACTGCGGATGTGATAAATGCGTCCCTTCAAGAGCCTGCCAGGAATAGACGTGGAGGAACAAGCCAGTAATTACACTGCGAAATGTTTAGAAAATATAGTCAGAGTTTAACTGCTCTAAGCGACGCAGCTGGTAAGTATTGATTTTCCAGAAAATGCTTTTCTATGAGGACGTCTTTCGACTTGGATGCGGAAGTTATAAACGAACGTAGAGTCATAAATTGTAACTACCGCAATTAACAATCGAAGCTTTTTAACGGCGATGAGGATATTGAAAATAAAAGACGAAATCGACTTGTTGAGCTATGTTTTGTTTTTATTAATTTATTATTTTCTTAATGAGTCCTGTAATTATCTATTATAATATAGATGTAATTGTCTTCACTTTCCTCGAGTAACACTTACACAATAAATAAAACACATAGAACATCTAAACAAGATGGCCGGTCGATTTATTTTGGCTTTGGTTATTCGTAAATTCTCAGGCTGAAGCCGAAACAGATTTCCGGATTTCCAGAAGAATTCCAACAGTTTCAGAATAATTACAAATTGATTATAAACATATTGCACCCGATGGAGATCGAATACCGACCCGTTGTTTATTACAATGCTATTATTACACCAAGGAGCCCGAAAACAAAATGGTTACCTGGACGATTCAGATGCTTTCAGCTATTTTGTGTTTGAAGAAACAATTAATATTAAACATTCACACCTTTTCTACCGGGATACTCATTAAAATGATGAATCATGAATACTTCGGCTGCAGATGAAGTCAGTATCCACTCGCTTAATATGTATGGCCCAACAAGCTATTTCGAAAAACACAGGAGCCCGCTAAGTGTGGTCATAACAGCACAATTAATTTCCCTTCCTGACTTTTATAGCTTATTTACCCCTTATAATTCAGCGTTCGTATCACGATCGGTTATAAATTGCCATTATGAAGTCCACTGTCCTACTGATGTGAAGTAATGGTTGAAAACAGCGATTGTTATATAAACTACTGGAAATTTAGAGTAATAAATAAATAATAGTGATAACGGTTGAAATAGTGACTATAAAGTAGACGTTTGAGTAACTCTAACGCGCGGTGTATCTACTGACTAAAGTAAGTCCTATTTATTAGCAATTACAGAATGGTAGCTAGACAATTCTGGGTAAACAGATAAGATTAAAGACGCGTGCGCTATTTGGGACAGTAAAAATAAACGTTTCGTTTGAATTCAGAACTTTTTAGGTTCCTTTTTTTAAACGCTAGCTCAAATATGTAATCTGAAAGGGATCGTAACCGTAACGCCTCGAGCGGCTCGGAAAGGTTTGTTTAAAACCCCCCACTGCAACGCCCACAAACCGGAAACGGAACGCAACCCCCCCCCCCCGGGAAGGGGCCCGACCTTGCCATTCCCCCCCCCCCGGCCCCCCCCCCCCCCCCCCCCCGCCCCCCCCCCCCCCCCCCCCCCTTACGCCCCCCGTTGGTCCTCCTTTTATTTTTTAAAAATGGGACTGAAATCTGTAGTTTACGCGAGTAGTTCCTACACATTGAAATGTTTTAATCCGGTAAAGTGTTTTTTTACCGGTTTAAAACGCGATATATATTAGTAAATGTTGTTTGAAAATTATTTTAACTACGGCAAGTTTCACCAACTACCAACTTCGACGGAACAGATGGCGCTAGTACCAGTTTTTTACTTTGACGTCAGAGACACCATCCATCCTTAGTCTCTCCGTGACCACGACTGCTCCAAAGCATTTCGAACGTTGGGCCGTAGTTGAAATAATTTTCTAATAAGTTTAAGTAGTATATATTTATAGCGTTTTAAACCGTTAAAGTGTTTTATTAAAATGTTAAATTTTATTTAAGTACTCTAAATGGTTAAGTTACGTATTGTTAAGTTAAGCTAAGTGTGTTACAAAATGTGTGTGTATGTCTTAAAGAAGGGACTTTAATAGCTATTATATATATTATTTCTGTAAATAAAAGGAAACATAGTATAAGTTGTTACGCGAACATGTTAAAATAATTTAAACCCTTACAAAGTATTTCATGAAATCACACATTTTAATGCACGTATACAAAATTAAACCCACTGTCCCATAAAATGATTGTGTTTATTAAACTTCAAGCTTGTCTGTCGCAAAATCTTGGCATGTCCCGGGGGTAATTGTTACTGACACGGACAGTTCTATTTGTAAGCATTCTTGTCACCTTTATCATATTGTATTATAAGTTGCTTATGACTCTTGAATGTATATTTTTAGTCTCAAAGGTTTTATTAATAGTTAAAGAATTATAAAGAATAAGTTTATTTTGGTATTACTCAAAATGCTTGCAACTATGATGCCATAACAAAACTTTACTATAAATTATAAAGTTACGTGTAAATAACAAATTTAGTAAATATTTGAAAATTTTTAAAGGAATTTGCAGCAGCCGGACGGGGGAAAATAAGTTTAACTAATACATCGCGTTTTAAACCGTTAAAGTGTTTTATTTAAATGTGTACTACTCGCGTAAATTATAGACAGTATTTAAGTAACGTTTAATGTACATTTATGTCTTAATAGAATTGTTGTTTGACAATAAAAATGTGTATATGAAATCCCATTTTAGCCTGTCGAACACATGTTTTTGTCTCTTTCACTGATCAGGTCTTTTTGAGCAAGTAGTTAATTGGACTGTACCCTGCCAGACCGAAATAAACCATTGTTTCCCCGGGATTCGAACTCAGAATCTCTCGCGCTAATCGCAATGATAGGCAACACGTTTAACCAAGAGTTACAAAGGCAGTCATAAAAAACAAAGAATGTACATATAAGTATGTAAAGTTATCGTATTATCTTTTATTTGTGCTGAGATTGTTGACTAAGTTTTAATAATTCAACTTGGCTCGTCATAGCAAGTAACGTTATTATTTAACGTACGTAAATACAAGTAAAGATTGAAGAACCTACCCTTAAACACTTTGCTCGTACTGTAGTGATTCATGCTCGTGTACAAAGTGAATCTATTTTTAAATTCCCAGACAATCAAGTAAAAACCGCTAGACGGCAAATACCTGGTGCCTTTCTCATTTCCTGCCCGTCGCATCCTACTAAGTCTTGTGGAATTTGTAATGACGACTCATCCCGGGTGACAATCAGGGAAGACAAGTCTATTTATAAATCCAGAGGTAAGCGATGAAAATACTTGCAACACGACTAAACTGAATTATAAAAAAATTGTTTAGCTAATTTCTTTGCTTTAACTAATAAAGTGAAATTCTGTGTCCCTCGTGGGGCATGGGGCAAGAACATTTCTGTGTCCGATCCAATGATCACTACCCGACCGAAACAATTTAGTGTTTGTCTGGGATTCGAACCAAGGACCTATAGTGCTTAACGCAATGCTATGCAACACGTTTAATAATTTAGCCACAGAGGCGATAAAACTTGCAACAAATAATGGTGGTTATTTTTCCTAATATATTAAAAATAAAATGATGACAAATATTTTCTTTTAAATAAAGAAAGTGACACAGTATTTATGAACAATTCATTCAAACAACTTTAGCGGTTTAGAAATAAGATCTTTGTATTAATTTAATGTATTTTAAAAAATTGATGGTACAAATTTTAATAGCGCCTTAAAGCGGATATAATATTTCAATAAAATTACAAATAATTGAATGGAAGATTTTGAATATTTTAATAACAGTAAATAGATATGCGCGTAACTTATTTTTACGATTTTCCAACTATCTCAAATAAAGGCAGGGGCATTCAAAATAAATTACATTGTTTGACTTAGCTGCGAATGAAAAGGTGACATAAAATTTCCATAAAAATCAATTTACTACCCACACCTGGGCTTAGTGATTTAATCCGAAATAGTTTTATGGTTGATCCGTAAAATCTCTGATTCACTTAATCCATGATAATCCGGCGCCTTTAAATTTATGTAAGCCGCATTCTTATTTTTGGAATCGTTGTACTTACGTAATTTTGAAGCTTAGCATGGGAAAGCTTGTTGGATTTAGAAAAGTATACGATTAGATATTTTCATATTCTGTAAACTAAACATTTCTTTTAAATATGATTTATTAGAAGCAATTTGTTTATTTCGATAGTGTCTGTTTGTTCGTTCTTTTAAGTGATTACTTTAATAACTAATATTTTATAGTATTGTAAAAATTGGAAGGACTGTATATACCTATACTTGTATAACACATCATTTTTACTTATCTAAAATGATAAGAATTCCCGGGATTCGAACCTCCCGTTCTCTTTGAAATTCTAGACGTGTCTACGTTACTATGGAGACGGGCAATATCATAAATGGAGATGTAGTTCTTATTCTGAAAAGCAATTGATATAATAACCCATAAAATGACCTATGCAATAGAGAAGGTACTATTACTGTGGTATGTAAGATATCGGCGCCGGCGCACGCGTGCCGCGGCTTTCACGACCGCGATCTGCTCATTGAAATAGCGCATTATCATAATTCAACATGGAATGCTGGTTATTACTTCATACGGAAAATGATTGCCCACTTCAATTACCCTGGGATATTAGCAGATGGTACATTAAGATCATGTGAAAATCTTGTACTTCAATAGGTTCAATTTCGAAGTTTACTTCAGGGATTATTGAATAAAATAAAACGAATTTGAACAAGTTTTTATCAATATATATTACTTAATATTACTATTACTTAAATTTTCGGGTTGATAGGCTTGTTAGTCTAACGGTTGCGATGTATGGTATAAACGGGTCCCGGATTCGATCACCACCGGGTTCGACATTTTTTAAATCAACTTATAACTTTCATTATCCAAACTTCTAGACGAAGTATGTTGGACTTCGTTTAGAAATTTGGAGATTAAGTGGTAATTATATACAAATTTCGCCCGAATCACAAACGTGTGGATTTCGGAATATCCAAAGACAAAACAGGTCGACCACACTTTGAGAAACAAGCTTTCGAAATAATTAAAAATTAAACCAATTTAAACTATGTTAATTAATATCATACCAGACATTAACATCCCGCTCTCGTCAGACTCACTAAAAGCTATTCCAAATGACAAAAACATTCTCAGTCCTACTAATAAATAATGAAAATAAATTAGTGCAGTCAACAGCAACCTTTATAATCTGTATCAACAAATCGTCCGTATAATTATTTTGTTGTAGTTTTGTAATTTGTAAAGAGTCATTAGACGTGTTGAATATTTTGGCACTAAATACTGTCTGTAGTTTACGCTAGTAGGACCCTTTTACGGTTTAAAATGCGAAATATATAAATTAAACTTATTCTACGGCCCGACGTGTGGATGCTTTGTAGGAGTCGTGGTCACGAGGAAACTGAGGAAACGTCGGGCCGTAGTTAATTTTCAAATAAGTTTAATATATATCGCATTTTAAACCGTTGAAGTGTTTTATTTAAATTTTGGCACTAGTCAAGCGAAGTGTATTGGAACTCATTTATACTCGTCACTCGGCCTGTTATGATTTAGTCTCATAAATCACATTAGAAGTAGAACACTAGCTAGCAGAAGGCCAGTCCTATAGGAAACAGATTACACTTCAGTAGAGATTTGTAAACAAAGCTTTTGTTCTTTAAAGCAGTTATTTCTGGAATTGGTTTTTGTAGCCTCGTTCTTTGTGCCTTCTGCAAATAGACAAAGACAAAAAACATTACTTAAAAAACATTAGTGTGTGACAAACTTAATGTAATGTTTTTCACATCTTATATAAATGGAGGAAAAAAAAATCAGCTATGACGCGTAAGACACGGTAGTTCAATTGGTTAGAACAACAGCACGGAAACCATGAATCCTAATCGCGTTTCTGTTTAAGTCTGTGGTTTTCTAGCCAAATGGGTCGATAGCACATCTTCTTTAGATACATTTTGGGTATGTCACTCTCACCTCCTCTATCATAACAAGGTATAAGTGAAGACGTTTCTCAATTGCTTGAAGGACTCTTATTCAATTCCTGGAATATTCAACCAAACTCGATATTAAGTCCGAATCAAGGATAACCGACAAAGCGAGACTATATTTCACAGACATCAATCACCTTAAAACAGGACTGGATGTTTAAAATGCATATTCCATTTCAAGAAATGGACTTTTTATGAAGAATTCCCTGCGAACAGTAATCAAGGGATTTCGAATTTCGCAGTATCCGATGTCGCAAAAACCTTTCTAAACGACACAAATTTAGGTCCAGGTCTCCGTTTTGTTGAAATTATGCTAAAACATAGTTAATGGTGAAATAAATTGCGAGAATGTGTCCTTGCTCTGTCGACGAAACTTCTTTATTATTGCGGAACTGTGTTTTACTAATTGGTTCAATATATAGGGAATCTAGATCATGTTTTACATATATAGACCGTACATTTTTTAAAACGATTGTAGACAGATAACATTTTGAAGACTCATCTTATTTTTATTTGATCATCTAACCATTTAAGAGTTTCATAAACTGTATGTCACATTTTTAAATGCACACAAAGTTAAACAAACCGTAATGCACGAAATAAATGATACTTTTAATTCAACGGTGATGTGTTACTGTTTTATACGTCACTATTCTTTTGATTATTTAATTTTATTTACAGGCAAGGATGATAGAGGATTAAATACTGTCTATAATTTAATCGATTAGTACAAATTTAAATGAAACACTTTGACGGTTTAAAACGCGATATATTAGTTAAACTTATTTGAAAATTAAGCCGTGGTCACGGGGAGGGGGGAAACGTCGGGCCGAAGTTAAAATAATTTTCGAATAAGTTTAACCAATATATCGCGTTTTAAACCGTTAAAGTTTTTCATTTAATGGTAGGGGATGACAGACAAGCATTGAATTCACTTGATGGTAGATCATATATCCATGCATAAACATCTAACAAGATACGCTGTTGACCAATTCGACTTTGGATATTCGGAAATCTGGACTGAAACCGAACGGGGTTAACTATTACACCTACGGGCCTCTCAAATGGCCCTCATCATCATTTGATCTTATATTTAAGCTGCTAGGCGAAATGTTTAATTATTATTGAAGTAAAAAGCAAGAGCTATTATTTAAAACATATTTAACGGCTTTAACCCGAAATGTTACTTTACTTTATGATGTAACTATACAACTTATTAGAACTACGGTCCGACATTTCGGCGCTTTGAAGCAGTCGTTACAGGGAGACTAAAGATTTAGAGAAGGTGGCTCTAAAGTCAACGTAAAAAACTGCTATGGCGGGCGTTCCATCGTAGTTGGTATTTGGCGGAACTGGCCATAATTAAAATAATTTGTAAAAATAACTAATACACTTCGCGCTTAAAACCGTTAAGAGTGTTTCATTTAAACGTAAAAAACTTTAGTATTTAAAAGCTAAGACGTATAACTCAAGTAATACCTGTCTCGTTTCTCGTTTATTGCGGATAATAATTTCGCAAACCGGTCCGGCGCTTGATTGACAGTGTCAGGATGAAAAAGAGTTCATATCCGTAATGAAGGTGTGAAACTTCATTTTAATAAATGCCTCGTGACTCAGTATTTGTAGCGCCCGTGGCGAAACGAGTCATTTATTTCTAGACTAGGCCAGCTTAGATTCCAATAAATAAAGCGCTGAACGCTGCTTTGATTTGAACAGTATTATTATCGGAGACTTTTTGCTTTGTAAGCCAGCGAAACAAAAGATATATATATACACACCTACATAGATTATAGCCATCTGTTACTAAGATATCTTATTTAATTATTAATTTAATTAGCAAATAGGAAACCAACTGATACATTACACAAATAGTAAAGCTAAGGAATAACAATGAAGAAAATAAAACACTTTAACGGTTTAAAACGCGATATATTAGTTAAACTTATTTGGAAATGATTTTTAACTTTGGCCCGACGTTTCGGATGCTTTGCAGCAGCCATGGTCGCGGGGAGACAATTTTCAAATAAGTTTAACTAAAATATCGCGTATTAAACCGTTAAAGTGTTTTATTTAAATGTGTACTACTCGCGGAAACTTAAGACAGTATTCACCTATAGTTTACTAAATATAATGTTGATGTTTTTAATAATATTTCGTATACACTAACGACTAAGATTTTTTTGACAGACAAGGACAGACAAACATGAGATTTACTTGATGAAAGGAAAGTCATTTGACATCTAAACAGGATGCCCTGTCGACCTATTTAAACAATTCGATGTATTGTAATATGGAATAAAAGATGAAATAATTTGTATAAATCATTTGCCGTAAGTAAAATGTTTGACACAGCGTTCCTCTTAGCATAGGTGAGAAAAAACTCGATCTGATAAATGGGGCACTGTTTTAACGGTAGTGTTTAATAGGAAGTAATTAATCCAACGCCTTATCATATTTCTGCCCCAGCAGGTGACTTGCAGCTTCTCGGAAAGTACACTCGTGCAAGACGGTTTCGGTGAAGAGTGGACGAATGTGAGCGTTGGCGTTTTCGGAATCCACCTCATTACTTTGTAGGAAGTTTCTAGGCCATCTGAGACCCTTTTGGAAGGTTCATTTTTCTTTGAATAGTGTAGTTGCATTTACTATAGTAATTAGAATAGTAATAATCTTTTTCGAATCAACACTTGCTTAAGCTTTAAGTAAACATAATGTGTTCCAACCAAACAATCATAACACAATAAAGGAAAACAAAAATAAACTATACACAGATCTCAAATAACAACTGTACTTTGTAATCGTAAATGTTTTATTTGTTAAAGTGCTTTAAATTTAAAATAAAGCAATAATTTCGGTTAATATAAGATTATTTAAAAAATACAAATATTCTTTACTGTCACAAAACAAAACAAAAAAAAAATATAAAAATTAAGGATAAACGGTGATTTTATAGCTAAATAGCTATCTCTTCCAAGCAATACTATTTTTTTACTTTGTTATGGTGTGATTTTCTTATAGTGAACGCCTAAAGTTTTAATGGTCTGAAGTCGTGTCCATATAAATATATTTAGAAATTCTGTCGCATACATGTCATGTTTCTTAGAACGTATAATTAAGAATAGTATTACTACGACCTTTGCAAGATTAGCCGAACAGCTGCGGTATCAAAATTTGTTCATGACTAAATAATTCAATGCATTCCATGTGTCGTGCCAAATGAAAAAACTGTTTCCAGCACCGTCGTACGCATACAATGCAATATGCGCATATAATACAAGTATTTATTTTTGGCGTCAAAATTTGTTTTTGCAAACCTTCACCTTCATTTTTATAAATTATAGTTATCCACGATGTCGTTCTGGTTCCGTCGTTCTTGGAAGTTAATCTTAAAAGATAGTCATATACAGTCGCGGCCATTTTTTTAGTAATTTAAAGAGGAATCATTCTTTTACACATATTTTTTGGATCTCGAACCGTTTTCGCAGCGTACACAACGGAAAGGTGAATACTTTTCCCGTTTCTTCCATATTCCCACTGTTTCATCCCATTTTTCAATTTGAACCAGTGGTTCCTGAGGTTAGCACGTTCAAGCAAGTAAACAAACAAACTCTGCACTTTTATAATATTAGTATTGATAGGATCTCAAAGTAGTTATTTTTTACTGACTATGGCGAACATAAGAGGAAGGTATTATTGATTCAGTCAGCGATTTTTTTTTGCAGCATTTCAGAACACGTTTTTTATTACGGTTAGGCCTTGTTTAATCGTAAATCTACCCTAATAGCCATCCATTGCAAAAACAATGCAATTCCTTTTCCCCAACTAAATATTTTGTAGGAAACTTTTAACTTCAATATTTTCAACATGTTATTGTACATGATGGCACAATATAAAGTAAAAGTTGTATATTAACAAAAAAAATCGATGATGACGTGTAGAACACGGTATCTCAATTGGTTAGAGCAACAGAACGGAACGCTGTAAATGCCGGTTCAAGTCCTGCCCGTGTCGTAATTATTTTTCAATTTATAATCGATTTTAATTTTGTATGTAGGTATGTGACATTCTAACTTAAAAATTCTGAACATTTAATCACATTTAATTTAACGACAAACAATTTCTAACAACGACGTAAGTGACATAACGCTTATAATTTTATAAGAAAAGAATTATTATAATTATATCCTTTTCTTTGTTTGATATCAAATGCATTATATAATAAACTAAAGTAAATACTAATAATGTTTTATTTCTAAAGTATAAAATACTGAATTTAAATACATATTGTTCTTAATCTTCAAAAGTAGATTATCTATGCTGTTTCTTCAAGATTTAATATATTTTTATCAACTAAAAATACACTCTTGGTAAACTGTTATCATTTTAGCTTCGGCGTCGATCGTCATGATAAGCTTGTGTGTTACAATTTTATACTTCTCAGAAGAACTCTATGTGAATAGAAATACAGACACATAAATTTCTTAACAGTCCTGCTTCTCTGTTAGGTGACCTAAAACATTTGAGATATTTCACGTTTCATCATTACAAAACATAGATGTAGGCTACCTTGATTTTATCTTATCTAATTTTTATATTGATTTAAATCAGTTTTCTTTTGTTTATATTTATTTTACAAATATCAAATTGTGTTTTAAAACTCTAAAGTTATTACAAGCAGTTAGGTAGTCATTTATTTCAATTATATAGTTTTATTTAATGCGCGAGACTAAATAAAACATAAATTAATTATCTCATTACATTATGGAAATATATATATAATATATCCCATATTTTTTTTAATACACTTCTTGACATAATCTTGGAGACAAAATTAACTCAACAATTGACTAGATCTGATGGGAAACATTTCGTAAGAGACAGCTGGGCCTCAATCTGTCACATCCCGGATATTCTTGGGCGGTCCAGGTAAAAATTGACATTTTTTCTATGTTTATTTGTAAACTTAATTTCCGTGGTGTCTCCACCAAAAAAGTACATCCAAAATTATGTTTGGTTATACTATAATCAACTACATTTAAATACATAGTTCAACAAAACAAAAAACAAACAAAGTTTGTGGAATTGAAGTTTATTATCCTCTTATAGCTTGAAATAGATTGTAGGTTTTAAACCCCTAGGTATATTGTCTAAATTCTAGGAAACCCTAATTGGCAATTGAAACCGCATACATAAAGTATTCGTGGATTTGAAGCGGATGAGAGGTCCAAAATAGGATACGTCTTATCGGCATCTAGGACTAGAAATATCCAGGGTTTAATAGGGCTCCGTTTCCAGGCTCGTATGGCCTATCGTATAATATCGCATACCATCACGGTTAGTGCCCTAATGCAGAAACGATCTGGCTTAGTTTTCCGTTACATTTCTATCCGTTTGTGGTGATTTCTAATTGCTGTTATTTAAATATTTTATTTCGCGGCACACTCCTTTATTACTTTTGAGATAAGATACTATTAACATAACAGTTGGGTAGCTTTGAATTAACGATAAATAATTAAAAGTCACTTCGACGTAATCATAAAGTGATCATGAAAACATTACTATTATTGAAATAAAACACTAACGGTTTAAAACGCTATATATATTAGTAAAATTTATTTGAAAAGTATTTTTAACTACGGAGTGAAGTTTACCTATTAGTTCAAAGCACTAAAATTTATTCACAGTGCACTTATTGTGTTACTAATAATAATACGGTAATAAACATTTTCAACTAAACGTGATCTCACAAGTTTTGGCAAAGAAAGCTGCGCGTGCGCGTAAAAACACGTGCAAATCACGTTATTCTGTTAAATGCAAGTTCATTGACATTTAAACGTATTCTTTATAGCGAGTAGCGTTACAGAATTGCATTTTATTAGGTCAAAAGACGGATGCAGACCTGGTTCTGACGATTGACGAGCGTCGAACCATAGAGGACGGTCGTAGACAAGCCATAAACGGCAACAAGAACGTCCGCGTAATACTGTTGTTTCACGTTTTAATTATAAACCGATACTAGTTAAGGAATATTTCGTAATTCATTAATGAAATGCAGATGCAACCTCGATTTTAGTGGGACACGAAAGCGTGGAAATGACTGATGCATATCACTTTTATGCATTGTCTGGTCTTGTCATTATTGCGAATTATGAAGAGGCTGTCGCCGTAACAAATGGTGTTATGTGACCCACATTAGTATTGATGGGGACTGGTCACATTAAACTTGACCCCGTCTTTTCGACGGTGAAAGTGTAAGGGAGCATCTTTAGCGATTCTTTTTTTATAATTACCCTTTGCGGTTGACTCATCATCGCTATAAATCATCAATGTTTACCTTGCAGTCAGAATGCCTTGTTAAATATGTAAATTAAATTACAATGCATTAATTTTGATGCTTCTCCTTGTATCGAGTTTTTGCTATATGTTATGGTAATCGAGCTTTATATATAAGTAGTAGCCATGACCGCGACTTGGTCCGCCTGGAATAGTTATTTTGGGCATCCTTTTCTTTTTGTAAACAACCTCCTCAGCTTTAATGATAGCTGTTAACCACGTGGTCGTTCGTGTCCTGGCGAGTTAATCTCAAAAGATGAATATATATTGTCGCGTAGATACATTTCTTTTGATTTAATATTTATTGCAGTGCATCAAGAAAAGCACTTCCCCGACTTTTACCACATTTCCCGCTGTTTCTTTACTTCTATTGGTCGCAGCGTGATGCTTTATAGTTCTCAGATTATCCCTTTTGCGTTATAATATTAGTATAGGTAGGTTTTATATTATTTCCGACAAATGAACAATTCAGATGAAATAATATTGATTGCCGAAATCTGTATTACTCACATCATAAGTGAGTAATATATTGTCAAAGGAAAATATGTTATTAAAAGCTGTAAAAAGTTATCAAAAACGTATTAATCATAAGACAAGAAACACGTCTTTCAGGTGTGGGAATTTCTTAAAGGCTGACTTCTGCAAGACCTTGAAATGGATGTTCATAAAAAGCAGAATTTAAACGTGCAATCTATCTATACTAATATATAAAGCTGAAGAGTTTGTTCGTTTGAACGCATTATAAAACATTGTAGATAATATGAGCGAAGACACAGCGAGAAATGTGGAAGAAACGGGGAAAGTTATTCAACTTTTTGGGTTTCCGATGCGTACGCTGCTAAAACGGTTCAAAGAATAAGAAATAATTATAAAGATAATAAAGAGAAATCTCTTTAAATTGTCATAAAGATGTCCGCGACAGTGTGTCTATCTTTTAAGATTAAGTATCAAGGACGACGGGAGGCGACCGACGTCGTGGGTCACCGCTATAATTTAGAAAGATGAGGAGGTTTGCAAAACCAAATTTTCATTTAAGCTATAACTATTCTATGCGGACGAAGTCGCTGACACAGCTAGTGTTTTATAAACACTACTATAATATTTAATATGCGTTATTGTTCCGATCTTCGATATAATGAAGCAGCGGTCAATTATCTGTAAGCTGACAATGTATACAAATTACTATTGAATTATGGCTTTAAAATTGATATCGGAATGTTCAATGACAACCGGTATTTTAATCTTCAATTGCTCAAGATACCATCAGCAGAATACGCGTTGAAAATACATTAATACAATTCTTGAAGGTTCATATTTATGATAGTGGAGCTATTATTACATTAGTTTTATATTAATACACGTTTGTCAAGGGGGGTTAAATTTTTTTCTTTTCCCCGGGGGGGGGGGGGGGGGGGGCCCCTAAAAAAAAAACAAAAAAAAAGGGGGGGGGGGTTTTTTTTTTTTTGGGGGGGTTTAAAAATTTAAAAAAAAAAACCCCACAAAAAAAAAAAATTTTAAAAAAATTTTTTTTCCCCCCCCCGGGGGGGGGGTTTGGCCGGGGGGGGGGGGGGGGGGGGAAAAAAAAGGGGGGGGGGGGGGGGCCCTAAATAAAAAAAATCCCCCCCCCCCCCCCCCCCCCCCCGGGGGGGGGGTTGGGGGGGGGGGGGAAAAAAAAATAAATAGGGGGGGGGGGGGGGAGGAGAATGGGGGAGGGATAATAGGGGGTTCTAAAATCCCACCCCCCCCCCCCCAAGGAGAAAAAAAAAAAAAAAAAAAAAAAAAAAAAAAAAAAAAAAAAAATAAAAAGAAAGTATGTTTTATTAGGGGGGGGGGGGGGGGGTTTTTTTTTTTTTTTTTTTTTTTTATAAAAAACCCAAAAAAAAAAAAAAAAAAACCAACCCCCCCCCCCCCCCCCCCCCCCTCGGGTAGATATATAAAATAAATAAAAAAATTAAATTAATAAAAAAAGACCCGGGGGGGGGGGGTTCTTTTTTTTAAAAAAAAACAGTTCCACATTTCTTAAGTTCATGGTAGCATTGTAACTGCTTTGGACTTTAATTACACTTTGTAGTCCACGTAAGAGATCTCACTTTTCCACCTTTTCTTTTTATTTATTTATCCATTTTATAGTCTTCATATTATTTGATCAATCTATTTGATATTTTCTAGACATCTATTAAGTAAACTTAGACTTTTGTTATCTTTATTTTCAAAATTCATTGTTCATTTGATTGATGACGCTGTGCTATGTAGATGACTTACCTGTCAATGTTAAGATGTGTTTTTATGCACTGAAGATTAATCTTATATTATTTCTTCTTTACATATAAATATAGTCTGTAGCTCCATAATATGATAAAAGGTCGTGTACAAAATATGTTTAGCGTCGTGAGGTTAATTCGTAAGATAATAGTAATTTTAGGAGTGTTCAAGACCTGCCTTGTATTACTGTATAGTGTCGTGAGATGCGAAACAGATTAGAAAAAATTAGGCGAAAAAGTCGTACAAAAATACAAAACTTCTTTATTTCTTATTCTTAATACTATAAATTAAAGAGTAAAGCTGTGTTATAAAAGTTATATAATTATAAGTAGACTGAATTGTTCTCATAACGCTCCTGTACACTTCCTATAGAGTTAGAAGAGGAAGAAGAAGGAGGTACGGCAACCCTCTAGGAACTACTTCAGCCTGAAAATCTGGTGTATACCTGCTGGGTCTCCAGAAATGAATAGCACAGCCCGATCTCGGGGGCTGTTTTATCGGTAAAGGCAAGTAGAAGCTGTTTATAGTGGGTTACCCTCTTGGTAAGGGTTGGAGGGCTCACAAACTAAAAGATCAGAATGGATCGAGTCACATACTCAGTGCGTTTAAATTTGTGCATTGGTTTTTTGTGTGCGCAAACTGCATTTATCTAAAATAATAAAAGAGCGGAGTATTCTAGAACTTAA
This sequence comes from Leptosia nina, assembly GCA_963661955.1. Classification (NCBI taxonomy): domain Eukaryota; kingdom Metazoa; phylum Arthropoda; class Insecta; order Lepidoptera; family Pieridae; genus Leptosia; species Leptosia nina. The sequence continues at coordinate 10,368,612 of CAVLEF010000007.1, read as the reverse complement.
AATCGGTCCAAGAAGTTGATGTTTCTTTTAATCAACAAAACGAAAAAAAAGGTAGCGAACGAGATGAATAGTCCATGTAAAAGCAGTATCAATTATGACCGATATTTTAATACACAAAACTAACAGTTAACACTTATCTTACATGACGAAACACATTGTTTTAATATAAAAACGTCTGGAATATTAATTTATCGTCTTTAAAACGACGGCATATCCAATCGATCGAAATATTAATACCTCGATTAAAATGTGTGTAATAAGAAATAACATTAATTTAAAAGTCAATAAAACTTTATCGATCTTCAATTTATTTATAGCTGAGTTCATGGAAAGCGCTCTAAGTCATAAGACAAATGTATGTTGCAATGTTATAAAAGCTAAACTGAGTATGTGTATTTTAGTTTATTTTTATAATATTTGAAAACTTATCACTGAATTGAAGAGTATTTTAGAAAGATTAAGAACAGAACAATAAAGCTAGGTTTTACTAAATAGTGACAGGAACAATATGTTTGTTACATATTTATGTGACCAATGTTTTATGCATCCTCATCTGTGGTCTAATCACCTTTAGTTATTATTAATGCTATTTATTGCAGCTAAGTAAACTATAATTAAATTTCTTTCTATAGTTGTAAACAATACAACTTTAGAAAAAAACGAAATGGATTTTGAAAAACCTAACAGTAATTTATAAAATAAAACAGTTTTATCGGTTTAAAACGCGATATATTAGTTAAACTTATTTAAAAATTATATAATTTTAAACCGTTAAAGTGTTTTATTTAAATCTTTACTACTCGCGGAAACTACAGACAGTATTTAACCTAACAGTAAGTAAAATGTCTGTTTATTATGAAAAAGTAAAACATGTTATCATGTTTTACTTACTGTAAAAACTTGAATTTTTAAGTTATATAAGTTTGTCATTTAAATACGAGCAGAGCCACGGAACGAAACTAGTCTGCGTGTAAGTATAATAATTCTGGTTGAATCTTGGTCATTATTAATAGAATATGAATGAGGGAATGCGTCTCTAAGAATAACTGCAACAACTTTATAATGCAAATATATTCTCCAGAATCCGTGCACCGATGGTATTAAACCACGTTCCTATGTAGCTTGTAGGCGAGGAAGGTGAGGGCGTATACAACCTTATTTTTTAATATATGTGATAGAGAAGGACAGAACACAGTTGGAAGATACAAAGAATACAGAATACCACAGCCATATAACATTATGACTAGATGAGCTATCGACCTATATTCGCTTTGGATATTCGGAAATCCACAGACTCAAACCGAATGACCATGGCATACGATATGAAATTATGCAATCGCATAGAAACTATGGTTTATTTATCTCTGGATAGTGGTTAGTATTCCGGACGGAATTTCGAGATTATTACCAGTCATTTGACATCCAGATTTCCAGACGAAGTCGAACTCATTGCAGAAAAAATATATTACATCCTAGACCTGGTGCGAATCGAATGGTGCTAATAATCAACGGGTCGAAGGACACATTACTACAGTTAGACCCGTAAACTCGGTTCCTAACCGAATGTTTTATTTTTAATTCCGAATGAAGGTCCATCTTTTTGGACTTAAGGTTCCTGAAGAGCAGATCGGGGATAACGGTAATAATCCTCAAAGCGGATGGAAAATTCTGTTACGTAATAAATGGAGAAAGCACATTGTACTATTAGCAGCCTTTCCTGATCGAAACGCTTTTCTTACTTCTCCAAAGTTATTTAATACTAGCTGTGACAGCGACTTCGTCCCGGGTCGTTATTTTAGGCATCCGAAGTTTTTAAACCCCGTCATCTTTATAAACTTAAGTTCGCCACAATGTCGATCGCGTCCCTTCCCGTCGTTCTTGCAAGTTAATCTTAAAAGATAAACATATGGCGTCAAGGACTTTTTTTAGATCATTTGTAGGGATATCATTCTTTCATACACAATTTTTGGGTATCTTGAACCGTTTTCGCAGCGTACGCATCTGAAACCTACGGAGATATAAAGAATAATTTCCCCCGTTTTGTTCATAGTTCTCGCTGTACCTTCCCTCGCTATTAGTGACATCGCAATGTGTTATAGCCTATAACCTTCCTCGATGAATGCTCTAACCAACACAAAGAGCTTAGCCCGTACAAACAAACAAACTCTTCAGCATTATATATTAGTATAGATTTGAAAATATTTACCTAGTAGGCGTTCGCATTTTTCTACAGTGAGGCTTCAGTACGTCATTGTTATTATCTACAATATTAATTGTACTGTAGATAATGATATACCATTACTTTTAATTCGCAGTAGAAGCGGACATGTTAATTATAAGCACACGACGAGCTATTAAAAAAGAAGTATTAGAATCGAAAGTGGTACGCTATAATAAAACGAATGTTGTTGAATGAATAAGTAGATCTATTAATTGGTTTATTACTAAATTAATCGATTGTGAATATAAAAATACCTACATAACATTAATATGAGGCATCTTTTTTGATATTTCAGTTAAAATGAATGTTTAAACAAAAAAATAGTACGATTAATACAGTATCGTTGAATAAAATCGCGTTGGAAGTATTTTACAAAAAATTGTTTAATTTTAACATCGAAAAGAAATTTAAAACAATTTTCCACTCGGGCAGGACTTGAACCGGCATCGTCAGCGTTCCGTGCTGTTACTCTACCGAGTCATTGGTAGATCTTGGTAGCTCAATTGGATGATCTAGGTACATTGGTAGAGCAACATCACGGGACGCTGACGAGCGGTTCAAGTCCTGCGAGTCGAAAATGTTTTATTTTCGATGTTTAAATTATATAGTGCCTTCATGTGCAATAACATGTAAAAAATATTAAAGTTTTCAAAGATTGTTTAAGTCATCTATGTTTTGGTGTTAAATTAACAAGAAAATAAAGTTTCCAAAACACGGTTAACTAACAGCAGCAGCAACTTTCAGCTGTGCAAATTTCGCATGTAAGTAGTTATTAATTAGTATTTTTTAACGTACGTAGTACGTCCTTTAAAATAACAAGCTTGATCGTAAGGTTATACGACATCGAGTTCTAGATAAATAATGCAATAAAAACACGGCCTATCAATGAAATAAGCGAGCCATTATAAAAGATTAGGCCATTGATCAAGATTCGATAAGTGCCTACAGCCGATATCAGCTAACTGATAGTCAATTAGCATCCTGACAGGGACCGGATCGGCTGCATTCCTTTCATATCCGTTCTAAGATCGCAAAATAAAACTGAGATCGCCACAGATAATAAGGGACTACAGGCTGGGAGACAAGGAAATCATTTATATTTTTATGGGAGTGTAGGAAGCTCCTAGGTAACACATTCAATCATGTTCGTCCCCTGTAGCGTTTTTTTTTACTTTTAATGTATTAGAATATTCACTTGAGTATGGTAGGTTAGTTGGTTGTGTAAAACAGTACTATAGTTAGAGTTAAAATTAGTTCTTATCAGGTTTCGCTGAGAAATTTCATTCTTTCAGATTCCATATTGAAACTCTGACCAAATCTGATTTATAATAATTAATTCAATTTATGCTAAAAGTAGGACGGTTGAATTAATAATTAATTTAACAGTTTAACGTTTATTTTAATCCTAAAATAGAACTTCATTTAAATAAACAACAAAAAAGAACATAAATTGTCTAATTCAAATTGATAGTACAAATATTATACAGAACAATTTAAAAAGAGAAGGACTATTTTTATTACTTAATTGTTCATACGTTCCCTGAATTCAGCAATTTATACAGCATAAAGGTGGGATATGATACGTCATTAGTTTCTAGAAATCTTGTATTATGATCCTTATTAAATTTAACTTGACTTGCATAAATAAAAGTCCAAGTCAGGCGATGTCAGAGATAAATGATCCAAGACTACACGTTAGACATAGGAATGTGTCTAAAGCATATGGGACACAGGACTGTATTTGATATTAATATCCGTCTCAAGATAAAATAAGCATGCATATGCGAACTATTAAAACATATTTAATGGTTGGATTTAAATAAAAATGCTTTACGATGATATTTAAAAGTCATGTATATCGCGTACTTATACTTTTTTTAAAGATTCTATTCTTAATTTAAGTCTTGTAAATGTAAACACGAGTGGTCAGACTGTAGCCAAGTTGAAACGAACAATACAATATAATACTAATAACTAACCAAAACGAAAACAATATACATAATTAACAATACTATCTATTTACTTACATTTATTCACTCAAACTTTAATTTTTAGGTTACTGTTAACTTAGTTATGATTCCAGTAGTCATAATTATTAAATGTAGCCTTAATATACTATTTAAATAAATAAAAATAGAAATAGTTGATAGTCGTTACGAGCGATATTTCATAATAACAACAAATACTTATATTATTGTTTGTTGGCGAAAGTGTTGAGGACATACGACAACAATACAAGTGAAAGCTTGATGGTGATAGAATCGATATAATAGGTAATCATCGGTAATAGCTTTGTTTGTCTTCACCGCGACCACTACAGAGTAAAGTTATAAAGCTTTATATCCTTGTATTGCTTGCTTATTGCTTGGGAAACTTGAAAGCTTTGGTGGAATTTTAATTTGATCTAGAGAAAAAAAAACAAAAAAAATATTGTTTTGTTCATTTTTTGAGAGATTAAAATTCGGTAGCTTTAATAAGCATGTGAAAAAATATATCAAATCGTACAGCTGTTATTTACAAACATATTGAACTATGCTCTTACAAAAGAAAAGAACCTACCATTAAAGGTTAATAGAAATTATTATTAAAATTCATTTCAACAACGAAAAAATTAATTAGAATTTTATATTATATGTGTCTAATTTTTCATTAATAAAGTATTTTTATCTTTACAAACTTCACATACAGTATTTCCGGACGTCCGGTTTTCCATTGCGCATTTGCTTGTCCGACTACCAAAAAGTTCATTATAAATACACGTGTTAGGAATTCGGTTCTATATAGCCTAGTTTCAATAAAATCTCCTTGAGAGAAAAACTAATTTACAAGTCACTTTCGCCTATCGATATCGTATTCACGTCTGTGTATATTTGCACTGCTAAATCTTCGAGACTTATGTCTGGGCACGTACTGAGTTTACCACATTTACCAACAACAAACGCCTTTATTATACCAAACACTAAACCTTTTTTATTATCGCTAATGTGACACATGACTTACGACATCTTTGAACTGCTGTCCTTATCCCAAAGTAATGAAAGTTTTTATCAGATTGATAAATATATAAGCAATATCTCAAGATATGGAGTTGTAAATGACAATAATTCAAGATATGGGAATGCAGTACAGTCGCGAGCAAAAAGGTGCATAGTGAAATGTTCGACTTGTCTGTACGTGCTCTTGCGCATTCAAGATGCAGTAGATGCTATCATTGAGTAGACAACGGCCAATTGTACCCATAAACAGTTCTACAAAATCTTATCGCTGGTTTTTTATCTGGTGATCGTATTTTATTACTTGTAGCTTTGATAATATTGATATTAATGAAACTTTTGATAGTGGAGTTATATTTCCCACGGCTTATTACATCTTGGTATAGAGCGAGGTATAATATATGTAGGTTTAAGTAGTACATATTTTAGTTTGGCTTAAAAGAATATAAGCTATACATTGTACAAATTTACAAATAAGTAAATACTGTCTATAGTTTACGCGAGTAGTACACATTTAAATAAAACACTTTAACGGTTTAAAACGATATATTAGTTAAACTGATTGATAATTTTTAACTTCGGCCCGACGTTTCGGATGCTTTGCAGCAGCCGTGGTCAGTCATATCAGTTTAACTAATATATCACGTTTTAAACCGTTAAAGTGTTTTATTGAAATAAAAATAATATTATGTAACTTAAGTAAAATATTTAATAACTACATACATACATTGTGTTTGCGTTTTGTCCACATAATTAAGATTAATTATATGCTTATTTCATCTTGAATTACGTAAGAGAAAATTCTTATTAATGTAATTACGATGCCGCAGACAATAATTTAAGCAAGAAATGACTAAACTGGAATGTAACATCTTGTCGGTGAGGTCTTTATGCAAATTGCATAACGTTCATTGAATCTCGTAATAATTTCATCTGTCAAAGAGATAACATCTCGAGCGATCCCGACGGGTATCGACAGGGACGACGTGTAACAGAAAACAATTAGGAATTTGATGTATTGCCATTATAATAAACTTTCTCCCGAGGTCCTGTCATGACATAATGAGGCACCCCGCTTCTTAGCCCTCAATAATGGGATGATAAATGCAACTTGTGACAGGCAATTTTCACTACCAAAAACACTTTAAATTATCACCTTGATACATTGTTTTATTCCGTTTTTACTTTTTCTTTTATTAATTTAACGACTTTTTTAGCTTAAATTGCTTTGTAATCACATTTGCGGCCTTTGCGTAAATTTTGTAGTTAAAAAGAGCGTTCCAAATTAAAAATATTTTATTTATATACGGCTTGCTAACATTGTAGATATAAAAATAGTTCTAATTAAAAACTTTTATACTTTTTCACGAGTTATTGCACATGAAAGCACTATAATAAAATCGCTTATAAATGTAAAAAAGTTCTTTTAGGTATAGATAGGTTGAAAAAATTCAATGATGACGTGTAGGACTTGGCAGCTCAATTAATTAGAACAACAGCACGGGACGATGCCTGTTCGATTCCTGCCCGATTCGTGATTTTTTTTTAAATTTTTAATTTGTTCCAATTTCAAATATGTACTACCCGAGCTTTCGTGTTAAAGGTTACAATAAAAACATTACGAAATAAAATTTCACATCAGCCATTACACTTTCATGATTTACTTAACTACCGCGAGTTGATAAATTCGTTTCCACACTGATGCGACGGTAATAAATTTCAATCAATTAGCTTTCAAAACAAGATATCTCACGTCAATACAAGCGGTAAAAGCGTTAAATATTTGGACGACTATTAATTAAACGTCACCCGGCATAAAGCGTTAATAATATTGATTAAGTGTGTCTGCATTAAGCGCACAAAGAGTCGTAGTAAATCTCTCTGAATAGTGTTCTATAAATAAACAGTAAATAAGCGCGAGGGATTCGACGCAATTCCAGCGAATATCGATCAAATCGCCCCGGGAAAACATCTCATTATGGTAGCGCGAGCATTGACTATCGCAAATAGGTGCAAAATTACATGCACCACGCAATTTATCAGACGCAGCATTCACACATCAAAAGGGATTTTATTCACCGATTCTTGAGGCACCGGGCCCTATTTTGTAATTGCGCTTAATGCAGTCCTTCGGGCAACGGGGAATTCAATGTGATGGGTAGGGGTGGGCCGAAATTCGGTTCATGTTTAACCGAATTCCAGTACCAAACTCCAACTTAAAAAAACCCTCTCGTAATACAATTCAATAGAACTCTTTATACTGTTTAAAACTCGTAGTATATCAGTTATCTTATTTAGATTTTTTTTAACTACGATCCGACGTAAAAATGTTTCATTTAAACGTACCATGTACTTGCTTAAACTGCCGTCAATACTATTGCATTGTAAAAGTCGTAAATTAAGCGATGAAGTATTTTTCCTAATTACTCTCTACCTCTTGGTGCACGAGGAATAGTAGCAGAAAACTCAGCGATTAAGTAATTCCAATAAAAACTAAGAAGTATCTTTGAAGACACTTTATTTGTTTGAAAAGTTAAAGTTAATTGTTAAAAATCATCTTTTGAGTGTATTTTAGAACCGATTTTTGAATATTTATGAACCGAACATCGGGCGGGATACGGTTTCAACTGAATTCAGTGCATATCTAGGGATAGGTATTTATTTAATTTAAGCTTCACAGAGTTCCCTAGATCTTATCTTGTCACGCTTGTGCTCATTGCGCACTCAAGCTATTAACTGGCTTAAGTTTTGTTGCAAAAAACGGTTTGTTAAGCTTTTGTGGGCATTTACATAAGATGAAGATTTGTTTGATTGAAATTTCTATAGATGACGGCAAACTATAGGTACGTCTATAGAAAGGGACTTATTGTTATCTTGAAGTTTGGCGTGAAAGCGTAGGTATACTTTTTATTTAGTGAGGAGAATACCTCGTTAAAATGATAAGATATCGTAAAGTTCGGAGGTCGTAAGTCCCTTTGTTGTACACGTCTTTATATCTATCTAATATATAAAATTGCTTGACCGATTTTATTAATTTTTTTTGTGCTTATCCGGTATCTATGAGAATCGGCCAACATCTGTTTTTCATCTCCCTAAATGTTAGGTGTAGTCCACCCCTAAATTTTTTCATTTATTTTTCAGACAAAATTTTTAATTTTTTTTGATACAACATACAATCCTCAATTTTCGCCCTTCTACGATCAACCCTTATTTTTTAATTTTAGTAATTTAATCATTTTTCCTCTCCTGAAATTATTTATATGGCAAAACAACGTTTGCCGGGTCAGCTAGTCTCACATAATATTTTAGATTACCAGTATAACCAAAATAACTATTTCACGCGGACGAAGTTAGTCTTTGATATATAGTCGTCCGTATAGCCTAAATTTCTAAAAGATATAAAGTATTACGACATCGAAAGTAAACCAGAAAAAAATATATTGTTTACAAGAAAACGAGATAACAATCTCTGCTTTATAGATTTCGATTATTAACAACGCCAATAACTAATAAATTAAAAACAAACTTAAATATTATGCAAATATAGTCTTGTATAACACACGAAAGTTAAGCAGGTAATGTACAGTCGAGTGCAAAATGGTGGATGTATAATGAGCAGCGTTTTCGCCACTCACGGCCGCGTCAGTTTGGCAATCGGAGACCTGTCAAAACGTTTTGACAGATATCGTACCTAACGTCCAGTATCCTACATCGCCATGTATTATGCAGTCAAAAGCTTATACAATATTCGTATTACGAATGTATGTGCACTGACATGTATGTATTATGTCTGGTCATATTAAGGCCTAAACTTGTCAGCAGGTATGTTTAGTTTTATCTGACTTGACAGTGGGTAGACCTATTTATATTGTTTGTGGAGGGGGTAATCTTATTCTAGTTATTAGCTTAACGTTTTATGCAAAATTATTATTATTTTATAATGTATATGTTTGTTATGGTCTATCGATCTTAGACTTAATTTTATTAATTTACTAAACTTCACTCTTTTCTTTATATACCAGGGCCAGGCTGAAAACCAGCGCTGCTGAGTGTGACAAGCGTTCAGCAGCGCAGCTGACACTGGTGCCGACTGCCATCTCTTATGTATTTATTATTTTTATATATCTTTTTTATGCACAAAGTTTAGTTATAAATTGTAAATATCCGAGAGTGATAATAAGTTTTAAGATTTGAATTTGAAATGGTCTAAAAAAGGAAAATGTTAAGTTGCTTAAGATTTAGATTAGATTTAGTCGTGCTGTCAATATACCTACTTATGATAACAAATGAAGTAATTTTTTAGTTCAATTTTTAATCATATAGTCGAAACTTCCTATTAACTTGATAAATACGAAATTACACTATTTACTGGTTGTGCCTGATATTATTTAAAAAATTAAATACACGAGATGATTGTTCTACTAGTTTAATGAGATTTATTTATGTACGGGAAAAAACCTTAAAACTTCTCTATTCCAACAAAGAAATATAATATATATAGGTCCTTGTTTTAATCTTAAATACTACGAGTACCCAATTAACTATTATGTAGGTGTACATTGCCCATGTTACGTGTTCAACAATTGAACAACGAATTCTCAACTAAAGGAAATCAATACAAAATTTCATCTAATAAGCTTATCTCCACCTTCAATGCCATCTTGTCGTGTGTGAAACACAATTGCATGTTTAATTAAATTTCTCACAGCCGATAAAACTTATCTTGTATTAGTCAATCACAGGTACCTTTCTTGAGACCAGCAAGGTCGCGCATGAATGGTTGATATTGAGTTAAATTGAAAAGAGTTCTGATCGTGCTAACACCTCTCAAGGTCGCCGTTTAATAAGCTCTTGCCATTTTAGAGACCTTTAATGGAACAAAGGAAAGGAGTTGCATAATTTATGACGTTTAAATAAAACACTAACGGTTTAAAACGCGATATATATTGGTTGAACTTATTTGAAAATTATTTTAACTACGGCCTGAAGTTTCAGATGCTTTGCAGCAGCCGGGTTTTCCCAAAATACCAACATCGACAGAATAGATGGCACTAGCGTAGCAGTTTTTTACTTTGACGTCAGAGACCCTCTATCTTCAGTCTCCACGTGACCACGGCTACTGCCAAGCATTAGAAACGTCGGTGCGTAGTTAAAATAATTTTCAAACGAATTTAACTAAAATACCTATATAGCGTTTTAGCCGTTAAAGTGTTTTATTCAAATGTGTACTACTCGAGTAAACTACACACAGTATTTAACTTATAAAGTTTTCTTCGCTGAGGGCATAGAATGCGTGTGGTGTAAATGGTAATGAATAGTCGTAACTTTAAGTTAGATGCTGCTTACGCGCCATGTTCGGTATACACAATATATGCTTAACACTTCACTGTTTATATATTTAACATAACCACATTAAGGTTTATAGAAATCTAAAAAGTATTTTATATAGCTTGATTGGAAAACGAAATATTACATCTATACTATTTTTAAAATCGAAAATAAATTGAAAAAATTTTCGACTCGGTCAGGACTTCGAACCGGCATCGTCAGCATTCCGTGCTGTTGCTCTACCAATTGAGCTACCGAGTCCTACACCTCATCGTCGAATTTTTTTAACTTTTTGATACATGCACCTCTCTTTATAGTGCCTTTATGTGCAATAACATGAAAAAAATATAATATAAAGCCGCGAAGAGTTTGTTTGAACGCGTTAATCTCACGAACTACAGGTTCGCATTGAAAAAATATTTCTGTTTGTTAAAGCATATATCGAGGAAGGCTTTAGGGTATAAAACGTCACACTGCTACCAATAGCAGCGAAGGTATAGTGGGAAGAAACGGGGAAAATTATTCATCTTTTAAAGGTTCCACTTCTAAAAAATTACTATTAAAAATAATGTCTGCGACAGTAAGTATTTATACTTTAAGATTTACTTGCTAGAACAAAAGGATACGATTGACGTCGTGAGTTATAGCTATAATATATAAAGATGAGAAGGGTTTCCAAAACAAATTTTGATACCTCAAAATAATTACGCGAACGAATTCGCGACCGCAGCTAGTTGTTTTATAAAAAAAATAACTATAATTTTCCTAGGCTTTATAATCTGACACCGCGGATAGCGCCCAGTTGAACCATAATTCTAAACGATTACTCATCTAGTCCAAACTGACGCTAAACGTTTTCTCAATCCGTTGACATGAAGAAATCATTGCGCAGGCGCAGATCAGATCAACGCGGCTTAATGTTACTTCATTCGAAATGCTAATATTGTCTAATTACTGATTTATAATATTCCAGAGACATCGATCACGACATGTGACCCGTCCATTGCATAAGTACCTAGTAATTGATCGTTTTTAACAACTGGTAAAAGTGGTTTGCGTTTCGTAAAGGAATTCTTTAATTATTATTAATTATTTTATCTTACCATCGTAACTAATGTAGGCGACTTGTTTTCGTTGACAAGAGGCAGTCATTTATTGTCAAATGGTTATGTTTATTTTAAGTAATATTTCGTAACTGAACTAGAGTATTTTATTAACTCAATGCTTCAGCTACTGGTCTTGGTTTGCCACCGTAGAAAACTTAATATTAACTTAACTTAGAGTAATAGTTTGTATGATGGTGAAAACATTCAAACATCTGCACACGATAGAAGATGAAATGCCCTGGCTTCATAACTTCTAAATCTTGTCGACCTATTTTGTGTCTATTAACTCAGAGATCCATTTTTAAAATAAAAAAAGTAATGAAACAAGGTCATACAAATCACGATGGCCTGTCAATAACATATTTGCGTAATTATACATACATAATGTTATTATTATGATCTTCAGTTACCTATTAGCTGTTACTACATTCATTAAGGCTCCTACACAAATATTATTTAATTTATGCGTGTGATTTCCGCTTCATAAAGCAAGGCCAACAATATTCTTCTTTGTCTTTTACTTGTCCTAAAGTTCAATCCCACACACGACACATTTCTGTGTCCGTTTCACTGATCGACGATTTATTTACAAGCAAGAAGTTGATCAGACTTCTGAGCCCTGCTTCACCTACACTTATGTTTCTCCAGGATTCAGACACAGAATCTCTCGCGCTTAACACAATGCTAGAAGTTATTCCATTTGGTTACAGCGGTCATATCCTGGCGACAAAATTATTCATATTGGTATATTATTCTGTCTAATCTTAATAACGCGATCAAAATTCATTAAAAATTAAAGAAAGAGGATTAAAAAGTGGATTAGCATATCTTACGAGCCGTTATCACTGCTTTCAATGTGTGAATTTTAATTTATTACGAGTTCGAAAATATATAGCGGAGCCTTAACATATTGCATAGCGGCAGAGTTGTCACTTTCTCTGATGTGGTGGCAGACAGCGGTCGTGTGATGTTCTCCACAGATTATATCCATTAGGATCCATTAGCCATTTAACTTGATATGATTGGAGCATGTCACGACGCGACGTTTCCTAACATATATCATTATATCTTGTTCTATATATCGAAGAGGTTGTTTCTTAAAGTTAACATACAGACGAACTCAAAATGTATTAGGCTGACTATAACTTTCATAGATTCTCAATAAGAGAAGACTGAGACAGCTAGAAGCATATAACGAATGATATACTTCAAAATTTTAAAACATGTTCAGTTTGAGAACTTTCTTTTCGAGAATAAACAATTCAAGTTTGCAATATATGTTTGATACAAAATTTCCTTAGAGCGTTTAAGCCCTGAATATATTTTTTTTAAATATGTTATTTAATGTAATCATTCTCTACCAGTTTCATATCCTTAGAAATCTTAAATTATTTTTTGTATCTTTTTAAACATAAGAAACGCCGTGATTTACGACTAGTATATCACAATATCTTGTTCTATAAACCAGTCAAAATCATACCGAACTGGTTGCGAGTTACGTTTTTGATATCACGAAATATTTATCAAAAAGAAAACAAACAGAATCGATCACGAACGATGGCTCGTTTTGATCTAGGCTTTGTTGTGAAATCAATTATAATTAAACTGTTTGTCTTGGGTTGGAATTTTGATAAGAAGTGAATAAAAAAAATCAATTTCATGTACAATTATTATTATGAATGTTTTACTAATAATACCAAAGTTCTGGTACATTTACGTAAGATGTACTAAAGATAATAAGTTGAAGTCTGAGGAAAAAATACACTACATAAACATAAAAAATACAATTCAATACTACATCGTATGACCAATAATGGCAAAGGAATAATTATTTTAAGTACACAGATTCAATCACAGAAAACAAGAATTTACACTTACCAAAAATATATTCACGCCCATAAAGTGTTAGGAGGCAACACCGTTCGATTCGGAGAATTTAAGTGGAACGCCGCTGCGTATACGCAGATGTTCGTACATCGGGACCTTACGTTCATTGACAAAATTCACAAAACACATCCGTGAAGTCAATGACACGAAACAAGCACCAAACGGATGCGGTCTTGCGCAACAACCACCTTGACAGTACGCCGTTATGCCGACAATTTGATGACATAACATTCAAAACACTGTCATGTTATTGTTAGGTTCGTTTGATTGAACTATTGACGTCGGGAGCTTATTGTACAATCGCGTTAAAAATGCCGTAAACATTCTGATTGTACTAACTAACAATGCAGTTAGTAATTACAATTCCTTTAAATACATACTAAACACTTTAACGGTTTAAAACGATATGTATATTAATATAATTTTTGAAATAAGTTTAACCATTACTTATCGCCATTATTCTCCAATTAATGTAACTGGCTATTGTCGTTTTAATTGCTGTAAATAAATAAGTAAATCGCATTTTAAACCGTCAAAGTGTTTTACTTATATGTCTTCTACTCGTGTTAACTAGAGACATAATTTAAGTATCCCTTTTCAAATGGTAATCCTTATAGCGTTGATTTATTGTTTTGGGTTCGTATCCAAAAAAATATTATAGTTGTATAAGCTGTAAAAGGTTTTTCCGGCTTTTTCGCAAAGCTTTTCGAGTTTTCGAGTTGTTCAGCCGTTTTTGTAATTCCGGTCGGGTAGGGCACGCAAATCTTATCAAGGACGCAACTGTCAATAAAATATACCACTAAAACAATTGTATCTACGTCACACAGAAGATGCTTCCATAAAACCTTTATTTGCTAGATAACAAGAACATATGTACTTGTTTATAAATATCTACATTTATGCGCGATTTTAAACAGATTAAACAGCCTACGACCTTTACCGACCGATTAACCCTTGATGACCGCTTTTTAAATTGCATTAAAGGCATTATCAGCTCGAAGGTTTATATTTTTACGACTTAAACACTGATGTTATTACCCGAAGCCTATACTTGCATTTAATTTTGTTTTTGCGGAACCCTATTTTTAGTACGTTACTGATTACATCGACACTTATTGTCACTACGAGTATACGTCCGAATAAAACCGCTTTAGCTGTTTCAAACATGAAAAGTATTAGCAGATTTATTTATTTTTCAACCAACTGTTAATCTATACTAATATTATAAAGCTAAGAATTTAGTTTTTTAACGCGCTAAGCTTTTTTAAAGATTTAAAAAAAAATTTTTAGGCTATAAAACATTATGTTCATATATATATATTGTTTCTTCCTTCTATTGATCACAATAGGAGGGAAAATACAGTGGGAAATGTGGAAAATGTGAGAAAAACGGGGAACATTTTTCATCTTTGAGAATACCGTTGTGTTCGTTGCGAAAACGGTTTAGAAGAAACAAAACCCCAAAAAAAATATAAAAGAATTAGTTTTTATGGTAATTAAATTTGGTTTAAATACGTCATATAACAAATAAAACCGTTTGCCTGCTCGGTATTTTCATGAATATATTTTTTTATTAAGCTGATATTTAAGATGTGATTAAAAATGCGAACTCTCAGATTTATATGCACAAGCTTATTTGCCCGATTGTACCATAAAAAGCTGGTCTTTCACCGCTCTAAATGTTCGAGGAAGTAACCGCGCAAGCAACGTCCGAGATGAAATGCAAACGATAATATAATTGCACAATACAGCATTGTTCGGTAAATGCACCCAAGCAGCATGAATGAACTATCGTCACAATCGATATTATCGGGACAATCATGTTTAAGTTTTGCCGATTGAATCCGTTCAGGGTCCCAATTCTGCTCATCCAATGGCACTGTCTAGTGGATCAGTAGAATTGGAACGTCATGACTTTGAGAGGACAATAAAATGCAGTATTCTATTGAACGTCAATTGACCTGAAAAAAGCCTGAAATAATAATAATCGATGGTCCGGGTAGTATACTAAACTCTACAATGCTGTCTGTAGTTTACTCTAGTACACATTTAAAATACTTTAACGGATCAAAACACAAAATATATTAGTTACCCAAGTTGTTGTTTACCCAAGTAGTACATATTTAAATAAAACGCTTTAACGGTTTCAAACTAATTAAGCGAATATTTATAGCGTTTTAAACCATTATTAAAGTGCTTTATTTAAATTAATTAAACTTGTTAAAAATTATTTTTAACTACGGCCCGACGTTTCGGATGCTTCGCAGCAGCCGTGGTCACGGGGAGTTAATGAACCTACCTACTTACATACTCGCGATAGGCTAGCGACAGGTCATTGTGAATAGCAGAATCGGATCCCAGAGGTAGTTAAATTTATTACTGTCATAAAATTTATTTATGGACTTCGAAATCGATTTGAAAATAAGCTATTAGTCTTGATATTATGGAAATGAATGCTTTATATCCTAGCTTTGATATAAATCACGTTCGTCGTCTAGTTTGTAACATATCTATTCAGGTATCGATATTTATCTTGAGTATGCTAAACAGAATTCCTAACCTAGCAATGTGAAACGATCATAGTTTTGATAGAAGATATTAGCATCATTGGATATATAAGGCATGCAAACAAAAAACAAAGTTTCAAATTTTACCAACCAAATTTAAACACATTTTCTATTAAATACTATCAGTAGTTTACGCGAATGAACTACATACATATAAATGCATACTACATACAAACTTTAAGGGTTAAAAACGCGAAGAATCTTAGTTAACTTCTTTACAATTGAGTTTTAAATACGGTACAACGTTTGGGATGTTTCACGGAAGCCGTTTACGTGGTCACGTGACCGAGTAAATACAAACAATCATCGGGCTGTAGTAAAATAAATTCTAAATTAGTTAAATAATATATTTTGCGGTTTTTAACCGTTAAAAATTTTTAAATTATAAAAACGCGTAAAATACAGACAACACTTAAGCAAAGGTTTGTTACAATTATTTGGATTCTTAAATTCGTTAATAACTCGGGATTTTTTCTATAATAATCACTGATTATTTCTAAATTACACTTATATGTTTATTAAATATCTTTGCAACTGTACCATAATCACAATGCATATTTTGTAATTACATAAACATTTTTAGTTACATAAAAGTTTTCAGTTTTCATGCCCAAGATTCTTTAAATGATTCTTTGTTAAATATATTGCATATAAGACATTAAACACAGTAGCTAGTATTTCAAAAAGAAACTTACTGGACATATAAATTATTACAGTAACAAAAATAAACTTTTGAAATGCAATATTGTGTGTCGCGCGAACAATAAGTCATGCGGGTAGGGGCGCCAACAAGACAAGTGCTCGCACAGCTTCTTGAATGGCATATTAGCATAATATCATTCAGTTGGTACCAAAAGGAATTATAATAATGTGTCCTAAAGCCTTGGCCGTATAGATAGCGAAACTTTTAATATATTTAACTAAACCCACTCAAACCAAAAGTAAAATAAAATGTAGGATTTGGTTCGTCCAGTGAGAGTTTCAACGTTTGTTGAGCTAAGTAAAGAGCATAGAAAGATCATATATTACGTAAATATAGATACAAAATATTGCTTCCCATGCAAGTTCAAATTAAAATAAAACTGTTTAGAACGCGAAATATATTGATTATTTTTTTAACTAAAACTTGACGTTTCACCTACTTTACAGTCGCCGTGGGGGAGTTAAATACATTAATATATTTAGCGTTTCAAAATGTTTTATTTATTTACAAACAATATTTTACTAGATGTATAAATTTATTGTGAAAAATATAAAATTAAAATATAAAAAAAAGTAATTACGACACTATTAATTGTCTTCGCAAATTTTCGACATAGATGTAACTCAATTTTATAACTAAAAGCTATGATTGCTCTATAACCATAGACTATATTATTATTGTCTATGGTTTAAATAAGACACTTTAATGGTTTAAAACATTGTCTATGGTTAGTATAATGTTGCCAAATTCGGATTTATTAGCATAACCATATAAGATAGGATGTCATTATAATTTATTTGACAACTCAAAAAGTACATTAGGTAATATTGCAGGAAGCTTTGTGTGACACAAAATCAAATAAGCATAAAATATCAACATGTCTACCGAAAGCATAATATAATATTTCACTCAAGTATACACTCATATTATCCTACGCGTATAATTTCTGCTCTTGAGTAGTTTGTTCAGATTGTTAGCTTTACAATGCACGCCCACAATATTTGCTTCTTTTCATCTCTCATGACTCGTGCTCATATTTTTATCTTTGCGAAGGAAATAAGATAATTATGGTTACGAAGGTTGAAGTACGAGAGTAGATGAAACGAATTGTTGATTTTGAACATCAAAGTCCAATTAAACTGAAACAAAGTGTCTAAGTTTTTCCTTCCTTATTAGTAACAACTGCTGTTTTTCTATTTAATAAGAGCCGGCAGCGCCTAACAATGTTGTTAAGAATATAATGAAAAAAAAAGCTCTTTGTAATCACAGTCGAAAATCAAACCCGCTATTCACATTTCTATGGATGCCCCAGTGCAACGGTGACATTATATGAAATATTGGACAGATAACAACACTTCTTATTAACTTAATTACATTCGGAATAAGTAGTATATTATGTATTTTGGATGTTGACCCACACTGACAAATTTTATTACAATCGACCAAGCGGTTTTAACATAACAAACATACAGATATATTCATAATTAACTCTCACAATTTTGATAATCTGTAGTTTATTTATCATATCTGATCTATATAACACATGATAACACAGGCAGGCAAATTCCTCTGTGAATGTGTTGTTACTCTGTCAATGTCGGTCCAAGTCCTGCCTTTGTTGTTAATTTTTTTTAATCAATAATTTTTCCACGGACTACGGCACGTTTCGTAATATTATTATTAAACCCCGCTGATACTTGAATGACTATTTTTGAGACATTTAAAACAAAATATGTGAATTAAAATAATTGGAACTGCAAATAGAAATTTCGTAGAATTATATAAGAGGCGTAATGTTAGCAAAGTGTTAAATAACCTAAACGCTTTTCTTAAACGTCTCTAAATGAGCGCGGCTCGTGTAAACAGTGAATGTTTATAAACCAGTTAATCGTAATAGCGATCCGTCCTAATTACCTTGCTCTCAGTTTGTCACGGGGATCATCCGACTGACCTCTATTTTTACGAATGACCCTAATACCATACTCAAATATTTGATTCGCACTTTGTTCAGCAAACAATTTGAAATCGGCTTCTTATTATTTGATGACACAATGACTGATGTTTTGTACCTCCCTAATAAAAGTTTGGAAGCAAAGATTTTCGCTTTCTCTATTAGTGTTTATTTCACTGATTTACAAGCAAATATTTTTTTAGATTTTTTTAGCCCATCCCGACTGATTACCGCGGTATTCAAAGGCGTTGTCGCTGTGTTTATGTGGTATGTAATGAACACTTTTGAAGTTATTAGTCAAATTATATATTCTATGTAATAAAATGTAAATATTCCGAATATCCAAAGTCCATAATAGGTCGACGCCGTATCTTGTTGAGATGTTATATGGCTGGAATATTTCACCTTGCAAGTGAATCTTGTCCCGTCTCCTTTATCATAAAATAACATAGGTTAACTAATACATTGCGTGTTTTAAACTGTTAACTATGTTCTATGAAAGTGTGTCCTACTCGCGGTAGTTTACAGACATTATTTAATGTAATCAATTTTCTATCAATAGGAATGCACACGACAGAGTACTATTGTATGTTAGAACATATACAACGATATTATTTACTTTTATATAAAAGTTCTTCACATAAAAGATACAAATGGTCAAAGTAATGTGTTTTTTCCCATTTTTTTACGCTGCGGTCTTAAACTTACTATTGTAGATGGTATTTATAATAATGTTTTATAACTGACTATTTTTGTCAAATGTAGAGTTGTATTTCTTTCTTTTGTGCCCGTTAAACATCAGTTGTACTCAGTGACCCGGATACCTAGCTAAAGCATTTATTTCACATTAAAATTCAAAAGTGAGTCTACGGAATTAAATTTATTTACCATTCGTTAATAGCTTTTCGCATTAGTACAAATTCGGCGAACGTTAGCGCCTTTTATGTAATATCGTTTAGCATGACCGTAGTCCGATACAATTTATATTATCGTGGATTATGTAAAGACGTTAAACATTAGAAAACCACTTAAATATCACGTTTATAGTAAACTTATTTGGAACTTGTTCTACATATGCGTTTTTGGCATCGTCAAGATTAATCTTCTGCTGTAACGAATCCATATCGGATGTAGATAAAAGAATATTGGGCGTTACATAAATCATCAATAGAAATTCTGTTTAAACATTAAAATGTTTAGTATGAGTATTTTTTTTATTACATATATAACAAGATGCGATCGACCGATTTAGTTTGGATATTCGGAAATCTTCACGGCTTTTTCATTTGTCACGACCCGGACAAGATTTCGATATTCCTACCACCTATTTAATATTCAGATGAAGCCCAACATGTTTTCGAAAAAAACATAAATTGATTAGATCGATGTTGGACTCCGTGGGAATCGAATCCACGACCCGTCGATTACCATTAGTGCGAGCCACCTTTGCATTATGGTTAATGAATATCAAAAGATATGTCTAGAATAGAATGCTGAATATCGATTAGACCGCATCTTGAACGTTATATCCTAAAACCTTTTTTTGTTTTAAAAAATAATTTAAACATTGTGTGGCTCTCAAAAAGTTAATAAATTTTTGACATAGCGGGAGAGGAAAGTCTTACAAATTACATGCTATTATTTTTATGAGAAAATGTTACGCGGATTTAGCGTAAGCGGTCAACGTTATTTACAGTGGCGTTTGTTAAATCTCTTCAAATAAAGGTTTCTCTCCTGAATATGGCTGTACACGGCGTAATCCGCAAGAAAGTACTAAGGAATTTAACACATTGTAAATGTTTGCGTATAGCGGATCTCCGGTATAGTTTGATGAGGAAGGAACAGATATAAAGATGGGTCTGCACTGGGAGATGAGCTAGTAACGCGTTACGACAGCTTTTATTTAAGTTTAAATAATTAATTATTACTTCTGTCAGGTGTCTCAAATCCTCTCTAATACTAGGTATGTTTCACAATAATATAAGAGAAGAAAGGAAATAATATCTTCGTGATATTTAATAGCTTGACTTAATGTTTTAAATTGGGACTCTGTATGAAGACTATAAAATTGGAATTTTTTTGAGTAGTTCCTAACATTTAAATAAACGTCTTTTAACGGTCTCAAATGCGAAATGTATTAAGTGATTTACTTTAGCTACGGCCCAACGTCTCGTAGTTTTCGTAAGTTCATTATTGAATTTCGTGTTTTAAACCGTTCAAAGTGTTTTATTTAATATGTACTTACGCCAACAAGACAATACTTAGTGTCAAACAGTTGTACGTAAAAATTGCCAACAAGTATTGGTGGATACGCACCTTAATGCCAGGCGATGACACACTTTTAAATTCGCGAGCAAACATGTGCTGATTACACACAATGCTTCCTGACACAAGAGGGCAGGTCAGTGTCAGACTGACGCGGAATTTAGGCTGCCATGACAGTTGATTTGAATTACGAACACGCTATTGTTATGTCAGTATTTGAGATTACTGGAGATGTAGCATTGGGCTTAGATAGCGCTATCGAGTCGACCTGAATATTCGCTTTAAAGTGAATAAGCATATTATTGAATCAAAAAAAGGTCTTTCCGTCGTTGATTTCAAAATTGGAACCTTTAGAATGTTGCTTTGTAACTTTTGTCGCACCTAAACATACATACATATCTTTTTTCTATTTGTATCTCCAAAGTGCGGTAGTCCCTGATACATAAAAAAGTCGCGGGCACAGGTCATATCGATAGATGTCTGAAACATGTATCGATATGACTAGCTGTGCCCGCGACTGCGTCGGGGTGGAATATCATATTTTTACTTTTTCAAACAACCTCCTTTATGAATACCACCCGACACCCGACACGTTGTCCGGCCCCCATCGTCCTTGCGTTCTTTTTGAGTTTTTGCAGCTCAAAACAATTTGCAACACACAAAGAACCCCTCAAGGATGAATAAATTTCCCCGTTTTCGATAGTCGCAGCGTGATGGTTAATAGCATAATAAAATAAAATAATTTTTCAATTCAAGCAAACTCTTTACCTTACAACGTTCGTATAGATTATAATTAATCGATACTACACATACTATTTAACATTTCTTGAGGTTATCTCGATTTTCTTTAATGTAAATGATGCACTTTAAATAATAGTCCACACGAAAAAGTTTTTAGTTAGTTTTTAGATTTAGTTTAGTTTTCTATTCGATTTGCTAATATACTATATATATAGTCATTTATCTTTAGCGATTCTCTACACCATTAAGAAAATCCATATCTCCATCGATAATAAAACAGTTAGACAAGTTTGAATTTATGGTTATTTAAGGAGACTATTACGAGAGAACGAGAGTCCTTCCTCGTTGTGTTTAATGTATATCGAAACGATTAATCGCGAGATCGATATCGTCGAATGATCGATAGCACCACCGATCGGAAGACACCACGAAAGTAGGATAGATCGTGAGTCTGCTAATTATTAGCTAGTATTACGTTAAGTATTGCGACAAAAGGTGTGTCCCCATTGTGAGAGTAGCGTAAAGAAAGCATAAAAAAATACATAAAAAAGAACGCACGCGCTGCTTCTGCTATTCTAGGGTGGTATTGTAAACCCATAATCGCGTCAGACCCAGCTTAATCGCTCGTTCGTGTAATAATAGCAATGTACGGCTAATCAACGGGTCAACATTTTTCTAATAAATATATATAATTTTTCTGAAACGTGATGACTGCGTCTGGAAATTTGGATAAATGGGTGGTAGGAATATGGAAATTCCGTCTGAGTCACGAACCACCGTCCACAGAAAAGGCCGTGAAGTTCGATCATGTTTCAGTTTCAGTCTGTACATTTCCGAATATCCAAAGCCAAAATTGGTCGACAGCGCACCTTGTTTAGATGATACAGGCGGTGGTATTTCACCTACCATCAACTGAACCATATCCTCGTCTGTCCCCTTCTGGCATAAAAAAAATTGTGGTCTGCATAAAAAAAAATTGTGGTCTGCTTCTTCTGGGCCACGCAAGCCTTCTTGGTCAGTGGAGACCCACCTATTCGTTTGTCTCCCGGTTGCGAATCCGCTGATTTACTGCTATTAATCAAACTGCAGTGACCGTGTTTGTTTTATTACGTCATCTATCGGGTGTTTATCGCAGAGGTTGTGTAATGACCTCTTAAGTGTTTTAAATTAGCCAACGATATCCATTTCGGCGTAACGCAATCGCGTTAAAATCATTTTTACCCGACTGTGGCGAAAGCAAAAGGAAGTAACAAGAGACGTCGTTGTAAACTATTTTTGTTACGCAATTGAAATAAATAATATATCTATACTAATATATAAAGTTGAAGTATTTGTTTGTTTGTTTGAAAGCGCTAAACTCAGGAACTGCGAATTTGAATTGAAAAAGTATTTTTGTGTTAGTTAAAGCATTTATCGAGAAACGCTATAGGCTAAAAAATTTCATCTCTGTTGGTTCCAGATGCGTACACTGCGACGACGGTTTGTGAACCGTCATACATAAATAATATGTGCAAAAGAATGATTACTCTTTAAATGATCAAAAAAAATGTCCGCGACATTATAGCGTCTATCTTTTAAGATTAACTTGCAAGAACGACGGGATCCAAACGACGGGTCGATCCACGGGACGCGACCGATGTCCTGGGCAGCTTAAATTTATAAAGATGTAGAAGTTTGCAAAATCAAATTTGGATGCCCAACATAACAATTCTACACGGACGAAGTCGCTGACACAGCTAGTGTTACAATATATAAGTAGAAATTAGTGTTCCTAGTTAACTGACCTCTTCGAATTTCCCACTCACACTTGGCTAGACCATTAAATAAATTTAAATAAAATAATTTAAGAGTGATTGTAATTAGGTCATTATTGCGAACAGTTATTCACAAATTTAAATAATGATATTTTAGATTTTATAAGTATATATTTTAAGCTACTCTACATGACAAAACCTAGAGATATCCCGTTTCCCCTTTGGGCATGGGGCAAACACATTTCTATCTCACTGTCTGTTTCACTAATCGGTTCACAGGCACGTAGTTGATCGGGCTTTCCCGGGATTCGAATCCAGGACTTCTCGCGCTTAACGCAATCCTAGGCAACATGTTTAATCGTTTAGCTACAGAGGCGGTCAAAGACGTACAAAAATAGGGCGACAGCACATCTTGTTTAAATGTTACGCGGGTGGTGTATTTCACCCCATGTTTGTCTATCCTTCTCTATCATAAAAATAAATCTAATTGAGTTATGTATGACTTTTTCATACTTTATTTTATTATTGTCAACATGGTACTCGCGTTTCGACACTACAATTCCGCGATTTGAAGACTAGCGCTCATAAAATTTCCCACTTTATTACTCTGCCTAGAATACAGTAAATTATCTCGTAAGAATCATGGTCTCGTAACCTGTAAATTACTGTATAACATTTTTATGTAGTTCCTACGTCGATACGGATTGTAAAATGCGACTCGTAAGACAATTCTGCGGGTATGACAATAAATTGTGAATCGTAGCAGCGAATAATTTAAAACATAAATAAGCGCGTTTTATAAGGCTTTAATATGTCTGCACAATTCAAGGCCTTGGAAATATAATTGTACATTTGTGTATGCAAGCATTCCGATGTAAAGATTGAATAAATACAAACTCAAAAATTTCAATGATCTCTCTTGTCTCGTCACGAAATATATGATATATAAAATAGCTCTTTGGTTCCCCTCCCCGCTACTTTTAAGACAAGGAATAATTCATCAAAAAAATAATAAACCATATTTATTTAAGTTCCTATAAAAATTATAATGGGGGCAATTCGCATCAGTATGATATTTATATCGAACGTCACAAGTCTGTCTATACGTTAAAAAAGTCTTCAAAAGTGCTGACTTAGACGAATAATGGTTGTAACATATATATTTGTAAAGGTAAATGGAATGTGTTCAACCGATTAGTGCACATTTAAATACGCTTTTAACGGTTAAAAACATTTAATATATTATTTAACTTATTTAAAATGTATATTTACGTTTTGAATGCTTTGCATCAGCTGTGGTCACAAGAAAGGGCAGAATTTAGTATGTCCCAAATGCAACGCTAGCGCCATCTGTGGTGTCGTATATAACTATTTCTAGACCGAAGCTTACAGCTAATGACAGGTCGATGTCCCTAAAGCGAAGCAAAGTGAAAAGGCTGTCTGTAGTAAAGCTTTGCAGTACTTCCTCTTTACGTGTTCACTATGATGCTTCAACGGTAATCTTCTCTATTGAAATTGTCAATAGTGTCTCATGCGACAATACAAAGATTTACAGCTGGCTAGAAGGACATCATATACATCTGTGGTAAATTGATGACGTCACATACTTTTATTTGTCTAATAGAGATTAAATGAGGATTTATTGAACATTAAAGTTGTATATGATTTTGATGCTAGTGTTACACGTGAAAATTTACTTAATATGACGGTTTTAAACGAGTACTATATTACTTATCCATCTTTGAAATGGATACATTGTGTTTCAAAGTTTAAAACAATGCGTAAGGTATTTATGAAGATTACTCTTTACTTAAATAGGTATGCTCCGGTAATTAGCATAAAAAGATAATTACTTTCACTTTATATAAATAAATGAAACCTAAGGTCACTGCAAAATAATAAAGGAATGTTTAAAAAAAAATCCAACATCTCTATAACTTTAAGAGTCATTTATTTGTCTCGTCTCAGCAGTCCCTTTTTATAAAAAGTTTTTGCTATTGTGTTATAAGTGAATATATCATAAAAATATGGGTTTAATATCTATCTCAGGAATTATTAATCATCGCTCATTTGTCGGAGGTTATACTTCCTACTTACAAGGAAAATTTAATAATTTTTAGTAATTCGATATTGCAAGAGTGTGGAATCCTTACGGTTTTGTTTGGGCTAATTTTGTTTGCAAAAATTACTGACGAAAGATACGTCATATAATAGACTTGCTGTGTCAGCGACTTCGTCCGCGAGATCGTTATTTTGGGCATACTAATTCGTTTTGCAAAATCTTTATAAACTCAAGCTGCTGCCTACAATGTC
The DNA here is from genome assembly GCA_963661955.1 of Leptosia nina. Taxonomy (NCBI): domain Eukaryota; kingdom Metazoa; phylum Arthropoda; class Insecta; order Lepidoptera; family Pieridae; genus Leptosia; species Leptosia nina. Next base: position 10,342,783 of record CAVLEF010000007.1, on the reverse strand, counting down.
GGTCGCGTCCCTACGCGTCGTTCTTGCAGGTTAACCTTAAAAATAGACATATAGCGTCCCGTATAAGAGGAATCTTCCTTTCATACATATTTTTAGATGTCTTGAACCGATTTCGCAGCGTACGCAATGGAAACCACGAGAAAATTTCTTCCGTTTTGTTTACATTTCACGCTGTATCTTCTATTCTGCTTCTATTTGATACAGGACATTGTATTGCCTAGGCATGATAGCTTTCCTTGATACATGCCTAACACAAAAAAAAACGAACCCGTAGTTTCTGACATTAGCGCGTTCAATTAAACAAACAAACTCTTCAGCTTTATATATTAGTATAGATATAGACAAATCTTAATATAAAAATGCCTTAAGGCTTGATAAAATTACAAAAATATTCGCTATAAAGTTATTTCATCCATTCATCATTAATCTTTGCTTACATCTGTCAAACCGCCCCTGTAACTGCGTCTGTCATCCGATGGGGTGATAAACTGCTTCTCTGCGGCGATGGAAGAGAATCAGAGAGATCACCATGCCCTACGGGGGAATTTTTTTCCCATATAAAACGGTATTTATCATTTTTGAAGTAACTAAGTTTGAAAAAAAATAAAAATAAATACTGCTAAATCGTGTGGTAATTAAGAGTAACTTAAACACTTTAACGGCCGGCGAAACTGGCCGGGTCCTTACAGAATTGATTAACGGTGTCTTCACGTTTGCCGGTATGCTGTTTATTGGGATCCAGAGTTTTTAATATGGGATCCCAGGTGTTTGATAACTTGAGGCCCTCCTCCCTATTGAGCATCTGAAACGTCGGGCCGAAGTTAGAAATCATTTTCAAATAAGTTTAACTAATATTTTTAAACCGTTAAAGTTTGTTTTATTTAAATGTGTACTACTCGCGAAAACTATAGAGAGTATTTAAGAAGAAACTGTTTAATTAATATGACACATACATCACAGTTTAATTTTTTAATAAATTTAACGTTCCCTTCTGTTTCTAAGACGTAAGATTTTTCTAACGATGTTTATTATTTTACTTATTGGTTCTTCATTGCGTAAAAATAATAATTTTGCTAATAAGACTTGTAGGCTAGACTGGAGTTCAATGAGCGGCCTAATCGCTAACAAGCGATCTCTTTCAGGCAAATTGTTTTCCCTCATATACTATTTATTAATATTTTCCGTAGGCTCCAAGTTTCAAGGTTCCCGCCGCATTAAATTATTTAAATGCCGGTACTTTTTTTTAATTACGTCTACCCACTTAATGTTTATTAATACGATAATGCTACTGGTAGCGTTTAATACAAGTAAATACCGGATTGAGATTGTGTACGTGGGAAACGTAGTTAAAAGGTGGACGACTAAGCGGCGCCGGCGCCGACCAAACTGACATTTACACGGGACCTTGCGCGAAGCAATTTGCGAACAATACACGTGCGCGTGTCACACATTCCCGGAACCCGATCCTCGACTCCGGAGTGACCTCCACCACGGCCTCAGACACATTCGAACCACTCCCCATTACTTACGTGCTTTTCAGCTACGACACGTTGGTTCTGCCTACATGCAAAGTTCTCTTCATTTTTTTTATTTAATCATTCATGTAAAATATAACTACTCGCTGAGGAATAAAAGAAAATTTAGATATTTAAATATTGCCTGTAGTTTAAATAAATCACTTTAACGTTATTAAACGCGATATATATTCGTTAAACTTATTTTACGGCCCACTATGTTTTAGAAACACCCCCCATCTTTAGTCTCCCCGTGACCACGGCTACTGCAAAGCATCCGACATGTCCAGCCATAGTTAAAATAATTTTCAAATAGGTTTAAATACTAAATGTCGTGTTTTAAACCGTTAAAGTGTTTTATTTAAACTTAGATATTTATAAAATTCACACTATAATTCTTAAAACTATGTTTAATAAACAATATCGGATAAGTTAACTAAAAGAAGAACTTAGTGATACGGTTTCCAGTTTAACTTGCGAATAAGCAATCTCCTGCAAGTCCTCGATAAACAAACTTTAACGAGCCTGCCTTTAAAGATGATGTAAAAATGAAATTCGACACCGCTCAATTTTCGCGTAAATTAATCGCCATCACAAAACCACATCTTTATTGAACACACATGGCGTACTATTGCGTCTTTTTCCAATCGAATTTCGCCATCGCTGATAGCTTTAAATGTTTTATCATTATTTAAAATGTCCCCAACGTTATCGTATCAATGGGACATATCTAAAAGCCTGTCTCAAAATATGCATTAGTTGTAGCGTTTGATGAATGAGACATTAGCGAAGAAAGTATTCGCGCTTCGCCCACGAAACTGTTTCGCTATGTTGCCCAACTGGTAGTTCCCACAAGTGCGTCACTCTTAGGTAACAATCTGCCGGATCTGCGGGCTCATTAAGCGAAAAAAAGATCATATCGCAAACAATAGAGCACTCGGCGACCGAAAGTGATAGTCTAATAGATATTAAAGATGACGATAGTGAAATGGTCCAAGAATGCCAAGTCATTTTTTACCTGGCTCTTCACAACTCGACCATAATGACTAGCTCTTCCATGTTAATTAAAGCTCGGGCGATTGCTGATAATAATTACACGTATTTGAAGGCGGTTGCAACATCTTTACAAAGCTTTAAATTAAAGCAACAATTTGAAACTTAAAGTAGGAATGTGGTTTTAATACCTCCAAGATACAATAGTGATTAAACACTTGTTTGATCAACATGTATGTAATAGAAAATAATATCTTATTTGAAAGAAGGAGGTCCAGAATTAGGTATGATAACTTCTTTTGTAAATGATCATTTGTCTAGACCTGGAATTGAACGTCTGGACCTTGTGATCTTTAGTCGAGGAAAGTAAATCTCAAAAGAAACAAGGCAATTTGTTAGAATGAGATGATTTTAGGCAGTCGAGGAAGTTGTCTAAAGTTCTTAAAACATATAACAAAGATGATTTAGCTCTGGTACAGCACAACAAGTAAAAACAAAGTTACATAGAAGCAAGGTAGGAACAGCCCAACACGAACTGCAAACATAAAGCCGCTGTCAAAATTGCAGCTATTTACAATACATCATGCGGAGGCAGTGACTGCGTCGTTCTGGTTTGCGGTTCTTTGACAAATGAAGCTGTTGGAGCCGGAGAATGTAATGTATGATGACTTCGCGGCTACCGTACGACCCGGAACGCGTCGGCTGACACCTCACGTACGCTACCGTTGCAAACAACGCCCTGAGAATTACCAATTTACGAAACCAAAACGCTTCTATTGTACACCTTTAGCTCCGAGACAAACATATTATGTTCAGAGTTATTAAGATGGTTGCAAGTTACAGGTAAGACTGCAGCTTACATAAACTCGATGTACAAATGCAGCTTAAACTTAAGTTCCAAAAGTTATCACTGAACTTAAATAAATCACTATTCAAGGGTGGTTAAAGCATTCAAGACTTTTTTTTAGAGTAGGACAGTCAACTATGGGATTGATGTTTGGTCATATACCCTAGCCTATAACATATAACATTTAAACTAGATGTACTGTCGACCTATTTTGGCTTTGGATATTCGGTAGACTGCAACCGAAACGCGACTAAGCTACACTGGTATACTGTCTATAGTTTACGCGAGTAGTACACATTTAAATAAAACACTTTAACGGTTTAAAACGTGATATAGTTAAACTTATTTGAAAATTATTTTTAACCTTAACCTTAAATTGTTCAAAATTAATTTTCAAATAAGTTTAACTAATATATCGCGTTTTAAACCGTTAAAGTGTTTTATTTAAATCTACACAGGTATTTCATCTGTGTTCGTGATTCGTGACCCGGTCGGAATTTCTATATTCCTACCACCCATTTAATATCCAGATTTCCAGACGAAGTCCAACATGTTTCAGAAAAAATATAGATTAAATAATTACAAACATTTTGGACTCGAAAGGAAACGAACCCACGACCCCTGTTTATTAGCCATACATTGCTATCATTAGAGCAACGAGCCCCGTCACAGTCGTCGTGTAGTATTTTAAAAATTATAATCTTGCATATTTTAAACTGTTATAATGCATACCACTCACGTTAACTACATATACATAACCCTGAACTGTAATAAAAATAGAGGAATTGTACGATCAGCGGTAAACAAAGACCCCGATAGTAGATCTACAGTTGAACCGAGCCGCATTAATACAAACATAAGGCATTTACATACTACAGGGTCCTGCCAGATGAATCGCACAGATATGCGAGGGTTTTAAATGAAATAAATGGAACTGTTAATGTAAGTACAACACCCACGGAACCCGGAAGGTGTTTATGAGTCGAGTTCTAGCCACGGAATTCTGTTTATCATTTATGCTAATTTTAATTTTCAGACCCGGCTCTGTGATGCCGTTTAATTTTGCAATGGTAATAATATTTACGGCTTATGAGACGTTAAGTACCTACGTATATTAAAGAGTGTCAATATTGTACAGTATTTATAAAAAAACCCGCTGTTCATCTTCCCAACTCAAATAAAGCGATTAACATTTTTTTAAGCATAGTCAGCGATACGTTACAAATTGAAGCTCTCATTTTGGGAGATAGTAAAAGCAAAATTTAATATTTTTCAGAATTCATACAGTAATGAAAGTTCAGTACAGTTCAGTAAAGTTTAATAGAACCTAACTGTCAATGTATGAAATAAGTTCGTCTTAATAATATATACATTTCACAAATATAAAATAAAACTCAACATAATTTACTGTCTGTCTCTTCAGATACCTACAACTTAATAGATATACCCAATAATATAGTTACTTGTTGCAACACAAGCGATCACCTTGCGCACATGCGCAGTTACCCGCATCGATTTTTCTCACTTTTGACAGTTCAATCTATGTTTTGGGCTACCACCCGCGTCTTCACAAAGTAAACAATTATGGCTTTAGATTTTTCAGCCACGTACAAGTTATTGGTGTTAGGCGATTCTAATGTTGGCAAAACGTGCATTGTGCATAGATACTGTGACGAAAGATATTACGATATTTATATTTCGACAATAGGTGAGTAAAACGTTTATTTCTTATTTTATTACCCTTTGTGACTGAGATGCAGTTAGGAACTCTGTTATAACTAAATACTATTGTTGCTGATACTAAAGAACAATGTGCTTACGTAGAACAATAACATTTATGTGTAATTTAAATTATCGAATATCCGGGTTTATTTTATGTATGGTATATTCAAGTCTGTCAAAGAAGAAAACATCTTAACGACGACAAATTTTACGATATTAATATATATTAAATTTAATAAATTTCATTGTGTATTTATTTGCATATGCGTAGAGATTGTAGCAAATCACTGTAATATATTTTATTCAACATTTTAAAAGAATCTTGAAAAATGTTATTAGAAAAATGGAGAATTCATTTCTAGAATGAAGTATTAAGATTTGGGGATTTTTTATTTATTATGCAGTCTTTGCGAAACATTGCTTAGGAATGATTCTAGATATAGAATATCACTGTATAACAAATCCAAGCGTAACATGGCGCAGGTTATTAAACTTTTATATTCACATTTTAGAACTTATCGTCTAGCTGCTCGGTTGCAGACGGTCAGGGACATTTGTTACTGCATCAAATATAATATAAAAACTCAATGAGGCCGTCGAAAACTTTTAGAGCATAATCACTATTAATACTACATTGGACAGATGCAATATCGATGCAATTATTTTAATATTAATAACATATTTGGCTTTTTCGTATAGTTATTAATCTATCTTGACACTGATCGTACTATTACAGTCACGTTGCACTAAATTCAAACAAAACGTACCCTTATTAAAAATATGATATATTTGGCAATTATACTGTTAAAATTTTAAATCTTCTATCTGCTCTCGGTCTTTTTTTTATGATAGACGACGACAGACAATCAAGAGGCTCACTCGATGGTAGGAGAAATACTCAAGCCATATAGGGCTTTGGAAATCAACAGACTGAAACCGAAACGCGATTGAATCTCACGGCTGTTTTGTCTGTAAGCGGTGATTTCTGAACTGGACGGGATTTTGATATTTTTACCATCCTTAAACGGGAGGTATCTAGATTTCCAAACGAATTCCAACACCTTATAGAAAAGTAATACATTATGTAGTTTAAACGTGTTGGACATGGTGGGCATCGAACCGACTAGCCGTTGATTATTAGATCAGTACAGTTTGATCAAACTTGACTTTATAAAAAAGCTTTAAGGTTGTAAATATATAAATACATATTGTCTATGATTGGCTGTTACAGGTATAGATTTCAAGCAGAAAATAATTAATTTGGACGGAGTACCCATTAAACTACAAATATGGGATACAGCGGGGCAAGAGAGATTCAGGACCCTCACAACTGCGTATTACAGAGGCGCAATGGGAATCATTCTCATGTACGATATAACTAACTTGGAGTCCTTCAACCATCTTTCTTACTGGCTGAGAAATATTCAAGAAGTAAGTATTGTTCGCTCATGTTATTTTGCACATCTAATAAGATTTTGATTTATACGTTACAATAAATTTATAACCTTTGATGTCATATTATATGTGTGACCAGTGTCAGCGACTTTGTTGGGGTAGAATACTTACTTAAATTTAAGCTGTTATCCACAACGTCACTCGCGCCCCGTCGTTCTTGCCAGTTATTCTTCGTCGCGGACATTTTTTTTAGATCTTATAAGATCTAGAGGAATCATTTTTTTTCATTATTTCGTACACGAACCGTTTTGCAGCGTATGCATTAGAAGCCCACAAAGATGAATAGTTCTCCCCGTTTCCACATTTACCGCTATTTCTCCGCTCCTATTAATCACACCACAATGTTGTATAGCTAATAACCTTCTTCGATAGATTCTTCACACAGAAGAATTGTTAAAGTCGATTAAGTGTTTCTTGAGATAAGCGCCTTTAAAGAAACAAACAAAAAACTCTTTAGCTTTATATATTAGTATAGGTAGTGATAACATAGCGCTAGACTAACGCGTTATATTTTTTTTTAAATTACCCTTGTGAAAATTAATAGCAATGTTTTTGAAAATTGCATTTATTCGAACTTTACATAAAAAATTCACAGCCTGTGAGAGCTAGAATATAAATTGAGCTACCTCACGTTAACGGCCATTAAATTGCAAATCTATATAATAATTAACGTATAGGTACAATGTTTAAAATTACACACATGACTTAAATGTAATTATGTGCTTTTCAGTACGCCTCGCCCGATGTGATCAAAGTCCTCGTAGGAAATAAATGTGACGTACATGAAAACCACAGAGCTGTGCCAAGAGAAAGGGGACAGAAGGTAAACTAATTTGGATTTTTTATATAAAAGAGGAGGACAGATAAACTTGATGGCAGGTAAAATATCCCAGCCGTATAAACACTCAACACGTTGCGCCGTTGTCCAAAAGTTCTATAAAGCAATGCTAAAAACTTTTTATCGGGCTCGACGCCCAAAACCCAAAAAAAGCAACCATGACAACGTAATAAATATTTTATTGTAGAAGTAATTTGTTATGACTAACTACAACCGTAAAAAAACAAAAACTTACATTAATTCCAAAATATCATTTAAAACAAGACCCTGTTTGAAACCGTAATTAATAATGATTATCCCGTCATGCTTTACAGATAGCCGACGATTTTGATATGCCATTTTTTGAAGTATCCTGCAAGAACAACGTTAATATAGAAGAAGCGTTCCTTACTTTAGCACGAAAAATAAGGGAATACAGAGATTCTAAGGTGGGAAAAGCATTACATCTATGTTATATAAATAAAAATTAAAACTATATTAATAGTCTTACGCAAATTACAAGTCCTACTATATTCATTATTTTATAATTCGATTATAATATTTTACTTACTCACTAAATACTTTACAACTTTCTACCGCCTCTGTAGCCTAATGGTTAAACGTATTACCTAGCATTGCGTTAAGCGCGACAGGTCCTGGGTTCCAATCCCGTGGAAACAGTAAATTATTTAGGTCGGGCAGGGTATATAAGTCTGAACAACTACTTGCCTGTTAAAGAACTGATCAGTGAAACGGAAACAAAATGTGTTCGCCCCATGCCCCACGAGGAGGAAACGAGAATTTCACATACATAAATACTTTAAAGTGGAGTATAAAGTTGTTCGTCGTTAATTTACCCAATCACACATAAAGCCTGGTTGGAAGCAAAACTTACAAGCAAAAACTATCAAGAGGCTTATTAAGAATAATGTAGATAGTATGTTATATGTTAGAATACCAGACAGTCAAATATTTCTCTTTCCAGGCGGATGCTTTTGAGTTAAAAGAAAGAGACAACGTTATCAACCCTTCAGAATCTGAAACAGATGAATCGAAATGCAGCTGTTAAAGGCACTTAGTTAATTGTCTTGTCAAAAAGCGGTGTTTATAAGGAACATAGGAATAAAAGAACGAAAGGATTACTGTAACGTTTTTATAGCAAATATTAGCTCTAGTTTATAGGTAGGTACTACTAAGAGTTATTTCTTATTACTAACCAGAATTGAAATAATTTGTTTCGAATAATAAATGTTTTCGAACTGTGTATTTGCTAAGAGCTAAAACGCATTGTAGTGTGTATGCTATTAAATATTTCCCAGGATCTTCAAAATTTGTGCGTAAAATGCGGCAAATTTGAGAAGCGCAACTAATGACACATAATATAATGTTAATGTTTTTTTTTATACACAATATAATGGAATATGGTTTAACAAATTATATTAATTTTGATATTTGCGAAACGTGAAAATGATATTTCTCATACAAAATATTAAATTAATATTAAAACCAGAATCTAGACTAGAAGTGTCATCAATATTAATTAAGCGAAGGCCTAGGTGGCTTAAGGCTTTAAATGTATACAGCCTACGCAATGCTCACCACAGGATTACATTTTGAATTAATATTAGGTCTCAGAAAAGATTTTATACAACCTGCGTAATAAGTGAAACTAGTAAGGGATTGTAAACCTATCATAGTATTAATTCAAAATTAACTTCTGCGCAATTAGATTAATTGAAAATGCACTTTTACGAATTTAAATAATTTAATAGTGTAGTAGCATGTAACGAAGTATAACCAAACCTCGGTATTCTATTACAAAGCGTAGAAAACGGATAAGTTATCTATCACATAAATTTGTGATGTTTGTTAATCTCTAGTAGACTTAAAAATTCTATTTATACTTGAGAATAAGTTATATTTTACTTGATTTTGAATTTCAAATAAAAAAAAGGAGTCAATTTTTTAATACTCGCCACCATTCTTAACAATTTCCTAAAAAAATGTTTCATTTTGCATTTCTATGGTATATAATTTAATTTCAGCTGTAGTAAACATCAGTATTATAATGTATGTAAGAGAATGGGTTGGGAAACAATCAAATAATAATATTTTATATTCCAGCACACCTGGAATAAAATACAGTTAAAAGTAATGTAAAATAAATTTTTATTACTATCCTTCTTTTATTTTAAAACTACGAAAATAAATACAAATTCATATTATACCTAAAAAAGTATAATTTAAAAATAACTGTAAAGTGTTACATAATACATTAGAAAAGGCATTCTATTGCATACTACTGCATACAATATAAGGTTTATTATGTTGGCAAAACTATCAAAATTCATCTATATTAAAAACTATTGGTCACCTTAATAAATTGTAATAATGGTAAATAAATAAAATATAATTACTAAATAACTATGGACTAGATTCAAATGTTAAGTCTGATTTTTCTTCTTTTTACGGGCAGTGCTGACTGTGGTTCAATTTTAATATGTTCCTCTTTAATTTCAACCTTAGGAATAACGGGATCATTTTCTATTACCTGTGATGTAGGCTCAGACTTGATATCTCTTTTACTGAAAAAGAAAATAAAAGTAAATTATTGGTTAAAAATAATGTATTCAAAAGTTTCTAAAAATTAAGTAACTATAAATTTCATTTAAACTTATCAATAATTATAAAACTTGTATAACTTTTTAGCCGATTATTCTGTTGAAAACAAAAAAGTTTTGTTTAGTCAACCTGAATAATACGCAAACATATTAGTTAACTTATTTCAATTACTGCCCGATTTTTTGGATCCTCTGTACCAGCCATGGTCATGGGGGACCAAAATTGGAGGGTCCCAATCACCACTTGTCAGCCATGACAGCAGCTACGCTAAGGCCGTCATTAAAATAAACTAATAATAAGCTAACTAATATATTTTACGTTTCAAACTGTTAAAAGTGTTCTATTCAATTAAATTATTATATGTATTCATCCATTCTATGTGTCATTCATATGATACATATTACATTGATGCTTATAACTAAAGTTGGTAGTACTTACACCATGGTTTCTTTAGGTATATCCACAGATTTATCTAATAAACCATCTGGTATCGTAGCAGAGCCGAAATAATTATCATACCTATAATGCTTTTCCATATGAGCTTTATCATTGAATGGTTTTGTTTTCAGGTATCCTGTAATTCATGTTATTTTTAAGTAATTTAAAAATTGTAATTTTAATATATATTGATTTAACAATTATTTTATCAGCCCCCTTTAAAATCCCTGTAACTAGGATATAGGTTTTCTTTGTGTGTTGGCATTACATGTCATGGCAGGCAAAAACATGTCAAATATGTTTGGCTTCAGGTGCCTACACCTAATTTCTTAGCATGTGTTTCTACTCCCAAGCATGTCTGACGAATGTACGTGAGAAATATTTTGGGAGTATGTTTGAGGACGAACATGGATGAACTTTAGAATCCATGTCTTGTGTCCTGTTATCAGAACTTTACAATCCATGTTTACTGGGATGTGTGCTGATAACAGGCTAGTAGACACGGATTGTAAAGTTCTGATTCCATACACAATTGGCTGCTGGGGCTTTCGACTACTATTTGGCCGTCATATTTACGAAATAATTTTTGATGTTCCACTGTGACAAGACAATACACTTGGGATGGCAAAGTTGTGTGATGGATGAATACCTTGAAAACCCAAGTAGCTCTGCAAAATGGCCATAAAATGCATGGTTTTAGATAAACTTACTTAGACAAATTTCTCCAGCTTCTAATTTATACTCTTCTATCTCTTTATCTTTATTTTTTAAAATGGACCGTAATTCACTCTCACTACTATGTAGATCTTGTATTGTTTTTAGTAATGGCTGTATTATTTTCTGGAAGAACTGATAAGAAGTAAATGTGATTATTCCATTCATATTATTTCCATTTTCACTATACAAAAAACATACAAGAATTAATACTTTGGGCAATTTGTTAATAAATAATATATTGATACCCAAAACAGAATATTTTACCATCCATACCACCATGACCATGGCCAATAATATGGTATACAACTATAAGGAGAACCAACACTTCATTGACATATACCCTGGACCTTCTCCCCATTTTGTCTCAGCAAAACTTGAGTCTAAGTCTTGTTATACTCCTTTAACAATAAAACCAAAACATACCAATTCCTGAGAACCAATTGACAATAGGACTTTAAATTTAAGGGGATATCCAAATGATTTACACAGTGTGACTTCTAATTTATCCTCTTTATTTGAAACGGTGGCACTTTTGAGCTCTTCTGGATATAACAACATATGGATACCATTTTCAATCAATTCATTGGAATGTATTTCTAAACCTAAATTGCTTTCCTGAAAATAGGAAAATTTTTTCAGAAAATAGAGGGATTCAAGCGATAGCGATATATAGAAAACCTATTAATGCAGTATACCTACTTTTAGATGGCTAGTAAATTCATCCAGGTTCAAACGAACAATCCAGATTTTGACATAATCTGTTATAGAGATTTCAAAATATTCATCTTTAATAAATAACAAATAATAAGGTAAAGCTTTATGTAAGTTTTTCCACATTTCGAATAAAAACAACAATATTTACAAAATTATAAAATGAAATTTGAAGTTTTTACTGTGACATTGACAGCTTAAAGGCTAAATGACAATTGACTTGTACTAGAGACGAGTTACCGAAGAAATCAGAAAGTTGGAGATATAATCTATTCCGGTATTTATTAAGATAAAAACGAATATTCAATACACGACATCAATTCTCATCCGTAGTTAAATTTATGTGAAACGACAGCAGACTGTTCTCATGATTTTCAATTACTTATATAACCTGCTCGACAGTCATTTTTAGTTTTCACTGTAACATTGTTTAAAAATACAAAAATATATTATACTAATATAGTATTATTTCTAGCAAAAATAACAAAAATAGCGTTTTTAACAATTGAAGTATTTTAACTGAGCTTTGGCAGGCGTTTTTACTGAATGCTGTTTAAACATATTTTTATGTTTGTGATTGGAATAGATAAATTTCTATATGTTTTTGATTCTTGCCTGGGAAAAGATGCTTAACGCGATGTTTAAATCTATAATATAAAATAGTTTAAAATGAAAGATTTTAAACCATTGACTCTTGACTGAAACATTTCATTACCACACCGATAAATGTGTTTTTCGTATTAAGAAACATCTGTGTCTCTTAATACGAAAATAGCATAGTGATCTTAAGCCTAGCTTTAAGCGTTTAGAAATCTTATAAATATCTAGAATTTTAAAGAGATAACAAAATATGTTCATTACTATAATATCTAATAAAGATGTGTTGAAATTGTATTATCTAAATTTAATTAACGAAGAGCTTCATATTACATATTAACAAAGCGTTATTGTATAATTATTGATGAGACAAAATTACCTTACACAGGAATTCTCTTTGATATGACGAGAATAATAAATAACGCTTTAATGAACAAGCTTGGGGCCATAACGTGTTATAAGATGTAATAAAAAGCCTGAGTTAGGTAATAATTTTCGTTTAAAATTGGAACTAAATTTTTAATAAACTTCGGCTCCAAGTCCGTAGAAGGATAATTTTCACGTGATAGCTATGATTCATAAAAAAATCAACTAACTGACTATTTGAAAAAGAAACAGAGTGTTTTTATTGAGAAATGTTAAGAGTTAATTAGCAGAGATATGTAGAAATATAACTATGCAGCTAAATATAGTTAACAGAACTAGGGGAAGCAAAATAAATAAGGTTAATTTATAGTCCCTTTGAAACGTGAGTATCGTATTAATTTGCCATGGCTCGTTGACCGAGTTAAGATCATGCCATAATATTATTTCAGTTCATTCGTTAACACCACCAGTACCCAAAAGGTTTTCTGAAAGATTTGTAACTCTCTTTTGAATTTTATAGAAATGCGAGCTTTTAATTTCACTGATTGTTAATTTATTTTACAATTTGTCTAGTTTTGCGTAGTTTACGCGGGTAGTATACATTTAATTAATACACTTTAACGGTTTCAAACGCGATACATATTACATAAACTTATTTGAAAATAATTTTAACTGCGGCCCGACGTTTAGAATGCATTGCAGCAGCCGTGGTCACGGGGAGACTAAAGATGGAGGGTGTGTCTGAAGTCAAAAAAACTGCTACGCTAGCGCCATCAGTTCCGTTAAACTTAGTATTTGGCACAACTGGCCGGGTCCTTGCAGAATTGACGAAGACACCTATCTTCGCGTTTTCTGGTTGCTGGATTCCAAAAAACTGTTTATTTCTATTTTCAAGTAAGTTCACCTAATATATACATCGCGTATTAAGTGTTTTACTATAATAAATACTTAATAACATGTGCGTATTTAGACATTCTACCTAGTACAATTAGTCCATAGATTAATTTACAGTCTATTTGTAATGTAATTATCACACTATCAATATATTGCAATAATCGATAATCACTTTACATGATTATACTCAAACCATTATATCTTTGATCAACCTGTATGTGTACTTAAATTTGATCATCTCGACCTTGAAGTGCATTTAAAAATTGTTTGTGAGTTTGAAATTGCCGCCATTCGAGCAATGCACGTTAAGAATTTGCTCTACAAAAATAAGAAGTTTTAGTGAACTGCAATGGAATTTAATAATATTTTCAACAATCAGCTTCTCTATAATAATTCATCAGGTAAATTTGACTTTTAACTAGTTACATTCATTTTAGCAGTTATGGATAAACTATCTGTGTTACTAATATATAAAGCTGAACAGTTGGTTAGTTTGAATGCGCTAATCTAAGGAACTACTGGTTGAAATATTTTGTGTTGGTTAGAACATGTATCAAGGAAGGCTATAAAAGATCGCGCTGCGACTAATAGGAGTGGAGAAACAGAAGAAAATGTGGAAAAAAAGAGGAAAATTAATTATACTTGTGGGTGTCCGTTGCGTACGCTACAAAAGCGGTTCTAGATATACCCAAAAAAATATGAAAGGAATTTCTCTTTAAATGTTATTAAAAAAAAATCCGCGAGCCTAGGGATATTTTATGATTAACTAACAACAACGATGGGACGCGAACGACATCGTGGGTAACGGCGTAAATTTGTAGAGCGTTGATTTGGTCCTAAATATTTTTTAGGAAATAGGAAATATACAAATTTTCCCGATACGTATAAGTACACCTCCTTCGCAATGGCCGTCTCTTTAATATATCCAAATCCGAAGCGACGGAGATTTCGACTGATTGCTATCTGTGAGTATATTTATGTAAAATTATTAATAATAATATGATTGTATATTGGACTTTTTAGCATTTATTACAGTATATGATTAAATACACAACCTACATACTTTTTAAAGAAAGTAATAAAAAGATCGCGATAAATTAAGAAAAAGATAAACTAAATACTGTCTGTAGTTTACCCGAGTACTACACATTTAAATAAAAAACTTTAACGATTTAAAACGCGATATGTATTAGTTAAACTTATTTGGGAATAATTTTTAATTTCGGCCCGACGTTTTGGTTGCTTTGCAGAAGGGAAGGAGTTCGGGTCTCTGTGTAATATATATATCGCGTTTTAAACCGTGAAAGTGTTTTATTTAAAAAATATAAACTATATTATGTTACTATACATTATATTATTACTATAACATGTTTTGTTAATTTGTCTCGTAAACTGTTACCGTAATTTTTATTAAAACAGTACACTTTACAGGTTTAATTACATTATCAGTTATTCCTATATCTTTTCTTATTACGTACGATGTGTACAGATATATACTGGATTTTGATATCAAAAATATCATCCAACAAACAAATTTATTCGGGCCATTTCTTGCCATATTTTTAAAGATAAGTATAATATTTGTAAAAAGCCTTAGAAGTTTACTTTTCTTGTCTTTTTCGAAACTTGTTATATATACTATAAATATGGTTTATTGAGCAAAAATATCTTTCCTTGTTTACTAGTCGACGAAATGTCAACAAATAATTACCTGAAAGCAGACTAGGACCAAGTTATAAGTAATTAAATATAATAATTCTTGTTTTTTTGTCTAATCGCCAATTATCTCCCACTTGCTGTACCATTATATAGAAATCAAATATGTTTTTCTACTACTAGCATGATATTTGTTATATATTTGTGATCTATATATTGTTTTAGTTGCGTCAGGAAGTTTTATAAAACAATTCTTTTGCTAAAGAATAAGCTAACTCCAATATTGTGTTTATTCAAAATCGCTTATAATCTTTAATTTTACAGACGATACTGCAGAATTACAACGAAGAGCTAGCCATGGGGATAATTACTGAAATTGACCGCGATTATAAACTGTACAATAAATTGCCAGCTCGTTACCAAAATATTATAGACGAGAGCATCAAGAACAACTTAATTTATAGCGAAAGAGGTTGGATAGCCACTGTGCTATCTGTCGTCCTAATGTTCCCCATCATGGCTACTGTCTTAACAGTCTACAGTCACTTATTCCAGTCTGAACCTCAAAGGGTCATGGTGCACGATGTTAGGACCCCATATGGAGACGATAATGATAGATTTAACTCGCCATACTACGAATTAATGTTTATCTATATGTTGTATTGCTGTCTTTTATATATCATGAACTTTATCGGGTACGATGGATTCTTTGGTTTATCGGTCAATCACGCTTGCTTGAAAATGAAGATTTATTGCAAGATGTTCGAAGACGCGCTTAGAGGAGACGAATGCGGTCTACATAGACGGATTGTCGAAGTGATCAAGGAACAGAACAGGCTATTTAAGTTGGTTATTATTATAGAAGTGTAGAGAAGGATATTCGAGGCCTATTTTGTAGCTTTATTTTTTATTTAATGATAGAGAAGGACAGAATAGCATGGCCTTTAGCATCTAGGAAAGTTGCCGCCTTGACTTATTTTCTTGGAATATTCAAATCCACGGACTGAAACTGAAACGCTTTAAAGCTTCACGGCTTTTTCATCTGTGGACGGTAGTTCGTGACCCGGACGGAATTGCTATATCCTACCCACCTTCCATTTAATATCCAGATTTTCAGACGAATTCAAACATGTTTCAGAAAAATTAGAAATTGAAAAATTAGAAATCTGTTGGTCCCGGTGGGCATAGAACCCACGACCCGTTGATTGTTAGCGCTGCCACTATTAGACAAACGAGCCCGTCAAACAAAAAAAACTTTCTGTTACATAAAAATACTATGTTTCTTTATAATAACATTTGTGACTAAAAAGTACTACAGAGTAGCAAATATGTAAGTCGTCTATTGTTTACGTGAGTAGTACACATTAAAATAAAACACTTTAACGGTTTAAAACGTGATATATTAGTTAAACTTATGAGAAAATGATTTTTAAATTCGGCCCGACGTTTCGGATGCTTTGCAGCTGCAAAGTTTTATTTAAATATGTATAGAATTCTTCTTGTTACACAGCTACAGTAACGAATATATAATAATGTGACGATCACTTGCCGAGTCTTATACAATTCAAAACCAACCTAACATTTTTTTACTTTAACTATTATCAAGTAACCCAAAAATGTTTAGTGTAAAAAGCGTTTTTTTTTTTAGATTTGTAAACCACATCCAGGAGGTTTTTAACGCTTGGTTGGGTGTTATTCTGGTTGCAACCATGATCCAAATTTGCAACTGCATGTACACATTAACTGATGTAAATAATCTTATATATTATTTAGTTACGTATAACAATATCATATAACATTCACACTAACGATCTGCATACCTATGAATATAATATCGAGATTAGTTTGGTTAAATTAATCGGTATTAAGGAAAATAGAGCGAAATCAAGTTGCTAATTGAAGTTTCCGCAGTTGACTTAAATCGTCGTCAAAGCTGTGTTAAATTAGTTGAGCTTTGGGGTAGTGGTTATGTACGCTCGACTTATTTTGAGGGTTCAATTTGATTCTCAGTTGTACAAGAAAATATTTTATTTTGCAAATTATAAGTAGTCTAATGTAAGTCCAGAAACATGTGTTCCCAGCGGTAGGACCTGCAAAAGGATTGAATTTTGCCTATTTAATAAAATTCATATCAAAACATTTCAAGAGATTCTTCAAATTTTTAAAGTACTAGATGACCTAGCAAGTGTTGAAAGTACAAGCGTTGTAGATGCAGGTTCAAGTCCCGCCCTTTTCGTATTTTTGATTTTTTAAATTAAAATCGATCTTAATTTATATAAGGCATATGCAAATAATATGTAAAAATATTAAACTTACAAACAGTAGTTATGGACATTCATTACCAACAAACTCCACACACACACAAAAACTATTTATATATTAATGTGAATTTCTTTTCAGGGTTCCGGCTTTGATCTGAAATACATAATATTCATCATTGGTGCCGTTGTACATATCTTTTTACCTTGTCTATATTCTGCGAAGTTAAAGGACATGGTCAGAAAAAGTTTAATCATTGGATAATTATTTTAATTCAACAAAAATCATGTCTTTCGTCTTTTGCTTTGATTTTTTTTGTTTTTTGTCTAGGTTGCTAGCAACCTCATAAATCTTTGTAACTCTTTAATATTATTATTTATCAACTTATTTCGAACATTGTTTATATTCACATACATCTGGATTCGCGAGCGTCGAATTGCGGATTTGTTACACTTTGAAACTAAGGCGCATCATTATAAATCGTTGAATTTAGTCCGTAGAAACAGCGACGTTGATTTATTGTGGTGGTTGGGAGCGCACACACCGTACAGATATACGTAAAATGGTACAAATCATGATTGCTAGATCGCAGGTAAAACTTTTCTTCTAAGTTTTATGTCTTTGTAAGTTAGAGATTTGTTTTGATAAATAAGTAAGAATCTATAGGATAATCAACAACTACGGGTTCGAATTCGGGCGCGATTGACGTCGTGCGGAACAGCTTAAGTTTATAAAGATTGGTATAGGGGTATTAAGGGGTTTGCACAAACTTTATAAAAAATTATAGAATTTGA
This sequence comes from Leptosia nina, assembly GCA_963661955.1. Taxonomy (NCBI): domain Eukaryota; kingdom Metazoa; phylum Arthropoda; class Insecta; order Lepidoptera; family Pieridae; genus Leptosia; species Leptosia nina. The sequence goes on along the minus strand of CAVLEF010000007.1, from coordinate 10,324,381 downwards.
TGACTTATATAAAAATAAATATTCTTTGCGGACAAAGTCGCTGCAACAGCTAGTATGAAATAAAATCAAACGCTTCCTTTGCCTTGTACATATTCTAGTACCATGAATATTCATAAAAATAATTTTCGTCACTCATTGGCCTTTATTTTTTAACTTAAATATTTAATTTAACTATTAACTTAAATATTTTGAACATTTGCAGGTACCCATGGAAATAGTAGCTTTTAACATTAAAGTTTTTGATATGGACTTGTTTGTGTCTGTAAGTTGCGTATTGTTTTCTCATTTAAATAAATGATCTCTTGTTTTTTACAATGCATATCATTTGTTTCAGATACTTCAAACGTCCTATTCAGTGTACACGTTACTACGTTCATAGATATAAAAAATTAAAATAATGTACTGTGTCTATAAATAATTAAAATTAGATATATATTGGTTTTATTAACACCTGACTGTATATTTCTTTATTACGTGGTTTAGTGTTATTGTGGTTAAAAATAGTATTTGTTATTGAATTATTGATGCTTTTGACAACCTCTATAGTTTACGCGAGTAGTACACATTTAAATAAAACACTTTAACGGTTTAAAACGGGCCCCGTGACCACGGCTCCTGCAAAACACCCCAAACGCCGGGGGGGGGCAGTAAAAATTTTCAAAAGTTAAAATATTGTTTAAACCAAAGTGTTTTATTTAAACTTACATAAAAATGAATTCTGAAACCTTAGAACGATACAGTGCAAAGGGCGTTCTTATCACATTTAGCTATTATAATTATTAAAAAACAATGAAAATATTCAGGCCACCTAAGTTATGTAACCGTTATAAGAATAGGTATTTTAATAGGGCCAGCCAAGCATGTTTTATTTGAGGGTGTTATAACCCAGCCATATAACATCTAAATAAAATGCACTGTGGACCTATTTCGGCTTAGAATATTAATTGGAAATACACACGATTAAAAAGATTTTGCGTTCTATTTGCCAATAATTTACCGATAATATATGTATGACCTCAGTAGCCAAATGGTTAAACTAGCCTAGCATTCTAAGCGCGGGAGTACTGTATAAGGAAGCAAAAATGTGTTCCGAACGGGCAGGGCCCAGAAGTCTGACCAATGATTGCTGAAAAGAAGGATCTGGAAATGGATACACAAAAACTGGAAATGGGTTACACTATACCTACGTTTTGTTCTTTTTTAACTTTGCAACCGTTCCCTAATTGTAAACTAAAGCCCGAGTATAGGTTATGATTGACGTTTTCAATTGTGGTTATGCTGTGTCGCAGATTCGCAATATAAGCCGCCCCAGCGCACTGTAGTTGGAATTGATTATGGCCCGACGCCAGTGCAGGGAAAACTCACTTACGAGACATTTACACGAATTTCAGTCCGAATCGATACCGAATTTGCCGCGTAAGTAATTGAATGGCCATTTGCTCTCACTTCATTCGGAAAGAGCCTCATAACGTTATAGAAAACTGATGTTCGGAGCGACTATTTACTTGAGTTTGTACACATTGGAGAAAATATTTTATACTAGTTTTGACGGCGACTTCGTACGCGTAGAATAGTTTTGCAAACCTCCCCCTTATCTTTAAGAATTTAAGCTGTTACTCACGGCGTCGGTCGCGACCCGTCGTTCTTGAAAGTTAATATTAAAATCCAGACATATAGTGCTGCGGACACTTTTTACCTTCTTTAAAGAGGAATAATTCTTTCAGAAACATTTTTCGGGCTCTTGAACCGTTTTTTGCAGCGTACGGATGGGAAACCCACAAAGATTAATTCTCCCCGTATTTTCCACATTTCGCGCTGTCTCTTCGCTCCTATCAGTAACACAGTGTTTAAATAGCCTATAGCTTCCTCGTAAATGATTTTTCAATTCGACCACGTAGTTCCTGAAATTAGCGCGTTTAAGCAAACAAACTTTTTAGCTCTATAAGTTAGTATAGATAAGAAAGAAGAAACAGTATTAAATCTTTAAATATACATTATATATATATATATATATTCATTTTGATCACGTTTTAACAATATTACTTTGATAAATAGATTTTAGTTAAGCACTTATGAACGTATAGAAATATTTCATTAAATATTATTTCAAACATTGAAAAACCCACCACGCGCCTCGGTTCTGTGTGGATGGGTTTATGGCGGATGTTATAATGAAGGGGACCGACGGCTTACCATGCCTTCAATTCGTCTATAAGGGCGGTAACACCTGCTATTCGCTTTAGTGCTAGCTCTTAATATATATTTTTTTTCTATTACTTGTTGGTAGGCCTATAGCATCTAAACAAGATGCGCCATCAACCTATTTTGGATATTCGGAAATCCACAGACTGAAACCAAAAACCAACCTTTTTTCATCTGTGGTCGGTTGTTCGTGACCCGGAAGTATCCATTTAATATCCAGATTTAAAGACGAAGTCCAACATGTTTCAGAAAAATTCTAAATTGGAAAATTAGAAACATGTTATGTATAAATGTAACTAACATTAGGCCCCGTCAAAACATGTCCTATAGTTGTTTTGTTTGTATTAATAATTAATTAATAAACTACAGGAGCTACACAAGGAATGATGTATATAAGTATTTCAAAAAGCTTTTATTTCTTCTTTTATTACTGTAATTTTATGGTTTGAAAGAAAACAGAATGAAAGCAAACAGCGGTTGCTTCGGGAAATTGGCGACGGTCAACAAATCGTGCTTTCCTTTATTTACTATGGCATTTGTATGCGATTTCTAAGTATTTATTGTATTTTAAGACCAAAATGTTACTACGCTAGCTTAAGCTTTTATGATTGAAAATTTTTGCTATTTTATCTAGGATGTTTTAAAGACAATGAGTGAATTCACACTACTGTTTTATTACGAGCAAAGTTCCGATTGGACGGGGAAAGGACGCTTTTTTTTGTCAATACAAAAATACGAATATCCAACTTTGTACGACGTACTTAGTTACATTTATAGGTACCGCAAGAGTTAACCATATTACAATCTCGGAGAATCTATTATTTTCCTATTTGTTAATGATATGAAAAAATAACAATTTTAGTATTGTTCGTAGTTAACCCTAGCGGTACACATTAAATTAAAAAACTTGAACAGTCGAAGTTCTGATCAGTAGATCAAAAATATAACTTATTATTTAATACAGTTTCATTTGTAACATATTACCTTAAGCACATTTCACGGTCTTATTGCTAAAATTAAAAGGCAGGTATTAAGGACGAGTACAAATTTAATTATTAAAAGGATTTTAATTTCTTTATAAAATGCTGTTTCAGCTAGGAAGTGCAATTAGAAGAATATTTTAGTCAGCGTAAAAAAATATATAAAAGTAGCACATTCATCAGAGAATCCGCTCAACTAGTCTAATTGGTTGAATTAGTAGAAAATTTAACATTCATCGGCTGCAGTAAGCGTCAATGTGCTTTCTTTAGCAAATTAGTCTTTCTCTTCAAAGGATAGTTAACTTTTCATGATTCTAAATTAAATCTGACCACTTTCAGCGCAAAATTAATCTGTTACGACTTCAAGAGGATGTTTTTTTTTCGGGAAACAGAATTGAGTTGAAAGGAAAAAATTTGGAGCCTAATATTATTGTTGATTCGAACTTGCGAACCGGAGCGTCCTCAGCCTCTATCAACTGAACTACCGTGTCACAATCTTGCTCAAAATGCTCAATTGTTTTATCCAAGCACCTCTAACGCAAAGTAATTTTGACCTTAACAAAATACGAACATAATAATAATAAAATACTGTCTATAGTTTACGCGAGTAGTACACTTTTCAATAAAACACTTTAACGGTTTAAAACGCGATATATTAGTCAAACTTGTTTTAATGATTTTTAACTTCGGCCCGACGTTTCGTGACCACGTCTCCCCGTGACCACGGCTGCTGCAAAGCATCCGAAACGCCGGGCCAAGGTTAAAAATCATTTTCAAATAAGTTTAACTAATATATCGCGTTTTAAACCGTTAAAGTGTTTTATTTAAATAATAATAATAGTCAACCGGTCCTGGTTTCGATTCATACCTGGTCTGTATCTTTTTCCGGCAAGAATCTTCTCTGGTGATAAGAATTTCAGAATTCTGTCCAGGTCTATTACAGTGTGATATTATTAAAATCACAACCATGGACGAAAAATGGACGTTCAGTATTAACATGACTAAATCTAAAATAGGTACGACAGCCCATTCCTATTAGATGTGAAAGGACTGTTTAGAGTATTTTTTTGTATTTTTGTAGCGACCTTTTTAAAATTAATAAAAACTTATTTAGGCATTCTGTAACAGTTCCTCTACAAATCTTTGAATATAAAAGAATTACTTCTCGACAAACGATTTTCAATCCAATACCGCTTCACTATTTTAACAAAACCGTTTATGGAGTATTGTTGGGCATTCACAGTGAATCCAATACTGGATTAAAGTTGCTGCCGTTCAAACATTACAATAGAATCGTGTGCATCGTCTGTACAATCTTTTTGTACGGCACAAAATATTTTTAGAGCTATACCAAACGTGTTCTTTTCAGTTTCACTCGATTATCGCGCAGCTGTTTCGTGCTTAGCCCACTCAGCCATTTGTCTGCATTGATGGATGTATTTATTGTCGTCACGCACACTTAAATCTTGCAATAATATATACACTTGCATAACGATACAGATCGCGAAAGATTCCATTCACGTCACAGTTTAAAACGCGAAATTATAAGTTTAATTTAACTTCGACCGTTTCGGATGCTTTGTAGCAGCACGGGAGGACTGAAGATGGAGGGCGGCCTTAATGTGTCAAATTGAAAACTGGTACACTAGCGCCATCTGTTTCATCGTAGTTGATATTTTGAGAAACTTGCCGTAGTTAATCGAACGAAGTCGTTAGTCCCAGTTATCATTACTAATTTAGTTGACGACTAAAGCCACTAAAAACCTACCCACTTACACATCAGTAGCTTGGTGCATCTTAGCGCAAAATCTTTCGCTATAATGGATTAAAAAACTGTCCAAAGGGTGAATAATACAAGTTGATATTGTAAGAGAATGTATGTACGTTCATTATAGTAACCTGTTAATTTTGTTGTACATACAGTTTTTCTCTTGGCTAACTACAAAATAACATGTCTCTGTTATTTTGTAGTTAGCCATTTATTGATATAAGTTTAAGCTTTTCAGGTCAATTTTTTATCAAACTTTGTAAAACAGGGTTTTAACTCGTACTGAATACTAAAATAAGGTGACTGGTAAAAAACAATATACTACACTGTCTGTATTTTATGCGAGTAGTACAGATTTAAATAAAACATTTAAAGGTTTAAAACACCAAATATATTAATTAAACTTCTTTAAAGAATACTACAGCTGCTGGAACGCGACCAAAACGTCGGGCCGTAGTAAAATAATTCATGAGTTTAACTAATATATTTCGCGTTTTACACCGTTAGTGTTTAAAACCGTTATGAAAGAAATAATTAAAAGCAAATAAATTATAGGAATATGTTAAAATATAACTTTGCAGAAATTACGAACTAATTTTTGTCTATGGTATATATCCTAACTGAACTATCCTATTAAACATTCAGAGATTAAAAACATAGCCTTGTATAACTTTGTCTTATCTCAATTGACATGGCAGAAGTTCTCACTTACTTAAGTTTAAAATTAAAACGCGCACATGGAGGAAGTTTTAGCAATAATAAAGCTTATAACTTCAATTCTCTTGACGGATATCTTAAGAACTTTAGAACGCCAGCTTTCGGTGCGGTAGATCTGGATCCAGAAGTTTTTGCTACATTTATTTCAGTCTTAAAAGCAGCTGTGTTTCTATAAAATAAGAAAAAATGTTTTTTATCATCTCTTCCTTGTTATTTAGTTAGTTTAGTTTCTTTTCTTTCAATACAAATTTTGCATTCCCACCTTACATTTTATACTTACATGACCATCAAAACGGTTCTTGTGTTTTAATATCTTGAAAGACATATACTGCCCGGCTTTTCTCTGGACATTAAATTGGTGGTGGGAATATAGAAATTCCGTCTGGGTCACAAACCACCATCCACTAATGAAAAAAACCATGAAGCTTAATCGCGTTTCAGTTTTAGTCTATGGATTTCCGAATATCCAAAGCCAAAAATAGGTCGACAGCGCGTCTTGCTTAGATGCTATAGCTAGGGTATATCGCTTACCTCAAGTGAACCACTTGCTTGTCTGTCCTTCTCTATCAGAAAAAAAAAGAAGCAATGCCAAATATCTGTACACTGTTTAATTGGAGCCTTCGGTTGGATCACGCTCTGTATGTTTTACTCGTAATCAAGGGATGTTTGTATCCACGCCCAGTAATAAAACAACCATTGAAATAGGTAAAGTCCCTTGGTGAAGTCAGATATTTTGTTATTTCGGTAAATACGTGCTATTTTGTCTGTATTCAATGAGTTGGCTTTATATAGACAATTTTTTGTATAAATCGTGGGCTCCTCGTGACCATGGCTGCTGCAAAGCATTCAAAACGTCGGGCCGTAGTTAAAATAGTTTCCAAAAAAGTTTTATTAATATACATCGTGTTTTAAACCGTTAAAGTGTTTAATTTAAATATTCCATCCATACAACCTCTAAACAAGTCGATTTATTTTGGCTTAGGATATTCGGAAATCCAGAGTGTGTATCCAAATGCGATTAAAATTTACAGCTCATTAATCGATGGAATTTTACAGTTCAAAGTAATGCATTTAATTAAAAAAAAGCTACGACGACACGGGTGTGACTTGAACTGGCATCTACCACAATCTGTGCTGCTCTAATGTCAATTGACATAAAGTGTCGCGTGTCGTGTTTATTTTTGCGCGTTTGGCTATGTAGGTGTTGTGAAATATTTTCAATATTAATTAATTATTGATAAAATATCATTTATTTAAAAGTTGCACACGAAAATACAAAATATGAACAAAGATTAACTATAACTAAACTTAACCAGATTGTATAAATATCTTCATTCATCTTCTGGCTTAAAAAAAAAACTATGGCAAATCCTATAAAATACTAAGAGTGTTAAAGCTACTTTTTTTAAACTATAGTGGCGTTCCCATTTGTTAGCTTACAGTTGTCGGTACATTGAACGACCTGACATATAGAATACTACAGATTAACGTAGTTTCATAAAAAAACGGTTTTAAAGTGGCCTTAAGATAATAGAATATTTAAAAAAAATAATTTTTACGTCATACATAGTAACATGTAAAGAACCTACGTTCTTCGGTAAATCCTGCTTGTGTTTGATCGAAGGTTATGTAAAATGACAGTGTCTATCTACTTTTATTTTTGAATTTGGAAACTGACGACTCACCAGAAAATTGACTAATGTCAAAAAAAATCAGATTAATTTCACTAACTCCTCCCCTTACCTCCGCAAATAAAAAAAGTATATTAGATAAACGATAAGCGAAGATGCTGCGATGACCGTTCAATCGGAAACCCCAAATTACGTAAACGCTACATTTGATCCCCTATAACCAGGCGTCTGCCTAAGGCGGGTTCGTTATTGATATTTGATGGCTTCACGAGATGAAAATCTGTTTACTTAATGGCAGATATTTGCCGCTAAACTCTTGTTTACACGGAGTTTCCCATATATTTCGTCACTTAAGTGGCGGTGTATAGAAAGGAGAAACCTTTATTATAGTCCAGTATAAAATAAATATTAAAATTACTAAATACTAACATCATTATTGCTACCTGCTTGTTTAATTTTTAAATCACATTTCGCTAGAGTTAATCAAACTTCTGCTAGGCCAAAATGATTTATAATAATGTAAATTAAAAATCGATTATAGACTGAAAAAAATTTACGACACGAGCAGGGCTTGAACCGGCTTCCACAGTATTCCGTACTGTTGCTCTAACTCATTGAGCTATCTTGTCTTACACGTCATCTTTGAATTTTTTCATATTCCTATATGTAGATATCACTAAGAACACCCAAAGCTGTTTTTGAAAATAATCTTCCTTTCATAATTCCGATATTTATTTTTACCTACAATATTTTAGGAAACAGAGTCTGAAAAGAAAAAAGATTTTAAAACGTCCATTAAATACGTTTCCGCAAATGGATATAGTAAATCCCGCGGGATGGGCGTTGAACTTAACGTCGTTAATGTTCCCATGGGCTATGAAATTTCCATACAAAATTCGCGAACAGCCAAGAGAGATAGCTGAGCTGGTTGATTTTAAGTATTCCCTGTATATACAATTCGGAATACATTCACATAGGCATTTTTTACTTCAATCCTAAATTTACATAAGACTTATAAAATACTACAACAATATTAATTAAAACATGCTAATGTTAATCAATTTCACTAAAATATATATAATACTAGCTGAGTCAGCGACTTCGTCCGCGTAGAATAGTTATTTTGGGCATCTAAAATTGTTTTTGCAAACCTCCTCTACATCTTTATGAAATATAGCTTTTACCCACGTCATCGGACGCGTCTCGTCGCTCGCGTACCCGTCGTTTGGCTCCCGTCGTTCTTCCGAGTTCATCTTATGAGATAGACATATCGTGTCGCGGATTTTTGATGAATAATTTAAAAATAGAAAATAAATTGAAAAAAATTTTTCGACTCGGGCAGGACTGCGGCACCGGCATCGACAGCGTTCCGTGCTGTTGCTCTACTAATTGAGCTACCGAGTGACTCGGTAGCTCAATTGGCCCGAGTCGAAAATTTTTTTCAATTTATTTTTGATTTTTAAATTATATAGTGCCTTCATGTGAAAAATATTAATGTTTTCAAATGAAAGAATAATCATTCTTTCATACATATTTTTGGTGTCTTGAACCGTTTTCGCAGCGTACGTATCTAAAACCCACAGAGATGAAAAATTTCCCCCGTTTTGTCTGCATCTTCGCTTCTATTAGTCACAGGGCGTATTTTATAGCCTTCTATCAATTCGAACCCGTAGTTCCTGAGATTAGCGCGGTCAAACAAACAAACGCTTGAGTTTTATATATTGGTACAGATTTTTCATACATCAAATATAACGAATAAAATATAGTTAAAATACGTCCTCAATGTATATGAATATAATGGGCATTTAAATCTGTAGCTTTCTTAAACCTTAATTACTAATGTTACAACGAAAAAAAAAGAAGAAATTATTTAGTTTATTGTTTAGTCTAATTAACCCCTAATGGACATTATCTCTTCAATAAAATTGTCCTTTCACATCCATAATAATTTCGCTGCTTTTGAGATTTTTAAAGAATCACGATCTATTTGATTATACAACACTTCGTACCCTCTTTAGTCCTATTAGCGAGATTATTCTTTCCGCATCGTACGTTCTATTTCAAGAGTCCGACAAAAAGACGAACGACATACCTATGAAAATGGTGAAACTCCGCGTATACGCTATTTATCCCTAAAGCTTGAATAAAAAATAAGAGGATGTTTTGTTGATGAAAAATGTTCGTGTTTTATTGAACCATTGTACATAATACCTCGACGGCTGGGAGGGAGAATTAATGCGTATTACGTGTGTGTTTTTGCTTACAGTACACTTGATTTTTACGTGTTTAGATTCGATATTATTCTACTCTTGAAACGATTCCATGTTTGAATTTCAAATATCGAATTGTTACAAATAAATTGAAATACTAGGATTCACTGAACGCGTTAAAGATTCAAAAATCGAAAATAAATTAAAAAAATGTTCAAGTCGGGCAGGACTTGAATCGGCAGAGAGCAACAGCACGGAACGCTGACGATGTCGGTTCAAGTCCTGCCCGACTTGAAAATTTTTTCAATTTATTTTCGATTTTTAAATTATATAGTGCCTTCATGTGCAAATTTGTAAAAAATATTAACATTTTCAAACGTTAAGATTCACTAACTGTAAAATGACAGAATTGAATTGAATTGAATTAATTTAAATAACACACATTAACGGTTTAAAACGCGGTATATAGTAGTTAAACTTATTTCAAAATTATTTTTTACTTCAGGCCGACATTTTGGATGCTTAGCAGCAGCCGTGGTCACGGGGAGACTAAATATGGAGGATGTCTCTGATGTCAAAGTAAAAAACTGCTACGCTAGCGCCATCTGTTCAGCAGCAGTTGGTATTTGGCAAAACTGGGCGGATCCTTGCAGAACTGACTAACGTTGTCTTCACGTTTGCCGGTATGCTGTTTATTGGAATCCTTAGTTTTTAAAATGGGATTTGAGGCTATCCTCCCTATTAAAATTTCTGTGTTTTTTAACTTCGATTGCTTCGCGTACCAATCTTCGAAGAAATCGACACTTCTTTGCGAGGATTTTTGGCTGGTCAAAGCGAATGTATAATGATTGTATGAACAGCAATAAATCAAACATAAGTGTTTTGCTCACAAATTTAGAAAAGGAATTAACTGAAATCGATTCGTGAAGTATCATGAACAGAATATCTGAGACGAATTTATTACCATGTCAAGAACCTAATAGAAAATATTTCCATACGAGACAGTAAAAGCAATGAGATATTTATTCGTAGCTATTCCGAGATATTCTATTTGTATCTCATTAAAATTGGAGGAGACTAAACAAAAATATATTTGACTAATTCGCTTTGTAGATGAGACGTTGTTTTGTTTTTGAATCCATTCCGTTTTCAATTACCTTATAGGTATAATCTTGTATACCTATAGCTGGTTAATCTTTAGAAAATTTTAAAATGAAATGTATATATATTGTATAACACTGTTTTTTAAATATCATTAGTTTTACAAATACACAGCGTATAAAATATTTTTCGTAAAATTATTTATTTGTATTTGTTTTTAATTAATTCAACTAATTATCTTAAATATTTTTTTAACTTAATCAAAACCGATAAAGGAACCGCCTAGCGCTTAATTTTTGCCGCTTCCTGTACCAAACTAAAAAACATATTAAGGACTTTAATTTTATTAATTTTTATTCAAGATTCTAAATAATTTTAGTTTCCTGTTCGCTTTTTGTAAGGAACTATTCAAACTATTAAAATCAAAGGAGCCGGAGCCTAACTTGAATTCACGCGAAACTTCCTCAGTTCCAACTGAAAATGTTAATTAGGAGAAGAAAAGTGAAATTTTCAATCAAGTCTCCGCTATTAATCCTGGTCCTAGCCATTACTAGGAAATATGGGTAACGAGGTGGCTTATCTCGGGTATTTGAGCAGTAAAAGTTGATGAGGATCCAACGATCATTTTCACTTTTTCAATGCGACCGATAATTGAAAACTTTGGTTCGGATCGGGCTTCGTCTTGCGTAAAGAGACCACTTTGCGTATTAAACTCACATTTCCAGATATTGAATTTTACGGGGATTAAGAAAGTGTTTGGTACGGATTCATTATTTAGGTGACGGTGATAAAATTCAGAACGTGCTATTAGGTACCACCAAATACATTATATATACGATAACAGTTTCATTATTCTAAACTTATTAAGATAGGTAATACATGCACTTTAAAAGTAATTATTATCTTAAACTAATTGAGCTACCGAGCCCCCCACGTCATCGTCGATTTTTTTCAACTCATGATACAGCACCTCTCGCGCAAGCAGCAATTGGTTAGAGCAACAGCACGGAACGCTTAAGATGCCGCTGCAAGTCTTGCATGAGGCATACATTTTTCTAGCCATCTAAAATCTTTTTATTATAAATTTATAATCGTTTTTTAATTCACATAGTGCCATCGTGTGCAATAACTTGTCAAAAATATTATAGTTTTCAAAAGTATTATGTCAATGTATTTTAGGTTATGTAAAAAATTAATAAAATTAATGTAGTTCTTTCGGGATTCGAACCCAGAGCCCCAGGTTAGTTTAAAATTTCATTATTTATTAACACTTAGTACAACGAATATTTTTCATGAATCGAATAAAAAAATCATTCGTTTTAAAAGAGCATTAAACTTTAATTTCACTAAAAAGTTAATCCGATATAAGCCTTCAAACGATTTTACGAAGCCTTTCAGTAAAATATAAATAAATAGGAGATACATTCGAAAAATATTTATATATAAATTCACTAAAAGCACATTTATTCTCATAAGAGTTTAAGAATTCCAGGAAAATAATCTAAAAATGAATTACGCGGTAGCTGCGAACATGACTCGGGTACAAAGATTTCCTTTGCTCGCTAGATATTTCACCTGCACAATGCAAAATAACTTTCGAATAATTGTGTTGTATTTGCAAGTTTACGCGATACAAATTCATTAAAATTTCACTTAAGGCCTTTTTTTCCCGGCTTATGTACAATTTAAGCTTATAATTAAATTTATTCTTATAAAAAGTAACGCTTTGTTAAGATCATATAATAATTTAGGAGATGGGGGGGCAATATATTATTTTTGTGTGTGAAATCCCGTTTCCTCCTTGTGGGGCATGGGGTGAATACATTTCTGTGTCTGTTCTATAACAAGCAAGTAGTTGATCAGACTTCTGTGCCCTACCTGACCGAAACAATTTTTTGCTTCGCTGGGATTTGAACCCAGGACCTCTCGCGCTTAACGCAATGCTAGGCAATAAGTTAATCAAGGCGTTTCAGCATTTGGCTGTAGAGGCGGTCATATTATTTTTATTTGTTTCAATTTCAACTCTTGGGTTATCTACGTTCTTGGATACAGCTGGTGAAAATAAATTCTTGTAACAGGGTTCCATTTTTAAATTTTACAATACGGAATCCTAAAACCACTGTTCTTATGTAAAAGTAATAATTCGCTCCTAATATTTATTTCTCCCAAATAGAAGTGAATAAACTACTAAGCGCCAAACTTTGAAGATATGCATGGAGCGGCCGAAAGTTGGTGCGATGGAAAGTTTATCCGGAACCGAAGGAGATGCGAAGAACAATCCTCTCCAGATACGCACATCTGGGACACTGGGTTTATTGTTTTCAAGCCATTCTATTTGCAACTGTATCCTAGATTTGTGATTAAACTTTTACAATAGCAAAATATATAATAAGTATACATGTAATTTATCTGCTTGGAACAAGCATACGTTTTTTTTAATGATAGAGAAGAACAGAGAAGCATGGGTTCGCTTGATGATATGTGATATACCCCTATAGCATCTAAACAAGATACGCTATCAACCTAACCTAATCTAATTGTGGCTTTGGATATTCGAAAATTTTCAGACTGAAACGCGATTAAGTTTCACGGCTTTTTCCATCTGTGGACGGTGGTTCGTGACCCGGGCAAAATTGTCGATATTCCACAATTTTGCCCGGGTCACGAACCACCATACCATACCACCTATTTTAATATTCAGATCCAGACAAAGTCCAACGTGTTTCAGAAAATGCATAAATTGAAAAATTAGAAGCATGTTGAACCCGGTGGGGATGCAACTCACGACCCGTTGATTCAAAAATAACTTGGCTTTTTAATACCGTAGTACTGAAAAACATTTTTCATGACATTGGTGCTTTGCCAACATTATCAAAGATATAAAACCTCGACTACGCAGCTAATCACAATTATAAAATATATTGTGGTAAGGGAAAAGAAAGCTTCTTCAGACTTAGAGTTCAGTTTTCTGTAGGTAATATATTAGTTTAAGTCAAACACTTTTAACGGTTTGAAACGCAAAATATATTACTAATCTTATCATTTTTTTTAACTACAGCCCGACATTTCAGCTTTTCAACAGCCATGGTCAAGAAGAGAAACCTCAGGCCGTAGTTAAAGGTGTGACCGTTAAAGTGTTTTATTTAACTGTGTACTACTCGCGTAAACTATAGACAGTGTTTATTTAAAAGAGATGTTTACCTACCATTAAGTGTTTACCTACCAGTAAGTTATGCTTGTCTGTCCTCCTAATAAGAAGTATAAAAATGTAATAGTAACATTTCTTTCCAATTATCACGATAGCTTTCAACCTCATAAAACGCGTGGGATGTTCAATTTGTAGTATAAAAGATTCATAGTTGATAATGCGAAGTTTCAAAGTAGGATTTAATAATTCCTGAGAGTCCTTCCCACGTGGTACCCTTCTAACGGTATATTTATCGTTCCTGCGGTATATCTAGTTAAGCGTTATTATATTTTAGTTTCTCGCAACAAACACACTTATCACTTAACAGCTAAAAAAATCGTAATTGAGGCATGGAAAATGAAAACTAGTTTGATATTTGATAAACAGTAATATGCCCATAAGAAAATCTATATTTGTTTTCAGAATAAAAATATGCTTTTTCTAGTATTTATTGGTTTTGGTGATTGTACACTGTTGTTGTAGTTTTAGTAATAATAATTATAGAAATAATCAAACCTTCACCTTTGCGACTATACGTAAGTGAAAAACATAATTCTGTTGTTTAAAATTGTTGAAAAATATTAGCTTACCACAATGTATACAGACACTTTACTACTAAATAAATGATTTAGATTAAAAATTGGGCCTAAAAATATTTAAATAAAACTCTTTAACAATTTAAAACGCGAAAACATATATATAACCTTACTTCCAGTGACCACGGCTACTGCAAAGCGGGCCGTAAATAAAACAATTTTTAAATAAGTTTAAATTATATATTTTTTAAGTTTTAATCCGTAAGCGGGAATTACGGACTGAGTTTGATAATGTTGCCAACACTAGAACTTAAAATTTTTAACAATATTAAAATCATAACAATAATAATAACGTCCGCTTGTTGAATATGACGCGATCGTCCATGGTCATTTACTGTTTTAAAATATAATTAAATCCAATTGACATGTCATCAATTAAGAGAGCTTAAAGCGTTGGATTTTCACGAGCTTTTTATTGAGTGTGTGTTGAGCTTTTATTAAAAGCTTACGCTTCATTATGCCGTTACTTCTTGAAATGACAGCATCCCAACTACATTATAATGAAGCTTAATATATTGCAATGTTAATTCACGTTTCATGTGATAAGAAAAAGTATTTTTGTGATATGTATCTTGATCAAGTATTGTATAAAATAAGTAATAAGATAACACGTTCGTACACGTCCCAATAACGCTTTTAAAACATGTAATATACCTACTTATTAACTTATTTAAAATGTATATCATTAAATTGTTAAAAGTGTTTTAACAATTTAATAATAAAATTGTTTAAAAAAATGTTAAACTTGTTAAAATTTTAATATATTAATCTGCAGTAAATGCAATATGCAATTATGTAGATCCTCAAAAAAAGATGGATAAAGCTATATAAATGAAAACATTATTATTGTTTAAATAAAAAATGTATTTTAGATTGATAAAATCCTTTACAAATTTTCAAACCATGGCAAAAAGCATACAAATAATTTACTGATTAATTATATTATATATTAAATGTTTTTTATTAGGTTGGTCGTGTTGTACTTCAAAACCATAATCCCATTTCAACATTCAGTTAAAAAGCAATCTAAACGTCACCCGGCTGCCTATAAATTAAATCTTTTAAAAAAGCAATAAATAGCGACATTTTGTTGAAACAGCTGAACTTTTAAAAGCGTACAGAAATATAGAAGGTCGTTACAGTGTACAAGCGTAGTGGCTATTTGCTACATGAATCACTTTAGTTCTGCCATTAATAGGCCACTCTGTTCCCGACGCTGTTTCGAGTACTTCGAACGGAAACAATAACCACGCCGTGTTTAACATTTTATAAGCGAAGAAATTCCGCTATTCCTGCAAGGCTACGTCATATTTAGCGCCATCTTAATAACTCACGTTGTGCCTAGTAGTATGCTTTATGAAGGAGTTTATCTTTTTTGTTAAATTGGCTGGCAGTACCGTAATTGTGTCTTAGGAATGTTCACGTAATATATTTTAATATATAAAGCTGAAGTAGTTTGTTGGTTTTGGAAAACCTTATTATTTTTAACATGTTATTGCACATGAAGGCACTATATAATTTAAACTTATTAAATTGAGCTAACGAGTCCTAAATTGGTAGAACAACAGCACAGAACGCTGACGATGCCGGTTCAAGTGCTGCCCGAGTCGAAATTTTTTCCATTTTTTTTGATGTTTAAATTATATAGATTGTTTGTTTTGGACCGGAAAAGAAAAAAATATTTTTTTGTAAGTTGAGGAAGTTCATAAAACATCATGCTGCGACTAATAGAGTGGGAAATGTGGAGAAAACGGGGAAAATTATTCATCTTTGTGGGCTTTGCGTACACTACAGTTGTGTACAATAGATACCCAAAAAATATGTAAGAAAGAATGATTCCTCTTTAGAATTGTCTAAAAAAAGATCCGCGATACTATGTATAAGATAGATACAAGGTTGGGTTGGTTAAGGTTGACTTGCAAAACGACGAGACGTCACCCACGACGAAGTTAAGACAAATTAAGTGTCAAATCTGAAATCCAGTGAAATTCACTGTAATATACTAGTTAACTTAATTATATACTATTTATTTTACTACGGCCCGACGTTACGGATGTTTTGCAGCAGCAGCCTTTTACAGGGGACCATTAATCATTTTTTTTCATGTTTTAAACCGTTAGAAGTATTTTATTTAAATAGAACCTTATATAGTTACAGTATAGTGCTTTTATATTACAAGGCTTAGTGATAAAAGTCATATTTAACATTGTAATTTTAATGATTAAAATAAATAAAATACAATGTTTTTATCTATTCCACGCAAGTCTATAAATTATTTTTATGGCACAAGAGTAAACAGTTCTATAAATGAATGCAGAGGCAGTTGTTGACCACAGACGCCAAAATGCATTACTAACGCAAACATTCATGATAAATTAGCCGACTACATTTTCGCTCTAACTAGTACTTAATTTCTGAGATAGGACAATATGACTGCCGGAGAGAAGAATATCATTATGAATCTATACTAATATATAAAGCTGAAGAGTTTGTTTGTTTCTTTGTATATTTGAACGCGCCAATCGCAGGAACTACTGGTTAGAATTTGAAAAAAAAATGTATTCGTTAGACCATCGTTGAAGGCTATTAACTTTTTGTAGCCTTACTAC
The DNA here is from genome assembly GCA_963661955.1 of Leptosia nina. Taxonomy (NCBI): domain Eukaryota; kingdom Metazoa; phylum Arthropoda; class Insecta; order Lepidoptera; family Pieridae; genus Leptosia; species Leptosia nina. The sequence goes on along the minus strand of CAVLEF010000007.1, from coordinate 10,307,380 downwards.
AAAACATTAATTTGCGATCAATAGGAGCGAAGCAATAGTGGTTAATATTTAAAAAAAACGCGATAATTATTCATATTTGTGCATACAGCTTAAATTTATAAAGATGAAAAAGTTTGCAAAACAAATTTTGATTCGGACGAAGACGCTGGCAGACCTAGTATTATATAATAAACTACAAAACGAAACTCGAACATATATGCAGTATGAAGCTCGAACAGGGAAGGCTGAATAGCGAATGATAATGACGATGTAATTACACCTCATTCATAATAATATAGAGGCCGTGACGCACATCCGATGTGAGATGTTACGACGAAACATTATCTCCATTATCGTAATGTGTCCCTTAGTACTAATTAATAATTGATAACCAATAGCTTTATTAAGAGGATGTATCGACATTCAACTGTATCTATGGATCAACTCGTGTTATATCCTTCGATACTATTTCCAGAATCCAAACTCATTTATAAATAAGACATTTTTTGTGTCAAACAGACATTTTTATTTAAACTACAGTACAGTACTAAAGATCCGGATGAAAGTTTAAGTTCACTTATTTATAACGTATTATCTGATCTTCCGAAATAATATTGAAATATAGACATAGACGATTTTTTTTACATATTTAAAAAATACATATATTATTGTATACTAGTTTTTTTGATTTTTTGAATAGTTTCCATACAAACCTCAAAGATTTTCCACTGAAAACTCCCTCAATAAATGGTTTGTCTAAACCAAAAAGAATTGTTTCAATTAGAACAAGTCTTGAAATTAGCGCATTCACACATAAAAGTAAACAAATTCTTAAGCTTTATAATATTAGTATAGATAAACAGCCAACACCAAATTACAAATAAGTTAATAATATTACATTAAACTTAATGAAGTACACATTATAATACATTAGGGCACAGTTAAAGAAGCAGACCATTCTTTAAATATTGCGAACCGTTCATCTGCGAAAAGGTCACATTTTGAGGGTCTCACATTGAGCGCCTCTACACTACCTCTATACTATACTATACAATACAACTATATATAGTTGTATAAAATTTAGAATTAATATTTTACTCACAAAACGGATTAACTGCAAAAGAAAGAGATATCAAAGTTTCATTTAGACTGTATGAAAGAATTTAATATTACTAAGACGAGTCTAATATAATAAAAGCGTGTAAGATATTGAAATAAATTTCTCCTTATTGTTAATGCTGAATGTGTTATAAATATGAATTCTTTTAAGAATTTATTAGCTATTTGTTTTCATGAAATACATTGTACACTACATTTGTGCACACATTGTATACTTTCTTCAATTATAAATCGTTTTTTATTAACTAAAATATTTTTGAAATAACCAAAATTCTGTACAATTAATCTTAAAGTCTATATAAGGAGAAAATCCAATCTGGACTACGAAATAATTGGGAGGATTTTAGATGAACATAATAAATATTAGGATAATTACATTTAAATTCATTCGTATCTAGCTAAAAGTTATTAGTCACGATCCAAGAACTCAATTTCCTTCTATAAATGTGAGTTCCTGCTTCACGCTTTGGTACTTCCTTATCTCATAATGACATAATTACTTATTTTCTGAACTGTTTCGCTAAATATCTTTTACATTTGATTTACTTAACGTAAGATGAAATATCCCAGCCATATAACATCTAAAAAGACATGTTGTCGGCTTATTTTAGCCTATAGATATTTAAACTTTCAAAGATTATCCCGTAAACTGACCCGGATGGATTTTATGACAAAATTAGTGTAGGTCAAAACACATTTTTTAATAATTTTTTTTAGAAACGGCACTTATATCATGGATTTAACTAACTAATTTAGTATAGATTATTGTACATAGTTGGGTTAGGATACCAGTGTCTTACATTAACTAAAGAAAGAGATTTTGCTGGGAAATAGCTATAGCATGTGCGCAGAATAAGGCCATAGCGAGCAGTCGGGACTGCATCCTTTGTCATCTGAGAGTCCATATCTACGAGTATCTTTGTAACATATTCGCTTCAGAAGCGCTTGGATGTCCTAAAAAACCTGTCCGACATAAATTGGAATACCATTGTGTAGTGCTACTTTTACTTGAGCAGTTATAACGTTAAATAATTTCTTTCGGACATTTTTTAAATTTTTTGCCGTTTTAAAGTTGGGCACCTTGTCTGTAAAACTTCATGAAGTAATTTTATTACACATAGTACACAATGAAATAAAATACCTTTAACGGTTCAAAACTTGAATTAGTCAACAAATTTTTTATTTTTTTTACGGGCGGACGATACTTTAAAAGCCAAAGATACTTTGTAATAGTCCTTGCGTATTAAAGCAAAAGTGTTTTATTGAAATAAGGCCTTCTATTGTCTGCCCGTTTAAATGATTTTTATATTTAAACTACAGACAATACTCGTTAGAAGTCTTATCGCTATTATCTGTATATAGGGCCGACGATTAAAATAGATGCAAAAATGTGGCCGACCCATGGCCCACATAAAAACGAGATTCTACTTTAAGCGCGGCCAGGTAACACAGGTAATATATTATGTAAGTCACGTGACTTAAAATTAAGTATTACTTACAACGTGTGACATGGGTAGCTTTTGTGATCTTGTCGGACCGAAACAATTTTGTTTCTTTCCCTATGTTAAAGGTTTGGGACTTGTAATGTATCGCCTCAAAGCGGGTTTGTAAAACGCGTATGAAATACACAATAAATATGTAAAATGTTTCATGTTTGTTTGTCACTTGCTTGCTCGTTTGAGACAAATTAAGGAAGTATTGTCTATAACGCGAATAGTGCACATTTAAAAAGCACTTTAAACTGTTTAAAACGTATCCCCCCTAATGACGGCTGCTTCAGCATCCGAGATCTGATCTTAGAAATACATTGGCCCAGGTGGAAATCGAACCCACGACCCGTGGCTGGTATTGCTATCATTGGATCAACAAGGACATCAAATGCTTGTTTTGAATTACTAACATTAAAAAATCTACATAAAAGCAAACACGATTTGGCTAATTAAAAAAGAAAAAACACTGTCTTGTTATGCGAGTAGTACACATTTAAATAAAACACTTTAACTGTTTAAAACGGGGACGTCGTTGAAATAATTTTTAAACAAGTTCAACTTATATATTTCAAGTTAAAGTGTTTTATTTAAATAATAAATAATATTCAAGCCTAGTGGAGCCTGGCACATCGAGATACAGATATCGGTAAAGCTGGCGTTGTAGCATGGCTCTGCAGCTTGTAATCTGTACTGCACCAGCTGTTTCGTGTACACGTGAGTGGGAATTAGAAATGAAATTGTTAATACTTTTGGATTAGGGCCAATACGACCATAACCGAATGTACTCGTTCAAGTGTCACACATCAGATAGTGGTGTTATTGCTGTTGCTATGAGAAAAAATGTTCAGTCGGCGAAGCAAGTTTTCTTCTTTTCTTTTCACAAATGTCAAGTAAATATAATTTTTAACGGTTAAATTGCATGACTTTTGCATTCTGATCGATTTTTATCTCTCAAACTAATAATTCCGCTCTGTTAAATAAGTCTTTTATATTATGTTACTTATATGTGAAACTCTTTTTTGTATGCACAATTATTTTGTTAGGTGTTATTGTAATCTATTATAAACCTGAAGACATTATTTCTTTGTTCTTTTGAACGCTCTAATCTCAGGAACTATTTTCGTGTTAAATATACCATTTATCGAGAAATGCTTTAGGCCTCTAATATCAAGCTGCGATGATGAAAATAACTATGCCACGTTAGTGTATTAATTAATTAAATAAATTTGATTAAAATTTTTTGACAGCTTTCCAGGATACCACCGGGATTTTTCATAAAAACCAGTATTTTTTAGTATTCTTTAGTTTTTTAATTATCGAGTTATATTATTATTATTATTGTAGTTTGACACATTATTGTCAATAATACAGTGTCTACACATTTATAGATATATAATATTGCAACATCAGATAAATAAAACCAATGATTCCTACTATCATATTTTCAACAATATCCTGTGTCTTTCGGAAATATTGTAAATGTTACCTGTTCGTTACCCCTATTAATGAAAGGCAACAGCTTTGATGACGCCGCATGCTCTGATTTAACAAACAGAACGACATTATTTTTAGATTGCACAACACGATATTCGAAATCGATTCTGCAATTTATAATGCTAGCTTTGTTTACAAAACAAGGACATTTATCTAAACAAAGCTTCTTTGTTGTACCGTATGTTTGATTTCTTTAAAATGATCGTATATATTTTGCTATTAACGATCTGAATCATGCCTGGGGCAGAACTTTTCTATAGATGGAATCTTCTTAGTCAGAAATATTCCTATTATTGTAGTTAATACAATACGTAACGTTCACGATTGGTGGACATTAATGAGCCTTCTTGTATGAAATGTTGGAAAGTACATTTAGTCCATGTAGGTTATCATCACTAATTTTAATATTGAATACTAACCAATTCTGACAGTTGCTGTAATGATAACAATAATCAAAGGGTCGGGTTTCGCTCCCATCGGATCAATTTATAATTTTTCTAAAAGATGTTGGACTCTATCTGGAAATCTATATCTTAAATGGGTGTCAGGAATATCGAAATTCCGTCCAGGTCTCGACCCACAGTCCACAGATGAAAAAGCCGTAAAGTTTAATGCTGCTGGGGGTCAGTCAGTTGAGTATTTCACCTACCATCAAGGGAACCCTATTCTTATTTGTCTTCTACTATCATAAAAAAAGGACTCGTGTGTTGGATATAATAGTCTAACATTTCTCAGATGTATGTTACTATCAAGATAAACTACTGAAAAATAAATACAGACATGTTGTGAAATATTGCAGTCACCCAACCTTCTGTAATGCACGGACTGTAGGTAAACATGTTTGTCCCATATTTTGCAATGTCGCATTAAGTTTAAGTATACATAAATCACTGTTAAGAAAACTTCGTTAAACAGATAAGGTGCGCTGAACTGTTTATCCAATGAAGAGACGCCGTTACAATAATTCTTGTCGTGCTCGTCCATAATTTTAATATAAAAGTGTGTAAAAGTCCATTAAAATTAGTTAAGTATCTAAGCATTAATAATTTTTAGATAACCTTCCTTGATAAATGTTTTAATCAACACAAAAATAAATAATTCCAACCAGTAGTTCTAGAGATAAACGTATTCAAGCAAACAAACTCTTCAGCTTTATTAGTATATATTTATAAAGCTTTTTCATGTCAAAGTTGTAAAATTATCAAACATTACTTTTACTTATATAGAACTACATATTATAGTTTTAGATTTACCTAAGATGTAAATATTATTTTCTATTTCAAAAATTATGTAACATTACGATTTGATCTTTAAAGCATTAAATAAAGAAAAAAACGTTTCTTAACAAGCCGACAATAGTCCAAGAAAGAACCTTACTTCAGCAGGTAATTAGAAGCGAAAGGATTAGCATTTTTATAGAAACAATAATGGACAATGGAGGAAGGTAGGCGTAAAAAGTTCTACCCAAAAAAAGGCTTTTCATTAAAACGATTCTAGCCACATTTGTGGTATTTTCCTTCTTATGATTGATAGCTAAAGTTGCACGGGACGCGATTGTGCCAAATGTGACGACTTTCAGAGTCTTTATCATCAAAACGAAATTTAAATCTTGTGGAAGTCTTTAACAGAAAACTTACCCACAATCGTAAAGAAAAAGTTTGCGAAGGCTGCTCCAAGCATAAAATAGGTGTTTGTTTATTTTACCCTATTGTATTCTGTTGATTTACCATTGACTATAATTTATTCCAATAAAAATAAAAGAAAGCTTGTTGCCCAGTTACTTATGTGTGTGTGATTAATGAAGTATATATTTTTTAAACAAAACACTTTAACGGTTTAAAATGCGATATGTATTAGTTAAACTTATTTAATTATTTTATCTATGGCTTGACGTTTCGGATGCTTTACAGCAGTCGTTGTCACGGGGAGACAAATGTCAAAGTAACGCTTGCCCCTTCTGTTTCGCTGTTGTTATTTGGCGTTTATATATCGCGTTTTAAACTGTTAAAGTGTTTTATTTAAATGTGTATCATTCGCGTAAACTACAGACAGTATTTATTTACAGTATTAAATAAATATCTTTTTACAATAATCACTGTATTTATTAGGCAATATTTTCAAAAAAAGGAAAAGTACCGGGACACCTAAAATGTCTAATCGAAATTAAAATCATTATATTATATAGTTTCATAATTAAACCAAACTTGACTACTGACATTCGTTAGTCGCGCTAGTGGATACACAACCGCAATATGGTAGATGACAGACAAGCAAGCAAATTCATCAAGTGAACGATGGATAAACTAGATACACTGTCCTAATTTGGCTTTGGGATTTTTATTAATTTTGGAAGGTATGTTTGTTGATATTTGTGTACATACATATACAACCATAGCGACCCAAGTAGGTACCATACAACCTTAATTAAGGGAAAGCCTGCACTTGTAAACGCTTGTAGTATAGACGCGATCCCTCAAGATGCCCATTATAATATCAGAAGGTGAACCTTCGTCAAAGTAACAAGGCAATACTACCGGAATTTATGTCAATCCCATCTCGTTCATCTTTTAAAAAAGGTCACTTTAAATGTACGCGTTCCCCCCTGAGTAGGTATATGTTAATAATAATAAAACTATTGTAAAGCAAATTTACAAATAATTACAACAGACAAGTATTGTCTGTAATTTATACGAGTAGATAAAACACATTTAACGGTTTAAAACTCAAAATGTATTGCTTGCTACGGTCACGGCTGCAGCAAAGCATCGTTAAAAATAAGTTTACTAATATATTCCGCATTTTAAACCGTTAAAAGTGTTTCATTTATATACGCGAATGTGCTGAACACTTTCGCAGTTGAAAAAGCCATGACGTTTAGCGCACTGTCGACTGGTCGCCGGCGACTGTTTAAATTGGTGCGGAGGCAGGTCGTCAGTCGCCCACGCAACTCGCCGACTTACCGCGTAGTGGATTCAATCAGTAGTTTTAAGAATATCCAAAGCCCAAATAGGTTCACAGCTCATCTAGTTCAGAAATGGCTAGCGTTTTTCACCTGCCAGCGAACCCTATGCTCGTCTGTTTTCCTCTATGATAAAAAGAATCTTCTTATCACGGCTATGTTTTGTATAGTTATGAAACGCCCCAACTCAACTTTTAAATTAAACACTGCCCGTTTTTTTCCCGGGGGGTTCCCCTTTTTTAAAAAACCCCCCCCTTTTTCCCGTTTTTTTTTTTTTTTTTTTTTTTTTTTTTTTTTTTTTTCCCCCCTTTTTTTTTTTTTTTTTTGCAAAACTTTTCATAGATTCTAAGAGTTACGGAATTTCGATATCTTATGTTTATTTAAAGGCGCAAACCGTAGCTTAAGAACTTTCGACATTCTAAGTACTAATCAAAAATAATTATCTTAAAATAATTGGATTTCCGCAACGACTTAGTCCATTAAGTGACCCCAATTTCCCTAAATTAAAGCTCGACGTGCAACATCTAATATCTCAAGGTCCATTCGCCATATGTCGCACGTTTATGATCACAATTAACTATTCACAGAGTTGATAATTGTTCCTGAAATTATAGTATGGAACAGTCATTACATTGTTTCATATAGTTGGCACTTGTATCGGATATACTCATATCATTGTGTATCTTTGTCATGTAATAATCCGCAAACTCAAATTTATTGGGTTGTTACTACCCCATTGATAGTTACGAAGTTACTTAGATAAGGGTTATGTATTAAATTCTTGATTGTAAAATGTATAAATTGACATTTTATTTAGATTTTAAAATATGATACTATGATGATAATGATACAAGTTAAATATAAAATATACGAATATAATTAATTAATATAACAACCACTAAAACTTAAATAATAAAGAATAAGCGATTAAGATTTTTTTAAAGTAGGAAATATTTGACTCTCGGGCTGTTAATGAAGTCTTGGACGAAAACTAAATTCAAAATCTATTAGGGTTGACAAATCGGCATCTACATCGATCTGTGCTGTTGCTCTAATTTCTATCCTACTCATCATCGTCGAATCTGTTCAACATACGTATACACCGCGCAATGGAATTTAAACCTTAATTCTTACGTGGATAAACTTCCGAAAAGCGCATACCGCCGATCGATCTGAAATTTGGTATACTTATATATTTTGACCTCCTAATCACGAATATCATAATAAAAATTGGCGCAAACGCCATTTTGAATATGAAAAAAACCTCTTTTCGTTCAGTGTGCCTAATCAAAAAATTTTCACGAAATGGAATTACTATAGCGGGAAATATTCCCAGGTCGATTAGGAGAACAAAAAACCACTCGAGAATTAGGCTACTATAGCGGGAATAGATCTCAAGTCTATCGACAAAAGCGGCAAATATTTCCATAGGCCGACTATTACAGTAAAAAACATTCTCGGACTTCGACTAATATAAAGAAAAATATACGCAGTTTGTATCTGACAGCCGAAAGTAAATGGAAAATGCAACTACTATAGCGGACCACATTCATGTACCACAGTGGAAAATCACCACAAAGTTGAAATTGTATAGCGGACATGTGCAACGTTTAGGTTATTGGTGAATCAATGAAAATCACACTCACACACACACACACACACAAAACGGCCCTTATCAGGGCCAGGAATGCTAGACAGACAACCTCCACGTGGTGCATTGTAGATAACGCGAATAGTCTGCGCTTTTCGGCCATGCAACCTCCAACGCTTTGACGAACTTGGATCACTATGGGTAAAAAATGGTTACACACACACAAACACATACACACACCCTTTTCGGGAAAAGCTCAAATAGTCTACATTGGTTAGAAATGCGTGATTAGACACACTGAACGTAAAGAGGTTTTTTTCGATTTACATATTCAAAACGGCGTTTGCGCCAATTTTCGTTATGGTATTCGTGATTAGGAGGTCAAAATACATAAGTATACCAAATTTCAGATCGATCGGCGGTATGCGCTTTTCGGAAGTACACCCGTGAAAAATATAAACATTTCCGATTTAAAATTATGAAGTAGTAAGTATATATTATCAATAATCTCCTGCAATTATTACATACGTACATCATAATTTATTTATTTAATAAATGTATATAGCTCACATCTGTACATTGTTTACGATATTACTGTTATCATATAGAAATAAGCGGTCGTAATCAATTTCAAGTTTGAAAACTGGCTTATTGGCTTAATAGAGAAACAATTATGTGAATAAAACGATTTGTCGTTTTGTTACTCCTGTCTAATGCACTTAATTGAAATACAGTATTATGACCAGTTTTATGTTGAAACTGTAATTTATCCTGATGACTTCAATACAAAGCGCTGCTAACGATAATATTACTCGTTAACCCGTTATCGTAGATAGATTAAAGAGAAGATATACTAAAGCAAAATAAAAAGAGTATTCTATTAACTATAAATATAGTTAATAAAATACTCTTAATGTACTATTCTATATAGATATCGAACCCAAGACGCTGTCTGTTGTCCTGCTGTAACGAGGTACATATATGAAGCTGCTGAAGCCAGAGTAGCATAATAACAGAAAACAAGATTTTCAATAAGGAGGAAGATGAAAATGCGCAATTAACTTAGGCTTGTAGATTAACATTTTTAAGATTATAAAAACAAAAATAAGTCAAGTCATAAAGTTGCAGTTAGGCTACTCTAGCTCTAGCGGCCTCATATGTTAAGTCTAGGGCGGAAACTTGTGAGAGGTACGCCATCAGCTTTTAGACGTATTAGAAGCAGACAAGTTTGTTTGTTTGTTAGAGCGCGCTGATCTCAGAAACTACATTTCATATTAAATTTGTGTTGGTTAGAGCATTTATCGAGGAAGGTTACAGGCTATAAAACATCGTCTTGTGACTAATACAAGCGAAGATAACGAGTAATATAAAAAAAAACGGGGAAAATTATTCATCTTTGTAGGTTTTCGATGCGTACGCTGCGAAGACGGTTTAAGATATACAAAAAATATGTATAATAGAATGACTTGTCTTTAAATTATCAAAAAAATATATTTACGACAGTATATGTCTCTCTTGAGATAAACTCGCAAGAACAATCGTGACCGATGCCGTAGCATAAAGTTTGCAAGACAATTCTACGCCCGAACGAAGTATTATACGCGAATCGACAAGTAACTGACTCACTATGAGCCATATTTCATGTATTTATGCGAAATGACATTTTATTAAATAAAACACAATTTTCAACTTTCTAGATTGTAACGCGATCCCCTTAATTATTTCAAATAATTTATTCGTTACTACCCCTTCCCTTATATCTATATCACTATACTGTGTTATATATTATGTATCAAAAATCAAATGTCATATTTATTTATAATGTGTGAAAATACAAAATATCTCTTTTGTAAAGGCATAGTTAGCGATATTAATTTTCTTATGTTCATGTAATGTTGAAAAGTAGAGAAAAGTTAGGTTCCTGTCTCAATATAAAGCGATGTCCTGTCTCATTAGAAAACGAATAATGATTTGTAGCTAAATGTTTAAACGTGTTGTCGAGCATTGCGTTAAGAGTGAGAGGTCCTAGGTTCAAATCTCGCAAAAACAATATTCGGGCGGCACAGTCTGATCAACTACTTGCCTGTAAAATAAATCGTTCAGTTAAACAGATGTATAAATGTGTTCACCCCATGCCGATGCCATCTATCTCACACTTCCGTAAGGGTGTAAAGGAGACAACAGTACATTTCTATAACGTTGAAACGAGCGCTCTCTACGGCGTTTTTATAAGACCGCAGCCTTATTAACTTAGGTCGACGCTTTAGCTACCCAAGTTCTTTGACAAAGGACGTTTCGCCTGAAGCGAAGGCTACTGTGTTTTATTACTATAGCCTGTTAATTTAGTTAGGGTGTGATAATTTGACTGTTGAATATTACTATTTGACGGGCTCGTCTAATGGTAGCAATGATCAAAAGGCCCAACATGTTTCAATTTTTAAATTTATAATTCACCTGAAAATCTAGATATTAAATGGGGGGTAGGAACATAGAAATTCCGTCCAGGTCCCGAATCACCGTCCACGGATGAAAAAACCGTGAATCGCGTTTCGGTTTCAGTTTGTGGATTTCCGAATATCCAAAACAAAAAATGGTCGACGCGCACCTTACGTAGATGCTATATATAATATAATATATTGTCTGTCTGCCTCTATTATTAAAAAAAAAAACGTTTTAGCGTAGCCGGGGAAAATACTGTTATTTAAGAAAAAATTCTATGAATTTTTCAGTTCAAATTTCCTCTCTTTAACAAAAAATACCAATTTAAAAGATAGAAAATAACATTGTGATTTGAATTTGATTGACTATTTAGTCTAAACGTTGATAGTAAAAGTTTATTATTAAAACCCTAGATTCCAATCTTTTAGTGAAAGTCTTAAAAGTATTTAGACGTAGTTTAATGGAAAAGTTTGTGAATTTTTACAACATTTTTATTGCAGAGTTAAAGAAATGTGATTATTGACTATTTTATACTTGCCAGTTTACAAATGAGCTATTTACGGTAAATATACATTATACTAATGACATCCTCCGGTTTTCGTTTCTATTTCACACGAATATAAAAAAAAAACTCAGTTTGTTTCATATACATTTACTTAAGTACCGCCTGATATTAAATATATTTTAATTTAAGAACACATCATATATTTCAAAAATATAATCTCGTTGTAAAAGACGCAAAAAAAAACTAATATTCAACAATGTCAAAGAGTTACCACCCGCGGATGTTGTCCATGTCCATATTATTTTAATCTAAATTCGATTTAATATTTACCAAATTGTTTTAACAGACTGTAAGGAAACAATTTATTTGCACAAAAATAAAAAACCTATAGACCCATGAAATCAGCTTCCCCAATGGGGCATGGGGCGAACTGTGTCCATTTCACTGATCGTTTTTATTTACAGTAAAACAGTTGTCCAGTCTGTTCCCTGCCCGACCGAAAAAATCTATTGTTTTTCTGGGTTTCGGCCCCAGGACCTTTAACGCTTAGCTCATAGTTGCTCACTTGAGATTATTATTTGTCTACAGAGTATCTAAATATCAAAACACGGTTATATAAATTAAAATCTATGTACATTGAACAGATTACGACACGAGTAACATGAACCGGCATTTTTAATTTATAATATATTGCCTCCATGCACAATAACATGTAGAATATATAACAAAGCAGAACTATTTTTTTAAATCAGTAATGATGTCTTCGGGATCTCAAGGAACCTCGGCCCTTATCACTTGCCATTCGTTTCAGGCACATCTGTAATACAATGAATGGCCTTTGAAGGCCGCAATAAGTAACAAAGGTACACTTTGTTTCCGTAACAAAGGCTTACTGCTCCTGACGAACGTTCGTTCCCTTAATTCAGTTTGTGATTGTAACAGACATAATTTGTTGATATCTGTTTAATTTTCTGCTTTTGTGTGCACTGGCTTGAACGATAATGATTATACGGCTATTACATATAAACCGACCGCCTCTGTAGCTAAATGGTTAAACGTGTTACCCAGCAGTGCAAAAAGCGCGAGAGGTCCTGGATTCGAATCCCGGCGAAATAGATTGTTCCGGTCGGGCAGGGCACAAAAGTTTGGTCAACTGCATACCGACGATACGTAAATGAAACCGATTAGGGAAACGAACACAGAAATGTGTGCCCCATGCCCCACGAGAAGAAACGGGATTTCACTAAGACTATATATGAACCAACATTTCATAGGCTTTTATTATTTTTATAATATACATATGTAACATATCACCGCTGGTGGTTCTAAGCTCTCTATTCCTTGAAACCTTTGCCCAGCTGTGGGAATGTAATCGTGTTTTTGTACGTTGCATAACTACACCGCAACGTTACAATTTATAAAGGCTAAGTTAGTTCTGAGGAATTTGAAATATATATTGAACACGTTTAATGGTTAATGGTCAAACGCAAAATATATTAGTCAAATTATTTTAATTTATTTTATTTACGGCCCGACGTTTCACACATGGTTTTGCGTTTGAAACCGTTAAAAGTTTTTGTCAGATGCGTACGACTTGCATAAACTGCAGATAATAAATACTTAATTAAAAGTGTTAATTCTGTGTGACATTCATTATTATATTTTTTTCTAGAACAGTGGCCTTATAAGGTTCTGTAAAGATAAATAACAGTCTTATTCATTGTCTAATAAAAATAATAATTGCTGTGATTAAAGTTTATTTACAGAAGTATTATTTTTGAATTAAATGTTTCAATAACTTTAAATACTAAGTTTTTTTATTAATATTGTGACGAATATAATGTACTGTATTCACTTTTTGAAACAGTCCAATTTTGTATACAATTTCCTATTCAAACGTGCACAAATTAATAAAAGCCCCAAAACAATGGAAGATCATCACTAAGAACATTATATAAACGTAAAGGGAATTTAGCTTTTAACATCCTTTTTGTCTTTTCTTTTAGAAGGTAAATAGGTCGTATGTTTTTGGTAAATACAAGCCTTTGCAGTAGATTGTAAACACGCGACCACAAACCTTTTGAATAAAACAATCTCTGACTAATGTAATTTTAATTTCGCGTAAATTACAAGGAAATATAATTATTAGGGGAGGCAGCCATGTTATCCTCGGTATAATATTAACTGGGTTTAAATTGAAATGTGACGAGGTAAAGATCACAAAAATTCAAGCGCGTGCGTTTTCTTTTCTCAAAATTAAGGGGGCCTTTTTTTTTAAAATGCATTTTTTTTTTTTTCCGCGAGTTTTTTTTTATTATAAATTTTTTTGTGTTTTATTTTTTTTTTTTTTTTTTTTTATTTTTTTTTTTTTCCCCCCCCCCCCCCCCCCCCCCGCCGCCCCCCCCCCCCCGCCGGGGGGGTTTTTTTTTTTTTTTTTTTTTTTTTTTTTTTTTTTTTTTTTTTTTTTTTTTTTTTTTTTTTTTTTTTTTTTTTTTTTTTTTTTTTTTTTTTCCTTTTTTTTCGGGGGGGCGCCCCCCCCCCCCCCCTTAAAAAGTTTCTAACATTTTTTTATTAAATATGTTATACTTAGTCTGGAAATCTGGATATTAAAGGCCCACAGGGAAAAAAGCCTTTAGTTTATATTTAATTTCAGTTACAGTTTGTGAATTTAGGCATCTCCAAAACCAATAAAGGTCTACAACCCATCTTTTCAAGATGTTATAGGACTGAGGGGTATTCCACCTTTCATCAAGCTATGCTTATCTGTCGTGGTCTATCGTAAAAAAGGTACAGTGGTTCTTCCTGCAATTAAAACCTCTAACAAAATATACCACGTCAGCAAGTACTTACATAAATTATGAGATTTAAAAATAATCAGTACGTTTCTAGACTAATTGCCTGCAGCAAAGCAAAAAATATTTTAAAGTAATTAAGTTCATTTTCTGTCTAACTAGTTATAGAATTGCAGTAAATCTATTTACATCTTGGCCATTGAGAGGCGAGCAACAAGAAAAATGTCTTTACTTCTGTAAACGTGAAATCTAGGACGACCCGCTCCGGACTCCTTGCCCCATAAAGGTACATTCATAATAATATGACCAATTATGGCAGGCGCAATTTTTAATTTCGCTGACATAATTCCACTGTGAAAGCGCCGAGAAACTCGGCTGTCTAGAAAGAAAATTTTATTTTCGCTGCGCCCCGAGTTCAGTGAAACGACAGTAGTACTTGCACTAGTGCCTTTCCGAGTTTTCTGAAGAAAATTAATAACCGACCACTGACAGCGGCAGATAAGGAAGCCCAGAATAATGAGGGACGCAGAATGATGCTCGCTTTATTATGTAATTACTTTTGGGGGAATCCCGGAGTTGAGATTACGGGCGTTTTAACGAAACTATATTGTGTTTGTCGTTGCTGAGAGTGGAGTTATAAATTTCGCTGTCTTTCACATTTTCACTGAGAACAATGCAAACAGCCTCCTTAGTTTACTAGCTAGTTTATAACTACAGACTATGAAGTCCCAGGTTCGAGTTCTGGCGATTGTGATGTTATTTCAGTTTACTTAACAAGTGTTAATAGACTGGTGTTTGGTAATAGTGTGTGTATAAAGTTAAACTTAGGTGTCTGTAAAAACAACATTTGAACCTTAGTTCTTTTGTGTATCGTAAATCCTTTATTTCTATTGGCAGTAAAATATAACAACATACTCTAAATTATCACCTGCGCCGGAAAAGTGTAAGGAAATAATGAAAGAGAAATATATTCTGCATCAGTCACATTCTAGTTAGTTAGTTAATTTAGGTTATAGTTATACAGTATAATATTTTTAAATATTAAGGTGTGGTAATGATTCTTGGCATAAATTAACCGTTACACGGTTTTTAATCCCGGTGGATATATTATGTACAAATGTATTAAGAAACAAAATAAATGAATAAAACAAATATAAAATCTTCTTTCAAGCCTACTTACCAAATTTATATAGAACTCCCCTTCTTATATTATGCATCGTTAAGTAACTACTAATGTCATAACAAAATGAAGTCGCCTCGTTTCGTGTAATTTGATCTTTTGCCAAATGAAACAATACAACTGAGGACAATTTTCTGCTTGGTTAAGCAATTCTTGTATTTAACTTATTACCGCCGGACAAATTATTTGGACAAACAATCTTATTTAGATAAAATTAATATTTCAACATAATGTAGGGAAGACTTATAGATTCAATAATGACGTCATTGTAATAAACTATATTGATGCAATGTGTATGAATACTGTAAAATACCTACCTAAGTTTCAATGTAAATTCTGACTGTTCTCGAAAAATTAAAACTATGCTTGTGCGGTACAGACCGCCTCTGTAGCTAAATGGTTAAACCTAGCCTAGCCTAGCATTGGGTTAAGCGCGAGGGGTCCTGGGTTCGAATCCCAAGAAAACAGTAGATTGTTTCTGTCGAGCAAGGCACAGAAGTCTGATCAACTATTTGCCTGTAAATAAAACAGATCACTGAAACGAACACAGATGTGTTTTCGCCCTATGCCCCACGAGGGAAAACAGTATTTCACACACACGTCGTGCGGTACAAATTAGGATTTTTATTTATATCAACAGTTTCTAGCTTATTTCTACTTCCTTTTTCTTTGTTTATAGAGAAATATACCTTTAAAGGTTTAATTACAAATATATATATATATATATATATATATATATAACTTATAAATTAATCGTTATATTTATTATAATTTACTAAGCAACAAAACATTAATAAAAAATAAAAAATTTGGCATTAATACTCAGATAGAAAAATAGATGAAAAATTAATCTATTTTGAAAGCGATTAAATTTGAAAACTTTATTTTTCATATATTATTGCACGCGACAGCGTTAAATTAAAAATTCTTTTACCTCTAGAAACTCGATGTTGACGTGTGCGACACGGTAGTTAAGTCGATCAGAGCTGCAGCATGGATCGCTCTGGTTCAAGCCCGGTTATTTTTTTTTCTAAATAGACTTCTAATTAATATAAGCGTTTAACTTTGAAGCGTTTGTATAGATCTTATCATGTTATAGGTCAACTGGGACCTGGGTTCGACACGAATTATACTGGTGTCAGCATTATTGCGGCTTGGTCGACTTGACGAAGGTACGAATTGTTTAAGGGACCTCTCTACCTCAAGCACGTTTAATTTACTTAATGCTTGTTCGGTTCGCACTGACAAGCAATCTACGTCAATGATTGGAACTTGTTTCGTATTCTAATATAAAACAATTATTGCAATAGGGGTACAAATTACATAACTTAGTCGATTACTTTAAACTCTAAACAAAGTTATTTAAAATAAAACACTTTTAATAACTTAAATGCGATAAAATAGTGATGGAAAAGGTAACTAATATATGTCGCGTTTTAAACCGTTAAAGCCGTCTCACTTAAATGTGTAATACTCGCGTAACCTTTACTTAAAGTTAAAGACATTACTTACATTTGTTTTACAGAATTAATATTAGTCTGTGCAACGAAAATAAAGTTATAAAAAACATTGTTAAAAACTGAGAATAAATATTTTTAAAAGTAAAAATCTATTTAGATTGAACAATTTCTATGACACAACTGGATCATGAACCAGTATTCACAGCGGTACGTACTGTACTCAAATCTAAAATACCTCAAAACACACAGAGCTGATAAATAAAAATAAAAAATCGTTTTAATTGTTAATAATATAGTTATGAGATACTTTATTTTACACAGAATAAAGTAAAAAAAATGTAATGAGACGTAATATTCTGGTAGCACACGTGTCGCGTCGGTACTTAGCTACCGGAGAGAGTGATTACAACTCCGACATTCCTTTACGTCAAAATTTGCATAAATCTCGTGGAAATTCCTTTATTTCCGTCAGCATCTCGGGGGAATGACGCGGCCCTTGCGCCGCGGATTCTCGAAAAATATTTACATATCGTCCATTTTCACATCCCATTCGAAATACTTACGCGAGTTTAAATGTGCTTTCCGGCAGCATTTTATCAAGTTGAAAATTACTTTGGTAGCAAACTTTGACATATATAACTATGGCGTTATGACCTTCCTTCTAGATTTTACAGTAAGCAGATGTAGGAAGGCCGATGTTAGGGTAAAGCTAAGTAATATTAAAAAGTCTACAGTCAGGTAACGATTATCGTTTACCATCTTTATTAAACATATGCATCATTTAATTTAGTATTACTATATTTTTATTTCGTTTGTTAAAGCAATAAAGTGTTTTATTATTATGGGTATGGAGGGAATGGTTCACCTTTCAAAAAAGCTATGTACGAAGATCTAAGGTACTAGAATTTTGAAATTAACGAAATTCCAATTATAACCTTCTGCATCAGTACAATTAACTGATAATAAAAAAAAGGGGGGGTTTTTTTTTTTTAAATTTTTTTTTTTTTTTGGGGGGTTTTGCGGTTTTTTTTTTTGTTTTGGGGGGGGGGGGGGAAAAAAAAAACCATCATTTCTAAATTTTTAATAAGCTTTTTAAATACATTTGATAAGTCTAAATTTTCTTTGGTGAACTATTGCAAAGAAGACCTGGTCCTCAGAATCCGGGCAAGCTCCGTGAAATATTAAAAAAAAAAAATAAATTGTTCTTTGCTTATTATTTTTCTTTATTAAAAAAATGTGAAATCTTGGCTTCTACTTGTCCATATGAATATGATTAAACGTAGTTTCATGTGTTTAAGCAAAAAAACTTACAGAGGGGTCAAAGGGGCCCCCAAATTTTTTTTTCCCCACCCCCCCTTCCCGCTGCCTAGCCAGTTTTTTGCTTGAACTTGACTTAATCACTGAAACAGACACAGAAGTACATCTGTCGTACGCCGAGGAAACGGCATTGTACGTATTATGTTTAGGGTTGGTATTAAAGTCAGTAAGTACGAATTGCTCTAGTTTCAAATTGATCTCAATAACCCTTGAAATGTCATATCTCGTAGCTAATAGAAATCCAGAGCCTTGTTAGGAAAATCTATAAAGTCCTCGAAGGAATCATAAAGTGAAACGTAACCGTATTCGCAGGTTTTATGCATAGGAAAATGTAATTTTGAACCTGTATTGCGGAGTGCGGGTGTGTTAAAATGACCGAGGCTCAATTGGTTAGAGGACAGCACGGAACGCTGTGGATGCTACGTCATGTCCAGTTCGTGCCGTAATTTTTTTACAATTTATAATCGATTTTCATTTATTTTACGTTAATATCATGCTTAGAAGTAAAAGGCGAATTTTCTAGATACTCTTTGAAAATAAAACATATTTAAACGGTTAAAAATTCGTTTATTTATTGTCATGACCTTAGGTCTTAATACGATTTATAAGCAATGATAAAAATTTACTCAGGCTGATTAAAGAAAAATAATTTGTTTTTTTTTATTTAATGAGTACCCCCAGCGCAATATTTGGTATAAACTATAGATGCTTAAATGAATATATTCGAATTTAATCAAATATTAATTGTTTAACAAAGTGTTATTAAATCCGCATAAACTAGACATTAAATAGTAAAATTTATTTATTACTTCTGAAATAAAACCATTAAAACACGAACGAAATAGGAAAAATTTTTGTTAAAAAGCTTCTTAAAACCTTAAAACATCAAACGTGGAAAGCTTTTAATAAAATCTAACCGGCATAGTAAATTTGTAGGCGTAGAAAATTCAAATTAGTTTTTAGAGTTAGGACTATAATTAATTAAATTCACTTTAAATAATAATTTACTAATCAAACACTAAAATCTAATTAAGTATTCAAACATCTGTTTGGTTTAGTTTAGTTGTAATTTGATATTTTTCGTACTCCATGGCTTTTACAAGCAATTTACAAATTAGATAAATTTTCATAAATAAAAAATACTATAAGACGATTATGAATCCCGTAATTCAAAGTTACTTAAACCAATCAATTCTTACTGTATGTTTACTTTCTCGTCGGTTTGGAAAAAAATCGGTTGGTGAAACGAATAAAATATTGGGGGTGTCGAAGAACTTGATCTAACAAGAGAAAAGATGCAGTCACTTTGAGTGAAGACTTGGCGATAAAAGGAGTGGCGGCGAGCTTGTTGCCAGTTCTTCTTGTTCGTTCTACGCTTACGATTTGAGAATTGGTAGTAAATTGTAAATTTAGAGTCTTTAGTCGACAACTGGTTTGTTGTTCAGAGGTTCTAGATACCTACAACATGAAATATGACCTTGACTTTCACTAAAATATTATAGAGACAATGTAAACATTTTTTTTTAATCATTAAAAATTAACAATTTTATCGTAATTGTTTTTTTTTATATACAAATCTATTTCATTCACCTAAAGATTTATATTATTGTATCCATATGAAATCCCGTTATATTTAATGTCGAGGGCAGCTATCAGTTACAATAATTTTTATTCAATAACCGATGATAAAATATTATTACCTACCGAATGAAACGGCCGTCCGCCCTTTCAATGTAATATTTTGTCTTTTACGACGATAGATAAAATAAAGTGATTTTTCCATATGTACGACCTTCAGGATTATATCATTATAACTTTATGAAGATCATAGATAAAATTGACTATTTTATTAAAACATCTTGACCCGAATTTGGGAGCAGAGGGGCAGTTAGATTTCTTTTATAGTTTTTTATAGTCCAGCGATAGGCTTTGGAAATTTCATTGTCTTACCAGAGTTATACGTACAATTTATATATTCTTAGGTAAGTGATATTTTAACTTTTTATCTCATTCATCCCTATTAGATTCTCGTAACTCAAGTTATAATGTTGTTTTCTATATGTGTACCATTTTGTTTTTTGTAATATCTATACCCTGTAATCGATTAAAATGTTATATGAATAATTAAATGAGTAAAAAATAAAACGACAAATTAATAAAATAATTGGCTAATTCGAATATATTCGTATTTTAAAAATTGTAGAAGACAAGTCGCAAGAGAAGACACAAAAGCTCCTGATGATGCCATTAGTTTATTATTTTTAAAATTTGGCGATAAACTCATTAGTATATATTTCCTATAATAACTTATGTTAGTGCAAAGTTAGACGAGACGAGGCGATTTAAATTCTGCAGCAAGCTCAGCCCCTTGTTCGCTCAATAGATCGCGGCTAGAACTTCCATGCATCACATTCTGTATCATAAATCGTTAAAAGTTTGTCGAAGTGGTATATACCCGGCTGAGTACACACTTTGTTATTGGGACAAACTAAACTATCTTCAAGTTTTACTAGACAACGCTGTACGCTCTACAATTTTTAAAGCTTATACACGACATTGTATCGAATAAAAACAGAACGGGCTATTTAGAATGCGAAATATTTTGCGTTAATTACTGTTATCAGTATTATGTATAAGTTTAGCAATAGTAAAACAGCTACAATGCTAAAAATAATAATTGATTTTATTCAAAATTTGTAAATAAACATTCTTTTAAAACATTTGTTATGTGACACGAAAGCTCTAGGTTGGCCGGGTTTATGACGACGTCACATGCCTATAAACAGTGCTATAAACCACCGTGCTTCCTAGTGGTTAAACAGTTGTATTCTCTGCATTAATAAATAAAAATAATTGTGAGTGTTCTCACAAATGATAGATTATAGATCTTAATATGATCGACGTCCAATTGAAGCTTGTGACGTCACTAACGTTTAGTTAGTACGTTAGTAACGTTTAGGCGCGCAATTTAAATGTTGGATTTTTAATTTGATATATTTCAGTTCATATGAATTAATTAGCATTCAAAAATAATACTTCTCTGGGGTTCCTAACTATCTACCATATAATATAAAGTACTTTCTAAAAATCCCATCACTTAAAAAGCCCAGTGTTATTTTTTACAATTAAGCGCACTGTAAACTTCAAATATCACATTTAACATGTGTCAGAGAAATTATAAATTTATTTGAAACATTAAAATAAAACACTTTAACGGTTTAAAACGCGATATATTAGTTAAACTTATTTGAAAATGATTTTTAACTTCGGAGACGTCTCCCCGTGACCACGGCTGCTGCAAAGCATCCGAAACGTCGGGCCGAAGTTAAAAATCATTTTCAAATAAGTTTAACTAATATATCGCGTTTTAAACCGTTAAAGCGTTTTATTTAAATGTGTACTACTCGCGTAAACTATAGACAGTATTTATTTGAAACATGTTAGACGCCGTGGAGGTCGAATCCATGACCCGTTGATTATTCGCCATACATACCAGCCCGTCACTACTATTATCAACTATTTCTATTATTCATACCCGATTCTAATTGAAACTTAATTGTATTCTGAAAGGTACAAGACAAAGTAGATTACTAAAAGCGTCTTTGTCCCATAATCTGCTGTATAAATCTTAAGCTCCTTGTCTCATTTTAAAATCAAAGTCAAAAGGTAATTAAGTAAATTTTATTAAAATTCATTTTCAAGATACTTGTAACTTGTAGGTATACTTATTTCGGCGTAATACGTTTTCTGTTAATTCAAATAAGTTAATTATGTTAACTTGAGCGCTTCTCGACTTGTAATTATATTACGACCTGACAATACTGAGTTTGTGTTTCTTTCCAAAAGATTTTGTTTAATACAAGAGGATTTGCGTTTTAATCTCTGGTAGCTTATGACGAGCTTGTTCATCCAGCGTTAGCAAAGTATGACTAATAATCAATGCATTAACGGTTCCGACAGGTTTCTGATAAATTTATATTTTTTTAGAAATATGTTGGTCTTTGTCTTGTAATCAAGATATTAAATGGAGGGAAGATCGAAATTTTTTATCCGAGTCAAGTTTATTCGCGTTTCGGCTTCGGTCTATGAATATCGAAAATCAAAGCCAAAATAGGTAGTCGATCTATTAACTAGGTACATTGTTAACACGTTAAAAAAATGATTAACGGGAATCAAACTAAAAAAATAAAATTATCGATCACCGTAAGTTGAGTTTTAGGCATCATTATTATTTTACATATATCAGAATTTCCTTTGAACATTGAGCGCTCGTTCAAAAGAACTCGTATAAACGAATTGTGTAATTCGTCAATTGTACGAATAAATGCATTTTATTGAATTTTCCGCTCTCATGAGCGCAGTTGGCTGAAGTCCAAATATTAATTAGATCACTTAAATTTTTTATTAATAATTAAACATTGTCCGTATTTCATTTGGCGACGTAAAGCGAGAATATTCCCTAGAAAATTCATTATATTCTAACCTTTCTCTAAGTAAACATCTCAAGTATTTAATTAAATTTATTAGGAGTGTTTTTCAAAACTTCTAAAGAATTTATTTAAGATAATTTACTCTTTCATCTATTCAAGTAATACTTTCGGGCCAGGCTCTAGTTCATATCCAATTGTTATCTCAATCCATATTCTCATATTGTAAAGCATTTAAGGGAAGTAGCACCAATATATGACTAATAAATAAATAAGAGGCTATGGCCATCAACTCGTTTGTAAAATATGTAAAAGGTTGATAAAAATATTGCAATGAAATATGTTACTACACAATTTAGATTACTTCTGGGAGGAATGGGTAAAAATATCGAAATTTCATCCGAATCACGAAGCTCTCTCCACAGATGAAAAAAAAACAATTTTCTAATGTTTACAAAGAAAAAAGGTCGACAGGGCATCTAGTTAAGACGTAATAAGTATAATTGTCTCCGCTTCTCCGCTCCTAATGGTATGTTACGAATTCTTCTTCCTTTTGATTTAGAAAAATTTGAACCCGTGGTACCTAAGATTAGCGCGTTTAAACAAACAAACTCTTCAGCTTATTAATATGAGTATAGATGTACACGCCAACGGTTTGATAAATAGAAGAAGAAACAACGTACTCACTGAAAGTAAATATGCGCATATGTAAAGCCGACTAAGGTTCACCTATGTTGAGGATATTGTTACAATAAAAGTGAACAGAAGGGATACATATCGTGGCTTGATTGATACGGATGAGAAGCACAAAGCCGCAAGAAAATACGATATACGACGTGATATGTGTGAAAAATTGTCTCACTGATACTTTTCCTGTAGCTTTGAATATGTTGTCACTGAGCTAGGGATTGGCGTCTACAACTTTTTTCATTCCCGTTTTGTTCATTCAAGATTGGCTTTTGTTTGTTGATGGGATAGTTGGTCGAATAGTATCTCAGTATTTATTTATTCAAAGATACATCAAATGATCAGAACATACATCACTAATTTTTATGTATAATTTTTTAAATGTGTGTGTATGTTAGATCTAATAAAAGATGTACACATCACTATTTCATAAATATGATAATCAACAACAGTTAGTGATAAAAATATTTTGGTGTTGCGAGGTGGGGGGTGGAAACGGTTTGTGAGTTTGATCCACAATATGTTTTATCTGGATACTCTGAAAACTAAATTTGTGGCTGAACTATCGATATTGTATAAAAGAGACAGAAAAAATTAAGGAGTAAATATAAATATTGGTGTCAGACATTTAAAACAAAATTAGCCAGGTTTTACTTAAGTATTCTCAGTAGTTAACGCGAGTAGTACAGATTTAAATAAAACACTTTAATGGTTTAAAACGCGATGTATATTAGTTAAATTTATTTGAAAATTATTTTAACTACGGCCCGACGTTTCGGTTATACATTCTATCACGTGAAGCTCACATTTGTTTATCGCCTTCTTATGAAAAGACTACATAAAATAAAAGCTTTAAGAAGAAATACAAGGTAATCTCGCGAGCTTTTTATACTGTTTTAGTTGTAAACTGCGTTTTTCTTAGAAATAAACAAGCTTGTATTAAAAAATGTTACTTTGTCTAAATGCCGATAATAATCTAGTATATTCGATACAATATTGAACGTGTTTAAGGATACTTTTTTCACTACTAAAGTTCAGCGAAATAAACTCTTTATTTATTCCCTCTCCATTCCAGTTTACATAGCTATAAAGGCTAGTGCAATGCAGCTTAACCGCCCCGGGTTCGAATCTCAGGTTGGGTGAAGTATTCTACTGAAAGATGGGAGTTTGGAACACGTTCTGCAGTTGGTCCTTGTAATGATTTGAAATATTGACGTGGTTGACAACTTATTTATAAGAGAAAGAAGCGCAGTTAGTTAGGAAAGAATAATAACGTTTATAGCAAAAAATACATTTTTTTCTCCATATAACTAGCGCTGTAAGCCTCTTTGAAACACGATTACATAAGCTATATAGGTCTAATTACAAGGTTGCTGCTTAAAGACAGCAAATGATCAACGCTGTCGAAGCTAATTTGTGAGTCGTGTCTAACTTTGACACGGCAGCTCTCTCCAGGTTCACATCAAAGGGAAACTTCTAGTCTAACGTTAGCCTCACTAAGATTTTAGTAATGTGAAACTCGTGAGTGGAATTTGCACGGGACTTTGAAAATCAGCTTGAGCCTGCAGGCATTACGGCTTTTAAGAGTTCCCGGGTAAGAGAACTATTTAGAAGATCATTCATTAAGTTCTTTATAGAACTTTATTTTAAATAGGCACGTAATTTCACTGCCTCGTTGGTCTTGATAAGGAGTCCTTACGGTATTTGGAAGTTTTCTACGAAACTGCTAGTGCTCTGGAAGTAGGAGTTGCTTCAGGGAGAACTTTAAGCCCTTGGTCCCAGTTGTTGCTGCTAACTAAGCAGTGGCTGTGAAGATAGCACGAAATGGAGCAGCATGGTAGATCCTAAAATCCTCTCAGCCCAGTCGTGGGCTTTAAAAGATTGAAGTACTGTTTTATGTCTGTAGTTTACACGAGCAATACACATTTAAATAAAAAATTGTAACGGTTTAAAACGCGATATATATCAGTTGAACTTATTTGAATCATCGCGGCCATAGCTGCTGCAAAGCATCCGAAAGCGTCGGGCCGTAGTTAAAATAATTTCTAAATACGTTTTACTTATATATATCTCGTTTTAAACCGCTAAAGTATTTTATTTAAATACTGTTTTATGTTTTTCACTAAAGATAAAATTATGCAAAATAAAACAATAATCTACAAGGGGTTCCCAAATAAAATTGTGGCCTACTTTTCGAAAAATACTAACATGAAAATAAATTTCTAGTTTCACTTCATATTTAAATGATATATTAAGAAATGATTGTACTACATTTAATTTGTGATAAATACTCTCAGTACTAAAGTCCTGATTGCTATAATAGATATTAATTAAAATGGCTATTTTATGCCATGCTTTACGTTGCCTTGGAAATCTCTTGAATAGAAGGGGTTTCAAGCAATAGAAGCTAATAAGCTCATTCCGAGGCTTCAATTGAATTCATAATTATGAAAATTAATTCCTCACTAAACTACGAGCACCTACGCAATTATGTACGCTGATTGCTTTTTGTCTAAGACGATTTGTGAGCTATGTAACTTGTGTAAAGTCATATAATTGGGCGTTAAAGGGATGAAAATGTGATAGATAGAAAATGAACTTTAGGCCTTAGAAATGAGCAAAAGCTTATTTGAAATGTTTACATAGTTATTGGATACGATAGCGTTACATTTAAAAAATATAAATTAATGAAACACATTCATATGCATATACCGTATAAGTAAACTAAAACATTAACTAAGCCCGATGTTTCCGATCCTTTATAGCAGCCGTGGTCACTGGTATAAATGAAAGTATAGGTTAAACAAATATACTTCGCGTTTCGAACCGTTAAAAGTGTTTTATTTACTACTCGCGTAAGCAAGATATATCACTAAATAAGAATCTAAAAATTAAAAATTTTGTTACTGTGTTTGGCGAATCTGACCACTAAGTCCTTTTTGATAATCGAGACGAAAGTCTCAGCCAGTGATCCAACTGCAGCATTAAGCAATGCGCAGCGAAAACAAAAAAAAAAATAAAAGAAAGATTGGTCTTTAAATTATCTAAAAAATGTCTGCGACAGTAGATGTCTATCTTTTACGATTAACGTGGTCATTAGTAGCAGCTATATTTTATAAAGATGAGAAGGAGGTAAGCAAAAACTAATTTTGATGCGCAAACTAACTATTCTAGGCGGACGAAGTCACTGGCAAAGCTAGTAAATAATATGACGCCCAAAATGAGTTTACCATGCGGAAGTAAAAAATTAAGTTAAAATATTTCTTTTTATCTTCTATCTTAGTTTTAATTTTCAATGATTTCCAGAAGGCTCGTAACAAGGATTTAATAATTTTCTCTACAATTTACTCGATTTTAATATGAGAGAAATATTCTCAATTTCATAGCGAGCGCAAAGCTATCTCTCAAATTAATTTTATCACCGAAAAACGTAAGAGAATTTTAAAAGCGTCCACGTTACCGGAGTGGTTATCTGCGTAAAGTTAGTCTGGGCCAGAATTTATTGCGTACGCACCTGACGCCACGTTTCAAACCGCAATTTACTATTATGCCTACGTGTCAGATGACCGAAGATAGAGCCACGGAAAACTGTCTCAAGGCCCGCAGGTAATCCAAGTCCCGACGGTTGGTGATATAAAGATTATACATACCCACTACTCGTTCAGTTGGGAGTACAATTTCTTGTCACTACTAATGTGCATAAAACTTTTCTAAATCAATAATCAATTTTATATTGAATTATATTGATTCAATTAGTTATAGCAACAGCACGGGACGCTGTGGATACTGATTCAAGTCCTGTCAGTCATATTTTTTTTTCAATTTAAAATCGTATTTTCATTTATGTAATGCCATTATGTGCAATAACATATGAAAAATATTGGAGTTTTTAAAACTTCTCTGTTTATAAGTCATGATAAATTGTAAATATATTAATTAACTTATTTACAATTTTAACACGGCCGAATAAGTTTAGAAAATTCGCGTTTTTAACCGTTAAAATTGTAACCAATTGCGCAAACTATAGAAATTCATATAATTTTCCTATTATTTTTTAAATCTCACTATATCTATAGTGTTGTATATTTAATTACTTGTGTTCCTAGTACACAAAAACAGGAAAAAACTTTGAAAACATTAATATTTTTTATATGTTATAGCACATGAAGGCACTATATAACTTAAAGATCGAAAATAAATTGAAAAAAAAGTCGACTCGGGCAGGACTTGAACCGGCATTCCGTGCTGATGCTCTACCAATTGAGCCACCGAGTCCTACATCAGTGGTAGGTAAAAAAACAAGTTAACTAAAATATATCGCATTTTAAACCGTTAAAGTGTTTTATTCCAATATTATTACATGTTACAAATGTATCGTTGTCTTACCTATATTTTTATATTATGAATCATTAACATACCCCGTTTATTAAGGGACTTAGTCAGTAAATAATCTCTATTCACAATCAAAGTGTAGCAAAGTTTATAATCCCGAACAAGGATTACACCGCGCCTCTGATCACTGAGCGCCGTGTTTTCCTTGGATTTCATCTAATTACACAATTGTTTTACACCCTTCAAGTGATAAAATAGATATAGCGTTTGTTGTTGTTTACTTTTCATTATTATATTGTATGAGAAAAGTTTTAACACAGTTTATGATAAATTGTGTAAGGCTTTCACGGCTATCGTTCAGCATATTGTTTTTCGGGCTGTTCGGCCGACTTGAGCGCAAAGTGGTTCTCGACGTTACACCATCATGAGCGGACGGCATCATTAGGAGATGTTAACAAAGGTTACGGACTAGGCCTGACAGGCCCAGTCTGTAACCTGTGTAAGTAATTTTTTTATCTACGGCCCGACGCGACGTTTCGGGTGCTGATTAGTAGCCGTAGTCAGGGGATGTTAAAAATAATTTGTAAACAATATATTTCGCATATCATTGTGAAGGCCTTATACAATTTTTTAATATATTTCGCGTTTGAAACCGTTAAAGTATTTATTTATACAGACATTTAATTCTAAATATAGTACACAGATATATGGTTTTTCAGAGGTAGACTAAGAACGAACGTCAAACATTCGATTTCGAGTCCTAGAAAAAGATTCAGTGGCGGGCGGTCGGATGACTTTAATTGGTGTTATTATTTCTGGCTGAAATTAGCTCTTAATGCAAATATATTTTTAGAGATAATTTGAGATTTATTTTCCAATTACCAAACCATAAAGGTTTATTAGTATATAAATCGTAGTAACATTTTAAATATGTACCTGTTACCACCACAATGTTAGTTACAAAATGAATTGTATTATTTATTATAGTTTACTTATAATTTTCCTAAACTTCAAGGTGAAAATGGATACGTCCTTTATTATTTTATATTATTTAAAGAAGAATAATTATTTTCATATTTCGTGTAATCGCTTTCGCAGCGCACGCAACGGAACGCAAAAATCAATAATTTTCCCCGATTTTCCACATTTCCCACCATTCCTATTATATTCTAAAATCTATCAAAGTAAAGTCAAAGGAATATTGGAAATAGAGAATAGACTGATTGTTTTAAGCTCCAGACAGATCGACGATTTTATGTCTTTTTAAATCAATTTGGAACTAAGCCGTATTGATTTAGTACTGTGCTTCAAGTTAGACGGAATTAAAACGTTCAGTTGTGTATCCCTCCAAAAATATAAATGTAAAAATTAAGCGTCATAAAAGAATGGATGTCTAATTGAGTGCCAAGTTCTATCCAAGTATGTACTTATGGGAACCGAATAATATATTGAACAAGTATTAAACACTATTCCTTCGCTTTATCGGATATGTACAACGATTTCCGTTATTAAAAAAACGGGATATTAAAGTAAATTAGACTGGACGCTGCTGCGTACCTAGATAATACATACAGATAATGTTTTACAGTGATGATTATCGATAGTTACATACAACTGTCCGATACATGACTGGTTGGTCTTACTGCAGATAACAGATCCAAAATCCGATTTAAGATAGGGCCAGATGTAAAATTTTACTTAAAGTTTTAGGAAGTTCCAGGTATCACACAAGATAAGTCATAAAACTCAAGCTCTTCAACCTTCACTGGAGCAGTCTGGTGGGTTGAACTTCCTAAAGGCTTTTCCATATGAGATGGATGGTTGAGACATAAATGAAGTACATGATTTTAATTATTGACGTTATACTGTACTCATTTTAAATTCACTTCAAAGATATTCCTGAGAACTAACTAATGTTACATTAAATCTGTATTTAGGAAAACTAATATACATCTTAAAAATCGAAAATAAATTGAAAAAATTTTCGACTCGGGCAGGACTTGAACCGGCATCGTCAGCTTTCCGTGCTGTTGCTCTACCAATTGAGCTACCGAGTCCTACACCTCATCGTCGAATTTTTTCAACTTATTGATACATGCACCTCTCGCGCAATGTAATTTCTACCTTAACACTTGCGTATTAAGGCTCAATGTCTTATGCTTTGCAGCTTAAGAAATCATTGAAGATGAAATTACAAAGTTATAACGTTTGAAAACATTAATATTTTTCACATGTTATTGCACATGAAGGCACTATATAATTTAAAAATCGAAAATAAATTGAAAAAATTTTCGACTCGGGCAGGACTTGAACCGGCGGAATTTATTTTCGATTTTTAAATTATATAGTGCCTTCATGTGCAATAACATGTGAAAAATATTAATGTTTTCAAACGTTATAACTTTGTAATTTCATCTTCAATGATTTCTTAAGCTGCAAAGCATAAGACATTGAGCCTTAATACGCAAGTGTTAAGGTAGAAATTACATTGCGCGAAGAGGTGCATGTATCAATAAGTTGAAAAAATTCGACGATGAGGTGTAGGACTCGGTAGCTCAATTGGTAGAGCAACAGCACGGAAAGCTGACGATGCCGGTTCAAGTCCTGCCCGAGTCGAAAATTTTTTCAATTTATTTTCGATTTTTAAATTATATAGTGCCTTCATGTGCAATAACATGTGAAAAATATTAATGTTTTCAAACGTTATAACTTTGTAATTTCATCTTCAATGATTTCTTAAGCTGCAAAGCATAAGACATTGAGCCTTAATACGCAAGTGTTAAGGTAGAAATTACATTGCGCGAGAGGTGCATGTATCAATAAGTTGAAAAAATTCGACGATGAGGTGTAGGACTCGGTAGCTCAATTGGTAGAGCAACAGCACGGAAAGCTGACGATGCCGGTTCAAGTCCTGCCCGAGTCGAAAATTTTTTTCAATTTATTTTCGATTTTTAAATTATATAGTGCCTTCATGTGCA
This sequence comes from Leptosia nina, assembly GCA_963661955.1. NCBI lineage: Eukaryota > Metazoa > Arthropoda > Insecta > Lepidoptera > Pieridae > Leptosia > Leptosia nina. The sequence goes on along the minus strand of CAVLEF010000007.1, from coordinate 10,276,631 downwards.
ATAACATGTGAAAAATATTAATGTTTTCAAACGTTATAACTTTGTAATTTCATCTTCAATGATTTCTTAAGCTGCAAAGCATAAGACATTGAGCCTTAATACGCAAGTGTTAAGGTAGAAATTACATTGCGCGAGAGGTGCATGTATCAATAAGTTGAAAAAATTCGACGATGAGGTGTAGGACTCGGTAGCTCAATTGGTAGAGCAACAGCACGGAAAGCTGACGATGCCGGTTCAAGTCCTGCCCGAGTCGAAAATTTTTTCAATTTATTTTCGATTTTTAAATTATATAGTGCCTTCATGTGCAATAACATGTGAAAAATATTAATGTTTTCAAATAATATACATCTTAATATGTTAAGAATGTAACGTTCAAATCAACCGTTTTAACGGTTCAAAACGCTATATACATTCTTTGAACTTATATTGTCTAGTAGTAGTAGTTAAAGTAGTAACTAGTAGTAGTTAATACAATTTTCAAATATCCTTAAGTAATATATCGCGTTTTTAACCGTTAAAGTGTTTTATTTAAATGTGTACTACTCGCGTAAACTACAGACAGTATTTATAGTGATGTTTTTTAATTGAATCTTTGTCACTTCCATTTTTATCAATATCAAGTTGACAACTTAAGCGACAGTTCCACACTTTATATCCCAGTAATCGAACCTGTAATAGGACGTAAACTGTATCTATATTTTTATTAAAAAGTTGCTGTGACAAGGAAAACGCATTAGTCTGGAACATATCCGAATATTCTTTCATCCATAGGGAGACGAGCTCTTACTGCAAAAGGGGTTGAGGCTTTGAGAATTTATTCTAAAAGTAACATACGAATAATAGTTCAACTTCTGAACCCTTAACTTTGTTTAAGTTTACGTCTAATGTATTCAAAGTCGTAGCTTATACAAGTATATCGTATGCATGTTTCTACTATGTTACTTTGCTAAATGACAAACAAAAAAATATCTAGTACATGTGTACATAATCTTATAGATGTTGCTAGAAATTAGTTCTAAATAAAAAAGACCTCTCGCTTAACATTGTTTTCCGTTAAATTATTTAAATCTTATTGGTTTAATGAGAAGAAAGTGTCTTTATATAGAATAAATAAAATAAGAGAATGAGAAATAAGAAATTTTAGGTTTAGTAAAGCTATTTACGTATTAGAATAATGGCGTAAATTTATAAATAAGTATGTATATAATTGCGTAATAAATAAATAATTTAAAAGAATCTGTAGAAAGTTACCTAATGAGTAATTTATTAAAACGTATTAAAATATCATAATCTTTAAAATGTAAATATTTATATTGAAATAGCAAACCATGCTTCAGGTATTATATTAATCTCAATTACGTTGAATTTGAGCACCAAATGTTGATAGCCATCTTAAGATGTATCTTAATACGTAACGTGATAAAACCGACAGGTAAATGATATTGACTGTCTGGCAGGACAGAACACATTTAAATAAAACTCTCTTAACAAGTCAAAACGCCATTTTTAATTCATTGCAGGGCTCCCCCGCAAGTAACTAATGTACGTTCCTTTTTATATCGTTAAAAGTATTTTTATTAAAACGTAAAATAAGCATAAAACTAGTCCTCATACATTATCTACTTAAAACTTGGTAAACACACTTGTTTTCTTCCAATCGTTGATAAGATTGGATTGTCGCCCCAACAGGATTAGTCTGGTCCGGTAATTCCCATTGCTCTTGATAATTCCGACCCGGTTCGCGTCGTCTGATAATGTCTATTTCACATAACGACAAATCTATCCTTTTAAATGGATTTAAAAACCCCTGGAAGCCCACTGGACATCCGAGGAATAAAAAAATCTATACAATATCTTTACCGACATTGAAATTATAGGAATGGAAGGAATCCTTCTTTCTCTGTTTGGAGAGATGGATTTATTACATACATCATGTTTATGGAAACAATAAATATTTTTTTATTTTGAAATGCTAAAATATTTAGTAGCTACACGTGTTTTCGAGGTTCGGTTTTGGAGACACGGCGAGTACCATTTCCCGGCGTTTCTCCAATTATAAAGACCGAGCAGGTCGAAAATTGAAATTGCTTTCCAAAGAACCGGCGAAAGACTTACACATTAAAAAAAATATATTATAAGCCCATGTTATAGTGTGTTTTTGAGGACTTTCTAGTAATGGTTTGCATGTTTATTTTAAAATAATACAATTTAAGAACGAAAATAAAATTGACACACACACATTTGACAAGATACATTACATCATCATTCATTAAATAGAGAACAAAATGATTGTATAACAGCATGTCTGAACTAAGAATTCGATGACATACATTATATTATATACTTATAGTAAATTGTTGCTTAGTAACCTCTTAAGAAATCTACTCAAATACTAGTATAAGTTTCATTTAAGACCTGAATCATAAGTGGCAGTAGTCAATGTTTTAGTGGCTGTGATGAAATGGGTTTTAAATAACTTTAAAGATTTATACAAACACATCACTATTAATAAAATTATATTTATTCAAAGCTCATAACAATAGCGCTACGCTATTACGAAAAGTCTACATCCTACGCAAAGGTTAAACTTAATTTGTATGTTATCCGCTATTTATCTGAACTAATTAAAAGGCTCTTTAGGGATTATTTCTAAGCTATAAGCTTATTTTGTTAGCGTTTTATAATAACTTTGGAATTCAAAATCGGCGTTATATTTGAAATTTACGACGAGGGTACGACTTGAATCGGTATCCAAAGATGAATTTTTTCAATCTACTTACCTCTCGCACAATTTCAAATTAAAATCGATTTTTCATTTAAATAATACCATGTACGTGTGAAATTAATAAAGTAATAAAATGTTAGAAGTGTAATGGTGATCGGTCAGTTTTTTTACTATAATTACTGATAGTATACGTACTCAAGTGAGCTTCGTAGAAAAGCTTTACCTTGCTGCTTAATCTGTCTAAGCTAGACGATAAAATAAAAATAACATGTGCAGTAATTGAACATATACACCAAAAGCTTTCTTTAAAAGAGAGTTAGGAATAAAAAAAAATCAATTCATTATCACGTTTTCCCAAGATTTTAAAGTATTCTACACTTTTTCTCCTGCGCTACATTTAACTTTCTCTTGTCAACTGAATGCGCCAGAATAAAGGATTCTATGCGCAAACATTTAAAACTGTTCTTTATTCGAAAACAAATAAACTGGATAAGCTAGCTTTAGAATTAAATTTAACCTGAACTTTTCTTTGAGAGGATTTTTAAATTTTCAACTTTACAACGATCGCTCGGTGAACAAGTGTGTTCGGAGTCGTAAAACAGAAAATAAGGAACAAAGTCGTGACGTAATAAATAACAAATGCGGTGGAGGCGGTTGTCGACAAAACAAGTTATAGTTTTGTAAATAAACGGCCCCTAATATAACTGTAAGCTCTCAGGTGACTAGAAGTCGGATAACTTTTAAATTTATAATGAGTTTAGGAAAACTTTGAAATTTCATTCGCTGAATTGGGTAGATGTGAACTAAGTAAACTTTATATAGCGAAGAAGATTAAACGCAGTTTAAAACGGCTAATTTATTAGTTCGTATTGGGGTTAGTGCATTTGATTGCGATACACTTGCTTGAAGTCGATTCGAACCTGAATCCTTGTGTCAGGCGAAATGTTGCTACCTACCTAGCTGAAAGGAGGCGGTGTACTCGGCGGCGGTTAGCGGGATCGATAAAGTTCAAAACTATATTATTGTATATTATCTCTATTTCGGCATATAAGTATACTGTAGTTGTAATTCTTTTTATACTTTTTGTAAAATTAGTTTATTATTATGTTAATAGGGAGTTTATTTTGAATAAACGTACTTTTCTTCTGCGTATTTTTTTATTTTAATTACTTTATTTATTTATTTAAACTCTGAACACTTAGCTTACTTTGGATTGATTTAAGCTAATAAGAAGGTCATATAAGAGATATTAAAGAGTCGGTTTTATATCTAAAATAGCTTTAAGTTCAGTTATAAGTAGAATCTTATACACAGCTTAATCAACATATCCTTACAGAATTACGTTATTAGATTATCGCCAACATAACGAAACTCTCAATTTATTCTCGCGTACGTTAAAAGTGCTATAAATTTTGTACACGTTCATTAGGGCTCGCACGAATCGTCGCTTGAGCTTTTAGCGACATACGTTGGTATTTTGTAATAAGGTTTTCTTAATTTAACACTACCCCTTCCATTCCCTACCTTGAAAGTATAAGTGGGATTAACAAATTGGTGTTTATTTTCGCTGTAGTGTAAATTATATTTTTTTAATGATGAGGTATTACCATACCACAACCATATAATATCGCACCATGATGTGCTGTTAATCTATTTTGAGAACAATGGTTTGTAAATCAGATGGTATTTGGATATACCTACCACCCAATTAATATCTAGATTTCCAAGCGCACTTCAACATGTTACAGAAAAAAAATTTTAGAAACATGTTTGATCCGATGGCAAACGAACCCACGACCTCGATTATATATCCATATATTTATCCATACCTCTCCGAACAAGATAAAACATAATTATGGTACAATTTTATATTCAACGCAGTGGAAACACGTTAAAGTCTTAATCCTATAACAGGAATAAGACTTCCATGGACTGTAAAAATATGAGGATTTAAAATCACACGTTTCACTCGGTCAAGCTTCCTTTCAAATAAAGGGTTTATTTTATACATACATTTTTCGCAAGCGCGTATTTATCTAAACGCGATAATGCATTTCCTTTTCTGTTGCCAGGTAAAGTTTTATATTTACATAATGTAGTCCTGTTGATAAATGTTGCGGTTTTAGGATTTATGTTCTTTAGAGTTTCGTATCCTTTGTTTCAGGAAGGGTTGTTTCAGAATATTTTAAATCGAATGCAAATATACCAAATAGCTACTAGCTAGCTACGTGAACTGAATGTATCTAAACGTAACTCCAAGAGATTTATTGGCTGTTAAAACATTTTTAGCTCTAAGGGTATAAAAATATATTATATGAATTTAGAGGACGTAGAACACTGATGATAGTTGCAAAATTTAACTTGGTTAGACTTGGGTAATGCGAAAATTCGCGAGATGAAAACGCTGAAAACAAATAGTTATGAAGTGAACCAGAAGTTCGCGCGAATATTCGCTTCGTCCTTCGCTGTTCGCACTGCTATTTCGTGGCTATTCGGTGAAACATTGTTTTAACAATTATTCTTGAGAATTACGTACTTTTTTAATATAACAATGCGAATACTGAATTTTTTGCTTGACGGCCACATTTATATAAAACAAATTTAATCGTTTAAAATGCAAAATATATAAAATAAATTTATGTAATTAATTAAAAACTGGAATGTAAATTTTTTAAATTAACTATGAATTAAAAATTTAATAAAGGCATAATATTAACAACTACCTGACCCTGCATGCCGACAAAATAGTCGGCATGAAATAGTTTATTTGGAAATCAATATTTATTTTTGCAAACAAACTCATTAGTTTTATATTATAGCTGTTACGACATCGTCTTCTCCCCATCGTTCATTGGAGTTAATTGTATATATATATATTGCTGCCAATAGTTTTTTAGATCATTGTAATATCACACAAGTTATTTGGTTTTTTGAACCATCTTCGCAGCGAACGCTTCATCGCTTCTATTGGTTATAACATGACGTATAGGTAGCCTAAATCCTTCCTCAGAAATGGTCTATTCAACACAAAAATATTTTTTCAATGCTAATCAGTACTTCCTGAGATAAGCGCGTTCAAACAAATCAACAAACTCTTCAGCTTTATATCATATACTAGTTGGCTTTGATATACATTTTTAAGATTTCTATAGTAATATAGTACTAAATATAGCCTATGTTACTCAATGATAAGGTAGCTTTCTAATGAAAAAAGAAATTATTAAAATCGGTCCAGTACTTTTTGAGTTTATCCTTTACATACGAAAATACAAATCTTTCATCTTTATAATATTAGTAACGAAGTATAGATTGTATGATATCTCGAACACCCAAGTATTTAACACGCAGCTCTCTGTTGGAACTATCTCAGCGGTGTTTAAGGAGGACAATAATCGCTCTCATTATTTACCCCGAAGTTTAGGTAATTTGTTCCGGCGGCGCGTAGAAATTGCACCTAAATTGAATTGAATGAAAAAAATAACATTAGCGCGCTAATTCCGGGGGCAGTTGAAATGAAAAGCGCGTAGGAATTAAGAGAGATTAATTGCAGTGTTTAAAAAGAAAAATTAAAAGTAAGTGAAAGGGTGCTCACTTCTTTTATTGTGTTATGTCTTGGGACGAAAAATTTCGTTAATTTGATTTGATTCACGTGCAAAAACTGGTCTTTGTACTCACTTCTATTACAGCCCGATGTTTTTTATGCGTCAACTACAGACATATTTTTTTAGGTTACAAAGGTACGGAGAGTTTCAAGATTTTTAATTTAGTTGTATTTATGTTTTCCAAAATTTAAATCCACACAATCTAGATAGCCCCTACACCAGACTAGGTTACAAAGTTTAAATAAAACATTTGAACGGTTTAAAACGCGATATATATTAGTTAAACTTATTTGGAGATAATTTTATTACGTCTTCCCGTAACCACGGCTGCTGCAAAACATCCAAAACGACAGGTCGTAGTTAAAATAATCTCCAAATAAGTTTACTTAATATATATTGCGTTCTAACCCGTTAAAGTGTTTTATTTAAATGTGTACTACTCGCGTAAACTACAGACATAATTTTTTAGGTTACAAAGGTCAACCACAAGCCGCAAATATCATATTGTGAAAAGGAATTCCTTGATGAACACAACACGTCATCCACTAATCTATAGATGGATCGATTGAAACATAACAATCGTGTTGAGGTACTGATGTACATCTATCTCTAGGGATAGGGCGTAATCTCAAAATCCGATTGGCTGCACCTATCAGCGTCGAGAGCAAGTCTGTTTTATTGGACTTACCAAGTTATCTGTGTCTACACTTGGCTGCACAATATTACAACGAGCGGAAGCGTTACGAACTTCTGAAACGTTGTAAGTCTTACATAGAAACTTAGTTTCTGAGAATGCATATTGGACACTCTGGTAAAGAGTTTTTGAAAGTTACAATAAATAAGATTAAAGTAATACAAAAATATGTTTTGTTATTGTTTTTTTTACGCCAAGACATTTTGTTAGTTTAATAAAACTTAACAAATATATATCGCTTTTTAAACCGTTATAGTGTTTTATTTAAACGTGTACACTATACACAAGTGGAATTCGAATCCACGACCAATAACGTCAAAACTTATAATATGCTATAATGGGCGTAGTAATGTGATATAGTTATACTATTAAAACCTACAATTATTGCCCTAGAAAAAACACCTCATCTCCTAGTGTGTATAAAAAATTATAACGGAAAATTGAAAAGCACGGTAACAGAATTTTCCGGTATCAAATTATTCAAACACAATTTGTCGCGACGGAAATAACGAGTTAAATTTAAAACTGATTCTCAGTCAGAGATAGGGAAGGTGCTAAGTTATTAAAAAATAAATAACGTTATATTTTTAATTTGTGGCGTTAAATGCAAATTGGAAATTTTAACTTTACTTAAATTTACTATTAAAATAATACACCGTATTATTTACCTGCATATTTTTTGTTACGGATTAGGAAAGACAACCATGGACAGACGAATTACCACGCCATATAACATTCTCTAAGATGCGCTATCGACCTATTTTAGGTTTGGATATTTCAAAAGACTGAAACCGATACGCGATCACGCTTCATGGCTTTTTCATTAGTTAATGGTTGTTCAAGACCGCGCGGTATGTCGATTCTAAAATATAAAAATATATATAAATTCGTTAGAAACATCTTTGCCCAGACCAAACGCATAACTGAGTTATCATTACTTGTTGTAAAAGTCCTTTCGTGTTTTAAACCGTTAAATGGCGTTTTAACTTTTTTCTACCTTTTTTAAATATGTATAAGAGCCGTACTTAAACTTCCTATTTGAAATTTTAACTCCAAAGCTTTTCTCCTTATGTAGTGGTTGGTATAATTTCGCAGGCTGCTTATGTTTTTTTTTGGCGTAGTTTTTACCTGAACTTACATTAAATAAATGTTTTTAAACCTTCATAATTTGAAACACGTTTTCCGGGAAGTACTCATATAATAACTTATCGTTTCTAACATAAAAAGTTGAAGATGTAGCAATAACGCAGGCGGTAGTGTTTTGCTTTCATATTGGTATTTATTATATCAATTGGCTCATTGGTTTAGTGGTTAAAGCTTTCGGCTACAGATTTTGACGGGCTCATTGTTGTAACAGTAGCAATGGTACCTAAAAATAACGGGTCGTGGATTCGATCCCCACCGGGTGTCTCTTTGGTTTACGCCGGGCGTGTATATAGTTTACGCGAGTAGTACACATTTAAATTACACTTTTAACGTTTTAAAACGCGAAATGTATTAGTTGTGCATTGTCACTATTGTAAATAAAAATAATTAAAGTAAATGCCTCCATTATTTCACATGCCAAGCGGATGGATACAAATGGACGCGAAATGTGTAAAACGTTCAATATTGACAAGTAAAATACCTGTCGAAACGTATTTAATGTTAGCACAATCTAATGATGTACAAACACTTCTATTGCATTTCAAATGTGAGAATTTCGCTTTTGCTAAGGGCGAGCGCTGTATACTTTGAAACCTCAATAATTGGTAAATAAAATAAATGAAATTAACATATTACCTATATAACAGATTAGAATTACGGGATGTATTACTATATAAATTTATTTACTAAAAGGTGCTCCTAATTTCATTACACAGTATTTGAATAAAACATTTCAACTGTTTAAAACGCGATATCTATTAGTTAAAAATTAATTTAAAGGGCTGACCCGTGACCACGGCTACTACAAAGCATCCGAAACATCGGGCCGTAATTAGAATCAATCTTCAAATATGTTTAAATAATATAAGTTTGTAAATCACGGTTTAAACCGTTAAAAGTGTTTTATTTAAATAAGTTTGACAGATCTCAATTTTGTGACCACGAGGAGTATAGTATTAAGGTATATGTTAAAATTGCTCTTCTCAAAGTAAATTAAACTCCGAATCTAATAATCCGGCAGCATCTTGACAGGAGCATAAAACATTCACATTTTCCACTTGTCACTTCGTCCTCAGCCGAGCGATTCGGGGAATAATAGTGTCGTAAATTCTTAAACGCCAGTTCACGATGAGAGCAAACTTTACTAAACTAATAAGGCTCAATAAAAGTTCCCCCCGGATAATTTATGATTTATCCGCGTTTGCAGCGGGACTTTTGTTTGCTATCAAAATCGCGGTTTTCCACGGAAATGTGTAGTAAACTTCAGTAGAGCTCATTTAGAGTTGACTGCGTCGCGAGTTGAGTTGAAATTTAGTTCGCATATGAGCCAGCTAAATAATCAGAATTCATCAACTCGATGCGATTAAGTTAGCTTATATATTTAAATTTATTATATATTTGTTATATACTTATGTGTTTCTCACCGGGCCGTAGTTAAAATATGTTTTAAATAAATTTGACTAATATATTAGTTATACTAGTATATATATATATGTGTATATACTAATAAGTATATATATATATATATATTGCGTTTGGAACCATTAAAGCGTTGCTAACCATGAATACTTTTTCTATCAGAGACCTAATAATTTTCTTAATAAATTCGATGACTGATACAGTAGTATGTCTTCCCCATACAAAAAGAAGGGTTTTACTCACCTTATAACAATTTAAAAAAAAAACACTTTTATCCGGTTAAAATGAGAAATATATTATTTAACTTATTTTAATAAAGACTTGACGTTTCCGAGGATCTTCAGCAGCCGTGGTCTCGGAAAATGGAGGGTATCCCCATATTTACGAGTATAACTTTTTAAAAATGGCTAATATTAGGTCCGCCATTACTTTTACTATAATTTTGATAATAATAAATAACTTTTTTGGCATTCCTACTACTTAGTACAGTTCTAGTAAATAATCAAAGTTAACATAAAAGAACATATATGTACAAATTCATATAGAAAAGTTAAACTACAAAACTATTTCAATATTTTTCACATGTATTCGATACATATACATTAAAAATCAATTTTCGGCTGGAACCATAGAACGCTGTAGAAGTCTTTCCCGTGTCGGGGAAAATTGTTTCGCCTTACATCTATATCAATAGCTTTTAAACAATGCATTAACATCTTTCATTACTTGGCAAGTATTGCCAAACCGGGCAAAACCAGATGCAGTTCGCCATGAATATTTTCAATTCCCCGGGGAAATATCCGTCTGAAGTCAATATAGCCTCGCCATTGCCCAAATTAAATTTACTACCGCAACCTCTACCAGATCGTAACGATAAAACGGCTCTTATACCTCGATAAATAATTTTTATGTTGTTGTTTTTTCGAGTTTTGTATTGTATCCACAATAATACAAGTTTTATCATATTTTATATCACCTTAGAAGAAGCATTTGACCGCCCCTATAGCTAAATAAAACGTGTTGCCTAGCATTGCGTTAAGCGCGAGAGATCCTGGATTCGAATCCCGCGGAGAAAACAGATTGTTTCGGTTGGGCGGGGAACAGAAGTGCGATCAACTACTTTCTTGTAAAAGAACCGATTAGTGAAAAAGACATAGAAATACAATAGAAATGTATTGGCCCCATGTCCACGGGGGAGAAGGGATTTTAGTTTATTTGTGTGGAGTGAAATCTTGAAAAATACTGTCTATAGTTTACGCGAGTAGTACTTATTAAAATCAAACACTTTAACGGTTTAAAATGCGATATATTAGTTAAACTTATTTTTAACTTCGGCCCGACGTTTCGGATGATTTGCAATGTTATTTTTATTATATTTAGTGGCAACTGGTTTAAATTCTGAGCTTCTAAACTGAGTTAACATTTCTAGCAACTTTCAGTTCTATACGGAGACCGTATTATTTCGTTAGAGACAAAAGCAATATCCTGGCATAACCATTACCCACGTCATTGTCAAGTCGACCAAGTGTAAAATTAAATTCTATGCCCTGTATGTTTGGTATGACAATAATAATGTTTCGCTTTTTTATTTACTTGTAATGTAATATTTCTTTATTAAAATAGTATCCAGATTACAACATTGTTTTAGTTTAGTACTAGCTGTGCCCGCGACTGTAACTGTGTCCGCGTGAAATAGTGACTTGGGATATAATTTTTAATTATTGAAGCTGTTTACATTTAAGGCAGCCAATCTATGGTAAGTGCCGCAACACTCTCACCTCACATCACTCCTACTCTAACTCCCACTCTCATTCCCATACTCACTCCCACGCCCACGCCCACTCCTACTTCCAATCCCAAAAAGCCAAAGAAGAAAGTTTCATTGTTCAAAAACCACAAATTTCCATACAAACTTTAACCCCCCCTTTTAACCCCTTACAACCCCCTTTTCGCAATAAAATGTCCTTTTTCAGGGTCTAGACCATCTCACTAGCAAATTTCATTCAAAACCGTTCAGTAGTTTTGGAGTGAAAGTGTAACAGACAGACAGAGTTACTTTCGCATTTATAATATTAGTAAGGATTAAGATTTTAATTCCTTTAATTTTTTTAACGTCATCAAAAACAAATCATTCAACAAAAAATATCCATTATAAATATGAAATAAAACACTTTAAGGGTTTAAAACGCGACACATTTTAGTTAAACGGGGAGACCGTTTCGGCTGCTGTAAAGCACCGAAACGTCGGGCCGTAGTTAAAAATAAGTTTAATATATCGCGTTTTAAACCGTTAAAGTGTTTGATTTTAATAAGTACTACTCGCGTAAACTATAGACAGTATTTCATTATAAATATTTGCATGCTCAATTTAAATTATGGTACAAAAACGACACTGAAATTACTTGAATGTTCATGGTAACAAAATTTATCGCAAAATAAAATAACAGTGAAACCTTTGCAAATACAACAATTAAACTCTAGTTAATTTGTGTAAGAGGTTCATAACTTAATGAACTCATTTTGGTCGAAACCATTTTCGTTGACGTAGACCGAATTATGTTTATTTGGGACTGGTTTGTGTATGAAGATGCCATTTGAAATTAGTGAGGTAATTAGCTGTGTAAGTGGATAATTTTAATTGTATTAAAGAGATTTAGCTTTACGAAGTTCCTGAAATTAACTTAAGATTAGTTATTAAGGCCAGAGTTTAAGCTAATGATCAACGGGACATGGATTTGAACCCCAACAGGTCCAACATATGGAAGTTCCTGGGAAAACACGTGTTCGACGGAATACGGAATTTTATTTTTGATCTAAGTCATTAAATAAGATTCTTTGTCGCCTTTCGCAGCTCTGACAGAATTTAACTAGCAGGGCATAACTGAAAATCTGTCAGGTCGTTGAGTTTTTAGGGCGCGCTTAAGAAAACTATCCTTTTTACACTGTCCAGTGCATATAACGCTTCGTAAGGCGTGTATGTATTAAAAACTTAGCTCTTCGCCTTACGACATATTGTATAAACAAAACCGACCTAGATTTTTAAAATATGTATAATTTATACAACTCAAAGCTCTCATAAACTCTACACTCTAAATGAGAGCGTCTCGTCGTCGAGTACCGCATTGTTTATAGCTGCAGCACGGATCGTGGTGGACGCCGGATCAAGTCCCGCTCGCATCATATATTTCTTTACATCTAAATTGAAGTGTAATTTATATTATGCCATCAAATGCAATAACATTTAAAATCATGTGTAGAATTCGGATGATAGGTTATTTAATGATTTTTGTTGTCTATTCCCGTATATTGTCAAATCCTGTGACGTCATTATGCTAAACTTCACTTTCTCCCCTCGGTAACATTGGTATTCATACCTTAATGATAACTGAAGTATTAATATGCTTAGAGCAGATATTATGTTGTCATATCAGGTAACAAACAAGTTTAATACATGCATGTTAGACTCGAACGTCCAAGTTTTAGAAACTGTGCATTGTACGAAGCCTAGCAGAGGCAGGTGAAACGCGGGAACAACTTTTCAATTTTATAACTAGGATAAAATATTCCGTCTGCATTTCGGCTCAGACGTTTCATTCTTTTCAAATATTCCGTTTTGTTTTCATTGTATGTAGAATTTGGTTGGATGAAACCGTAAAAATTTCGTTGTGACAAATTAAATAAACGATACTTAAACACTACATTGCGCGTTACAATTAAATGATAGCTAAATTGTTTTATCTTACAAACTAGATGATGCTATAAGTCACCTTAATACTAAACTATACAATATTATATGACGTATTTATTAATAATCTTACTATTATATTACTATATAAAAATATACATAGAAAACTTTCTCAATGAAGAAATTATAACAACGCCATGTGATATCTGTTTCTATTCTATTCTATACCGTGTAGAGAACAATATACTAAGCCACGCTTGGCTTTATAATCTTACTTTCATAAGATTATTACGCCATTTTTATCTAGAATGCTTGACACAATTTAGCTATCTTACTAATATAAGAGTTTTTTTATTATTATTTGTTTGATTGACCGCGCTAATCTTAGGGACTACTGGTTCGAATTTAACTTTTTTTGTTGGGTAGAGCATTTATCGAGGACGGCATTAACCTACAAACATAACGCTGCTACCACTAGGAGTGAAGAAATAGTCGGAAATGTGGAACAAACGGGGAAAACTTGCGTTGACGGTTCAAGATACGCAAAAATATGTATGAAAAATTCATTTTTCTTTAAATGATCTAAATAAAAGTACGATCTTTTAAGATAAACTCGCAACTTATTAAAATGTAGAGGAGCTTTGCAAAAACATATTTTGAAGCCCAAAATAACTATTCTACGCGAACGAAGTCGCTGGCGCAGCTAATACGAAATAAAGTTATCATAAATAATGCAGGAAATGTAGTCTCGACTGAGACGAAACTTCGTTACAAAGACCTACAATGGTAAAAATATAATTCAAATTTATTTCGAGCACTTTGATTTAGTACAGAAGGCGAGGCTGAAAACGATGCAAAGCGCTGAGTTCTAAATGCTAATTTAATTTGCAGGTAAGAAGCTGCTAGTTCTAGTCTCCAAGCACACTTTATATAAGTATATTAGAGGTGACCAAGAATGAGAGTGAAATTACATTTTATTAAGAAATAAATGTCTCAGTTGAACTGCACCGTATTTCATTACATTTTCTAGATGTTTACAAAATGGTTCTTAATTTTAAATACAATTTGTATCATTTATAAAAAACAATAATTTAACGAATGAAATATTAAATACTGTCTGTAGTTTACGCGAGTGGTACACATTTAAATAAAACACTTTAACGGTTTAAAACGCGATATATTAGTTACACTTATTTGAAAATGATTTTTAACTACAACCCGATGTTTCGAATGCTTTTGCAGCAGCCGTGGTGACGGGGGGACTGAAAATGTAAAAACGCTAGTGCCATTTGTTCCGCCGTATTTGTTATTTGGCGGAAAGTAGCTAGGTCCTTGCAAAAACTGACTAAGCATCTCCTCTTGTAATTAAAAGACGATTTAAACCGTTGAAAGTGTTTTATTAAAATATGTGCTACTTGCGTGACTATAGATAGTGGTTATTTTATAATTTCTTGCACATTGTTGTATAGTAATCGTTTTATAAGTCGTCTTTTTTCTTATCTTCTGACGTCATATAAGGCAGTAACTGGTCGTATAGGTAACGTTTAACACTTGACGCTCGGAACGTGCCTAAAACCTCGTTCACACTGTGCTTGAAGTTAACAAAGAAACAGCCACTTATACAATATTAAGCACAAAGCCCGTTGCTACTTATTCAAGCTTTGAATTGAAAAGCTTAATGGCTTGATAGTTCCCATTGATAACTCTGAAGTTTATGAAAACAACGTGCAAGGGCAGATTAATAGATTTGTAAAACAGTGTACAAAATTATATTGGAAGTATTCATATTATTTTAAAAATCGAAAATAAATTGAAAAAAATTTCGACTCGGGCAGGACTTGAACCGACATCGTCAGCTTTCCGTGCTGTTGCTCTACCAATTGAGCTACCGAGTCCTACACCTCATCGTCGAATTTTTTTCAACTTATTGATACATGCACCTCTCGCGCAATGTAATTTCATTTAAAAATCGAAAATAATTTTTTTCAATTTATTTTCGATTTTTAAATTATATAGTGCCTTCATGTGCAATAACATGTGAAAAATATTAATGTTTTCAAAAGTATTTATATTTTTCACATTGCGCATGATAGCACTATAAAATACATTGCGGGTGAGGTGAATTTATCAATAGGTTGAAAAAAATGGCGACAATGACGTAGGACTCGGTCACTCAATTGCTTCGAGAAGCAGCACGGGACGCTGTGAATGCCGGTTCAAGTCCTGCCCGAGTCGTAATTATTTTCAATATATAATCGATTTTTAGTTGATGTTAGAAGTAGTGTTATGTATTTTCTTATATTATACTTTTTTATGCTATATCTTTGCTATCTCTGACACCTACCCACATTAAAGCCTTTTTTATTTCTTTTCTCCTGTAGTTCTGGTTGCCTGGAAGAGGTCGCTGTTTAGCAATAAGCTTTTATTTGTAAGTATAGTACGTAAAACTTTTTTTTTAAATATATATATATATATATATATATTATTGTATAGAATACTAAATACAATAATCTTAGTAATTTTTGACAGACTGGTATCCATAGCGTCTCAAACACGGTAGCTCAATTGGTTACAGCAGGAGTTTTGAGTCCCGCCGGCGCCATATATTTTTCAATCTAAATACATTTTTACTCAGTATTCGTCATTTATTATACCTATGAATCTTCAAGAAGTTTAAATACATATAATTTTACTAAAAATAACCTTCAAATCGTGCAATACTGTTTGAATGTATTTTCGAAAAAACTAGTTATTAGTTAGGGCTAGGAAAATAAGGTTCAAAAAGATTTTGAAAGTATATATAGCTTTACTTGTTGGTTAGTAAAACGTCTAAGAGAAAACGACCGAATACTTAAGTCCCAAATAAAAATTGCTCAGCTCTCTCTAAAGAAATGTTTAATTATTTCGTTGGTGCTAACGGAAACCCTTTTTCTTAAAATTAATT
This sequence comes from Leptosia nina, assembly GCA_963661955.1. Classification (NCBI taxonomy): domain Eukaryota; kingdom Metazoa; phylum Arthropoda; class Insecta; order Lepidoptera; family Pieridae; genus Leptosia; species Leptosia nina. Next base: position 10,260,416 of record CAVLEF010000007.1, on the reverse strand, counting down.
TATCACCAAAAAATGTAAAGAAAAAGCCAAGATGATTATAATTTTCACTGTGATATCTATATTCTAAATTCACAAAGCATTTTCCTTTTAATAGCTAATTAGGATTATGTTAGACGAATGAATAAATTTGATGTTAATCTGACTATTATTAACGGTCGACGTCGTTTACATTGTAATGGCCGCTTATAGATCACAAAAGAAGTCTAATTTTAATTGCGTATAAGAAGAAGAAGAAGACTCAGTTTGAATAAAGAATGCTAAATTTCGTAGAATATTTATTCCTTTTTCAAACCTTAGTCTTTTAAGTCCGATACTTTAAACGTTTTTGTATTAAATACTGTCTGTAGTCTCTCCGGGTCTCCCTGTGACCACGTCTGCTGCAAAGCATCCGAAACGTCGGGTTAGTAGTAACGCCGTAGTTAAAAATAATTCTCAAACAAGTTTAACAAAAATATATCACGTTTTAAGCCGTTAAAATGTTTTATTTAAATGTTTTTGTATTATTTTAGCTACCAAATTTTATTTGGAATTAGTACTATATGTGAAAAATGTTAAATGTGTATATTAGTATCGAAAAGAAATGGCAATCGTAATTTATTATATCCACCCAAGTTATAAACGATAAGGCAAAGTGAAACAAACTGTTCCCAAAAATATGATTGATTTGGACGCTAACAAATTGTTGGAAAGTTTTCCTAAGATATTATACTTAATGTACAGGTAAAATATTGCTCAGACTACATCGTTCGTATTGTACATGTACCAATACAAATATTTTTTTTCTGTTTCAGGCTTATTTAAACTGAAAAAATAACCTTGTATAAAATGTCGTTTAGTCCTTTAGTGAAACACAAAAGCATATTTTATCATTTAGATATTTCTTGTGTTTTGAAGATGTAAAGTACATATTATGGGGTCATATTATTGTAATAGGTTTATATAATTAAAAATAACTAAGAAATACTAACATTAAGTTAAATTCCATAATTAGTATTGTCTGGTGAAAAAACTAAACTTAACCCTCGCAACCAACTTACGTAATATCCCTAAGTTAAAAGGATAAAAATATTATGAACAATCCACGTCATAAACATGACATAAAAATGGCGACCTGAACCTCCAGATTACTTTAGTAGGGTTTTGTCAACCTACGTCACATTTGAAGGCATTTGTATTCTAATTTAGAAATGCCAAAATAAGGGCCTAACTCATTTAGCGGTACGAGTAATCAGTCATTATTGTTTTGCACTAGACAACATACAATATTGGTTTTATAATAAAAGATATTCGAAACGTTGGGTCGTATTTAACAATAAATTGAGTACTGATTGTAGTTAAATAAAACACTGAACGGTTTAAAACGCGTTAGTTTAACTGATTTATACATTATGCTGACTTAGGTACGTAGTAAAAACGTAAATAAGATTAACTAACACATTTTATACCGTTAAAAGTGCTTTATTTAAAAATAAGTTAACTAACTAATTTCGCTTTAAACTCTTAAAAGTTTTTTATTAAAATTTATGCTTGTCTGTGATGTAATAATTTGACACTATTCCTAGTTTAGCTTATTATTTACCTATGAATCATAATTTTATGTTTATTTGCATATAGGCCATCGTTTGGCTTATGGCGTACTTTTGACAGTAGTTTGCGATGGTGGACATTTGGGATAAATTAATTATATATTTTAGTTAGCCCATAAATAGAAATAATATTAATGGAAGATAGAGCTGGAAATATATTGCAAGAGATAAAGTAAAGGAAGTCTCATTAGCTTTGTTATCCTAATTGACCGGAAATAACTACGTACGCGTCGTTGTTAACATACGGACAGAAAAATAATTTCTGTATATAGAAATCATAATTCTCACAAGAACTTGAACAGATAAGAGAATTATTTTGGGCATCGAAATGTGTTTTTGCAAAGTCCTCATCTTCACCAATTATGACCCACGACGTTCGCGTCTTGTCGTTGTTGCTTGTTATAGTTAATCTTAAAAGATAGTCATTTGTATTCAAAGAGGATTTGGTGCCATTCTACCATACATAATTTATTGGGTATCTTGAACAATATTTTTGTTCGTTTGTCAGCGCATGCAACGAGAAACCCTCGATTACTGCATTTCCTTCCACATTTCCCACTGCTTCTTCATTTTGGTCGGAGTGCTATGTCTATAATCTAAAGCCTTCCTCAATGAATGCTCTAACCAACACAAAAATAACCTTTCAATTCAAACCGTTAGTTCAAACTCTTTAGCGTTATAATATTAGTATAGATTTTTAAAACTTTACTGCGACGTCAAACTTTAGTTTGTTTAAAAAACGACGGTTTTTGATGATTATGAAAGAAATATAATTACAATTCTGAATGTTTTATTTGAGTCATGATACAGCATTTATTTTGTATTTAGATTTGATTCCTATTAATAGGTTTATAAAAGATAATATGTATAATATAAAAGTGTTTACTAAAGCTTAAGTGGGCAGTTCCTTGTTGACGAAATCTTCTACACACACACAAACATGGATTGTTTCGATGATTACCAAAACTTGTACTTCAAAACAAGGAACAATTCAATAACTCTCAAATCTTATGAAGCCTATGCGACTTCACCGAGCAAAGTTTTTATTGAATAACATAGACAGCGTGTAATTTATGACGAAAAGTTGAGTTTGTTATAAAACAGATGCGTGTATACGACTTTGCCTGCAAATTTATTAACATGTGTATACGCATGTTTAGGTTAAGAGTAGGTAGGCGATAGATCTATATATTTCCATTTGCGCGTAATTTTTTTTTTGCAAACCTCTTCCAGTATATCTTTACTAATTTACAAAGCTGAAGAGTTTGTTTGTTTGAACACGTTAATCTCAGAAACTACTGGAATGGAAAACTCAGAAATACTGGAAACAACGGGAAATTTGATGGGACGGGAATGACGTCGTGGGCATCAGCATATCTTACAAGTGAGGAACTTAAATATGTTTATGCCCAAAATAAATATTCTCGTGGACGAAGTCTCTGACAAACCAACAACATCTCCCGCGTCCCGTCTTTGGAAGTTAATCTTAAAAGATAGACACATGTGGCGGACACATTTTTTAATCTTTAAAAAGAAATCATTCTTCTAATCCTTAAAAATGAATAATCGTAACTGAATACTGTCTATAGTTTACGCGATAGTACATATTTAAATAAAACACTTTAACGGTTTAAAACGCGATATATGTAGGGAGTCTCTCCGTAACCACGGCTGCTGCAAAGCGTCCGAAACGTAGGGCCGAAGTTAAAAATCATTTTCAAATTTGTTTTACTAATATATCGCGTTTTATACCGTTAAAGTATTTTATTTAAATTATGGCTACACTATTTGTATCTCTATTTAAGTAATTTAATATCTATGTAACAAAGGGAGTGAATATCTGTAAACTTTGACAATCCTGTTTCAGTTCCACACTTTACTCAAGTTTAAGGAAGTTAGGTGAACGTCAAGACACTCTGAGCCACTGTAGGACAATAAGTGTGTAAAGAAAGTCTGGTTAGAATCCTGGACTAGGTCCGTGCATTGGCGATACATGGCGTCTATTCATTGTTTTTTTTTGTTTCTCCTGATTTTCTCGTTTTTCCAAATTGTTACGCAAATACAAACATTGAAGTTATGGTTACGCAAATACAAATTTGTTGGTCTAACGAGAGCAATGTATCGCTTATAATACGTCTGAAACATGTTGGACTTCGTCTTGAAATATGGATATTGAATGGGTGGTCTTAATATAGAAATTCCGCCCGGGTCACGAACCACTATTTACAGATTAGCAAAATGTCTAGTTTCATCACGTTTCGGTTTGAGTCTGTGGATTTCCAAAGCCAAAATGCATGTTGAGATGTAATATGGCAGGGAAACCTTACTTTCCCTCAAATAAGCTCCATACTTCTCTGTCATCCTCTATCATTTAAAATTCATATAACAGCAAGTAGTTTTTATTTTAAGTGACGCAAAAACGACGACTTATAATATATATACACGCGTTTAATTACTGGCGCCATGCCAAGCTCACTAATTGATTTTTCAACTAATTGTTTGTAAGAGACTCTTTGATAGCGCGACTTCACAAAAACAAAATATTGCAAGGTATAACTCGAATGTTCGAAGGGGGTTCGAGAATTACAAATAATAACAACTTAAAATTAGCCAAAGAATAAATTATGTAAATACGAGTCGAGTTACAAGTTCCGAATTCGTGCCATAATTCAAAATAATGTTTTTTGAGAGCGCGCTTTCTTGAATTGCGTAAACTTCGGCCAGTGTAATTCAATTTTATACCACTTTTGCTAATTATAATCCCTTCTTGTTATTGTAATTTGGTACAGAAATAGATTTTTAATTTATATAATCCCATCATGTGCATACATTGCTATCATCGGACCATAGCAACCTTCAAATGTATACCAAGAGAAAAATAACACCTATATATTTTAATTCTTCATGTTTGCTTTAAAACCGTATTTTATTAAATACAGCAATTTAACTCCTAAGTTACAAGATTAATCAAAGCGTGTTACGACGTATAAGTTATTAACTAAGTTAAGATGCTACCGAGTTGCTTAAACCAAAATCCTTGGAAGATGCCTTTGAGCTGAAAATTAGGATCCACACGTATTTAATATGAAATAGTGGCATATATTATAATAAAAAAATACAGTTTCCTCCGAAGTAGATGACTTTAAAGTTAAATGAATATTAATGTAACTATTTAATATTGATGCCCCATGGGACGGCAGACTAACGTAACGCTTTACGTAATGCAGCGGCTTATCAAATACATGTACCTAAAAAATAAGTATGCAATTCGGGACTACGCGTTACAATTCCGGTCTCGTTAGCACTTTTATTGTGAAAAGTGCTAACTAGACCGAAATTGTTACGCGTTACGTAACGTAGCTGGTCCGAATGTCAGAAGATGAAAAAATGCCGCAACAGAAACGCATTATAATCAGATATTTACCTTACGTCAAGTAAAACCCCACTCACTTCTCCTTTAACTAGAAAACATCAAATTTATTATGCCAGACTCCAAGGAAAATTATGCGTATATTTTTCCACAATAGAACTCATCTTAAATTGAATGTTGTTTAAGCTGAGTAGTTTTCTATTTATTTTGAGAAAGGATCATTTTTGATCGCTTCCATGCCTTTCCGATTGTGCTCTAGTTAATAAGTTATTTTAATACTAAAGAAAAAATTATAGCGAGCTACATTTTCGTCAATAAATATCTGACCAAATTATATTATGCTATATTGTTGTTTGTTTGTTTGAACGCGCTAATCTCAGGAACTACGGGATCGAATTGAAAAATTCATTTATGTGTTGGTAAGAACATTTGTTGAGTAAGGCTATAGGCTATAAAACATATCGCTGTGACTAATAGGAGCGAAGATGCAGCGGGATATGTCGAAAAAACGGGGGAAATTATTAATTATCCTTGTGGGTTTCCATTGCGTACGCTGTGAAAACGGTTCAAGATACCCGCGACAGTATATTATGTCTACCTTGTAAGATTAACTTGCAAGAGCACCGGGACGCAGACGACGTCGTGTTTAACAGCTTCAATTTTTGGAATTTAACAGGAGGTTGGCAAAAACAAAAATTGGTACCCAAAATAACTATATAACGCGTACAAAATCGCTGACTCAGCTAGTGTTTAAATAAAACACTCGAATGACGTCAAAAACTGTTTATTCCATATGCAACGTTATGCCACACAAATGTATCATTATTTTAATATCACAGTTCAAAAACTTTATATATACATAACATCAAGGTATATTTACAATCATACATTCTAGCTAATTATTTTACGGTATAGGACTGTAACAATATAAAAATAATCTTACCTTAAATAACGCACTATTTACATTTTACGTGATTCTGAGAGATGAGAAACAAATACTTATGGTATAATATCATCGCAGTCGGTGCGTTTGTATAAATGTTATCATTTAATCTAATTTTCATATCAAAGGGCCGCAGAAAAGGTTCCCAAATGCAAACAGTTATCATACAACTGTGTTACGACGTGAGTTTTGAGTTTCGTATCTCTGTTTAGTTGTTAGAGTTCGTAACACAATATTCAGCGGAGTCCTATTAAGTATTGTCTGGATTTTACGCGAGTTGAAGACATTTAAACAAAACACTTTCAACCGTTTAAAACGCGAAATATATTAATTAACTTATTTTTAATGTATTTTAACGACACCCGACGTTTTGGAAGCTCTGCAGCAGCCATCATCACGGTTAAAATAAATTAAAAAGTTAACTAATAACTTCGTGTTATAACCGGGTAAAAGTGTTTTTTTAAGTCCTATTAAATACTTAATAATTGTCTGCAGTGTCGTGTAGTATTATAAAGTGTAGATGAAAGAAAAAGCTGTGAAAATCTGTGGAAAACTGGAACAATCTGAGTAGTGCTCGGGTTTTTCTGCAAAATGAGAAATAACAGGACTCGGTTTGTAACCAGCCCTGTCCGCTTCGCAATTTTTTATCAAGCTTCTTTATTTGAAGGTTATCTCATCAACTAATTGTTCTCGGTCCTAGCGGTCTTCCTTAAAAACAGTCTTTTGTTACCTGTTGACAAACAAACAGAAGGACATTAATTATGTCTCTTTCATAAATTCATTATATCTGACGTAATATGTAATGTATAATTTATCAACTTAATCATTTATGCGGTTGGCATATGTATAAATTAATATCAATTCTGAAACGGAAGCAAATCAATTTTAATTCGCGTATTCATTTTTAGTTATAATGCTCTTTCATATTATTATGAATTTAATATCACATTTATGGTTACCGTTTTACCTATACTAATATATAAAGCTGAGGCGTTTGTTTGTATGCTTGTTGAACGCGCTAATCTCAAGAACTATGGGTTCAAATTAAAAACATTCGTAATCTTTTTGTGTTAGTTACAGCATTTATCGAGGAAGGCTATAGGCTATAAAATATCGCTCTGTGACTAATACAAGCGAAGATACAGCGAGAAATGTGACAAAAAACGGGAGAATTATTCATGATTATGGGTTTCCGAGACGTACGCTGCAACAACGGTTCAAGATAGCCAAAAAATGTTTATGAATGAATGATTTCTCTTTAAACAATCTAAAAGAAAGACTACGTATATCTTTAAAGATTAACTTGCAATTAATAATAATAATAATAACAGCGATAATTTATAAAAATATGGAGGTTTTCAAATTTAGATGTCTAAAATAACTATTCTACGCGCACGAAGTCGCTGACACAGCTAGTATATGATAAATATATGAATCGTATCATTTATGTGTACATCATACACTGGTTTGCCAGCTATAGAGATTTTAATTATGATATTTACATTGAACCACAAATACGAGGGAAGTTTGATATTCCTAACTATACTGTACTCTAGCAACTTTTGATTAAAAGGTCTGTGTTAGAGCTAGACTGTTAGTTAAGTAACAGTAGTTCTTATATAAAAAACGGGAAATTACCGTTTTAATCTTTATATTCGGTCGCATTGTGAAATAAAATTTTCATTTTTATTATCAGTGTAACCCGTTGTGAAATTATTATTTACTAGCTGTGTTAGCGACTTCGTCCGTGAGAATTTTTATGTTGGGCATCCAAATTCGTTGTGCAAACACCTTCCTTTATAATATCGCTGTTTCCCATGACATCGGTCGCGTCACTTCCCGTCGTTCTTGCAAGATAATCTTAAAAGATAGACATATAGCGTCGTGGACTTTTTTAGATCATTTAAAGAGGAATCATTATTTCGTACATATTTTTAAAATTTATAATTCACATAGTTTGCAACTCGCATACGGCGCTTTTTAAGAAATTTACACCTTCTTCGACATTTGTCGATATAGATGATATCTTTTTAAACCTATAATTACTTTAATGCGGTGAGAACGTTAAAAAAATCACATCTGTTTGAATTTGGAGCTGACTATCTGAAATATACCGCCGGATATGTAAATTTAGTAAGAATGTTTATTGTCAGTTGTTTCATAAAAATAACCATCCTAAATACCATACCTAGGATAAATAGAATGCAAATCTGGCTGCACGGGAACATGCACCCTATGTGCGTGCGGAGACATGGCTGACGCTGCGTTTATCGCTCGAATGCGCGCGCGCAACCTCTCATATTGCTCCGGCTGGTACTGCGCTGCTACTGTCACTGCATTTCCTGAATACTGTAGGGTAGAATTTAAATTTTTATTTAATAATAGATCGTAGGAAACCATTAGTAAATACTCGAATCCCTGTGATTTTTCTGCATTTTTTTTATTTTAAAGTAGATAAAGAAAATAGTAAGTATATCAAAGGAAATCAAAGGAAGAAAGAAAGACATAACATGGTTTTTAACATTTACATTGCCTTTCACCTTCAAAGCAGCTGCTGCCTGTTCGTGCGTCGCTCTAGTCAAGTCCCGACCATCAACACTCAATATCCTATCTCCCTTATGCAGCATACCACATGCAGCACCTCCAGTTGCCACGCCAGATACAAAAACCCCACATGCTTCATCATCACTGCCTCGGTCAGCGTCACCCAAACCACCAACTATGTCCATACCAAGACGAGAGCCGGTTCTTACTAGACGTACCATACGCACACATCTGAAAATATTAATGGTCTCATGGACTCTTGGTATATACAGTAGGTAACTTGATATTTGGACTAGGTATATCAATTGTAGTTAGTTACCTACTAACAAACAATTGTTGAATACGAAAATTCCTTCACAATTATAGTTTAATCCAGTTATTACTGGTTGCGTCCCTGATCAAAACGTCCTTTCATATATTTTGAGGGACAGAATCTAAATTGGATCTTTATAGATACCAATATACGATAATCAAATAGTCACCAGGTAAGATATAGCCGATATATTGTGATTCGTATCATGCAGTATTTACTAATTTTACCTTGGTATTTTATTCGGATCTTCTTCTGATAACTCGTGAAGGGTGGAACACGATGTCGCTTGCGTGCGTGCTAGTAATCATAATGAGAATCTCTTTGAGTTTTAAATTCATTTCATTTTATTGTCAGTTTTATAATAATTTTCATTGATTCTTTTAATATTTCATCTAAATACAACTTTCCGAGAATTGTAATTAAATTTGCTTCGCTAATTTGTTGAGGAAAAGCTTCAGTATTTATTTTTGTTCTTCATTAGATAGCGATTACACATCAATAGATACATCTTATTAAATTGTTCCATCAGATTTTAAATACGTTCGTGTACAACTTAAGAAAACTAAGGTTCTGTGTTATTTCGAAGAAGAATCTTTTGTTTTTCAATGAAATATAGCGCTTAACTTCAGTGAAATAATTCTTTGAACGTAATCTCAAAGGAGCATAGTACTTCGTCTAATCAACAATAGATTCAATTCCTGTTGAACTTTCTAATTAAGCGGTATCTAGGGATAATAGGCGTGGGCTTACTGGAATAGAGCGGAGCGGTTCTGACTACCGGGGGAATGGTTGCCGCCGGCAAAACCACAAGTGTCACGCGATCGCCCGTATTCCTTAGTGCTGCAACAGCTTTCGCATGAGTTGCGCCGATTAGAGACGTCTCTATGCCCTGAATGCAAATGCTGATATTAATAATATTTCATAGCAGTCGAATGTGCTTTTTAAAAATTAATATTGTAAAAATAGCACATTTTTTTTTCTTTCTCTTGTTTGTAATTGATGAATTGCTTGGTAGAGATTCAATAGATTTTTTATATTCGGGCATATATTGCGTGTCAATACATTTTATTTATATTTTCTCATTTGTTTTTGTCTACATTATGGTACCTATACTAAATACAATACATACATCTTCGTCTCGGACAGCAAGAATTTTGTCCCCTAATGTAAGTCTGCCATCGTGATGGGCTGCACCACCAGCAGCAATATGAGAGATAAAGATGCCGCCGCCGCCCGCTGCGTCGTCCGCTCCGCCAGCTATGCCCAAGCCTAAACCGCGAACGCCTCTGCAAAGTGTCACAACCCTCGGGCGCCGTGCTCTCCGAACTCTCTGACAAATAATAAAAAAATACACAGCTCCTCTTTTAATAACTTTTTGTGGGGAATTAGGTCCACGACTCATTCTTTATTTAAATTTTCAAATTCATTTGTTTTACAGCGAAATAAAATATGAAAATATAATTACGCTTTTAAGGTTTCTAATTAGCAAAGGAAATGTTTTGAAGCCGTACGAAGCCTCGTTAAAAAGGGCGAGGCGGACAATGACAGTCTAGATCCGTTATGATTTAATGTCTCGTGTTAAGGCAAGGGTGAGCATAAGAGCCACTCGCAGAGATACTTACAAGTCTTACAATGTTTCCTGCATTTTGCAAAACATCTACCGCTATAGAGTGCGGCGCGTTCTCGACTGAGACATCGTTGACCTATGAATAAGTAAAATCTTTCGTATAGATCTGATGTCAGACGGCGTAGGCATTCTTTTGTACTAGGTTATTTTATCACGCTTATAAATAATTGTTTAATATTGTACGAAAGTTCCAACACTGTGGTACCGGGAATTCCCAAGATTTTAAAATCCAAAGATTAATGCGGGATGAATTTATAATGTAATATTTCATCCAGAAGCAGCCGACATTAATAAATTTGATTGAGTTGCTATAATATTTGGGCTTTCGGCTTTCTCCTTACGATTTCAATTTTGGCTTTGAGAGGCTTATGATCTCCTGAATAAACATAAGGGTTCATGAAAACAAGCCTCTTTCGCCCGATACGATCCTTTTACTCCTAGTTAATTCAAGTAACAGCTGAGAACACTTACTACGTTTTATGGGGCTTATCATAGAAACGTACGCGGGAAATTGTGAGTTTCAGTAATATTGAGGAAACGAGCATTCAAATAGCTTTACTGCTCGAAGTATTACGTTACGGAACTTAATCCCAATCTTCTATATATATTCTAATCAATTAATATGAAAAATTAGAAATTAATTAATGCGATTTCTTTGATACTGCAAGGCTAAACTGATTTTGGACATTCAGAAAAGTTATGAGTGCATGAGACCGAAATGTTTATTTACAGTTCGTGGCTTTGCCACCAGAACGACGTTTCTCGATTCGGGCTCGATTGTCTACATCAAGTACAATGACTATCTAAAAGTAGGATTTATTATATATTTAACAATTGTGTTATTGGAAAAATGTCCTGATACATGGAAGAAACTTGAAATGTAAGGAAAATCGATATTTATACTAAAGCTTTACAGTCACGTACTTTTTACGACTGCACCTATAAAATTTGATAAAACGAATCTCACGCTTTAGCGAACCTTTATCTTCTTCACTTGATCATATTTTTGTTTTATTACACAGTTTTATTGCGATTATATTCAGATTTTATGAAATATTAATGTTTATAAGTTATAAGCATGATCGAGTCATTATTTTTCATGCAATCAAGTAAAGAACTAAGTTTAATTTATATCTTTTCTCGTACGTACGTTAAAGAACGTTGATGTTTGACGTTTGAACGTTGACGAATAAATTTACTATAAACACAATTTGATTTTAATTTCATGTAAAAGTACGTATTATTCCGTTCATTTTACATTAATCTTAATATGAAATGACAAACATTATCTTTAGATAAAATATCTTACATTAAATTTAAACTGTCTGAAAAAAATATATTTATGTAGAAAACTTGTCAAACTAAAATCTAATTTCACGTTCAAGTCACGAAGAATTCTAGTCAAAATTTCGTAAGGTCGATCCATAAAGAGAATAATACAAATGAAAGGGTGGACCAGCAGCACTATAAATTCAACCTGTCATACCTGAAGAAGGATATCTCCAATCTGAAGTCGGCCATCCCTTTTCGCAGCGCCAGCGGGGGCTATACGAGATACGCTGACGTCACCTCCGCTCTCACCGCCTGCTATGCTGAGCCCAAGCCCAGAAACCCCTCTCTCTAACGTCACCTCGATTGTCTCCCAGATATCGTCGGAGTCTGGGGAAAACTACGAAAGAGTGACACAATTATGCAAATTGACTTTTTAAATTTTGAATTAATTTAGAATGTTAAAAATTTCTTTTCAATAACGACAAAGTAATTAGTAACGTACAAAAGAAATTTTAGTAACAAGTAGTAGACAATTTTGTATGTATGCTATTGAGGCTTACAATAATGTAATATCTATATCACCAATAGCCTATGCCCTGAATGATATATGGAATAAGAATAGTTCTTTTTATTTGCGCCTATGGAAGATACGACTAATCAGCTCTTGGTAATAAAGACCAATGTGGACGTGCATTATGTATTATGTTTAATATGGCTGTGGTTAGTTCTGGTTAGTGCTATCCATGTGTATAAAATCTATTGCTACCTGTCTATGATCCCATCCAACAAACAAATATGTCTTCTCTATACTAATATAAAAAGCTGAAGATTATGTTTGTTTGTTAAAATGCGCTAATCTCAAGAACTACGAGTTCGAATTGAAAAAATATTTTATTTTAGTTAGAACATTTTTCGAGGAAGACTATAGGGCATAGGCTATAAAACACTGCACTGTGACTGTAATATAAGCGAAGAAGCCGCGGAAAATGTGAAAAAATGGGGGAACATTTTCATCTCTGTGTGTTTCCTATACGTACACTGCGAAAACAGTTCAAGATACCCAAAAAATATATATAAAAGAATAATTCCTTTTTAAATCATCTAAAAACCATGTCCGCGACTCTATATGTCTAATTTTGAAGATTAACTTGCAAAAAGGACGGGTCGCGAGCGACGGGACGCGTCCGATGTCGATGTCGGATAGTAGTTTAAATTTATATAGATAAAGAGAAGGTTTGCAAAAACAAATTTGGATGCCCAAAATAAATATTCTACGCTAAGTTCAACTAAAAAAATTCGCGTTTAAACAGATAAATTGTCGTATATAAATTTGTTCTATTCGCGTAAACTACGGACAGTATGTCTTATTATAATATACAATATTACATTGCATGTAGCATACGGGCACTGTGATTAATTCTATTCGATACGCGAGGTGTAAATTAAAGCCTGGCTGCGCGCTCTTGGGGGGATAAGTAGCTATTAAATTTATTAACAGTTTAGCGCCGATAACAGTCTTCCAACAAAAGCTTCCTACAGAAGCATATTAATCTAATATTAAGGAACTTTGTTTACGGCCATGTTAATTCAATTAAATTTGCAATATATATCTTGGCATTCTACTATTTAAAACCAAGTGAAGGTCTCGGGATTTCAATATTACGAGGGGAGTGATGGGACGTTAGTAGTCGTTCTCGAAGTTTCCAGAACAGCAGTTGGAAGAACCAAGCTGACGGGCTCATCAATGGTTCGTGTGTTCGATTCACACCGAGCCAACTTTTTTTTTATAATTTTTCGGAAACATATTGGGACTTCGTCTTGCAATCTGGATATTAAATGATAGTAGAAATATCGAAATCTCTCCGGGTCACGAACCACCGTCAGATGAAAAAGTAGTGAAGTTAAATCACGCTTTAGTTTCAGACTGTGAAAATAGGTCGATAACCTACGATCAAGTAAAACATGCTATCTATTCTCCTGTCTGTCTGGGCATAACGTTGTACTCCAAATTACAATGGGAATCTCATATCGGGAAAGTCTCGAGCAAGCTCTGTTCTGCAGTCTATGCCGTAAAAAATATCCTTTGGGGTTTTAGATCAGCCAGACATCAATGCTATGATATTGTATTTCAAGATTAAAAACCTAATACATCAGCTAAGAAATATAGAAGTGGTTTCTTAAAAAATATGGCGTTGCATTTGGCTGAGCCACATATGAAAAGACGTTTACAGTCAAATTTACCTACACTTGACATTCCAGAACAAACTTCTGAAGGCGAACCCCCTTCAAAATTACAGAAGCAAGCCAGGTGTGTGTTGTGCCCACGTAAAAATGAGAAAAAAATGTCAAAATTATGTGCACAAAATGCCAGAAGCCAGTATGTCCTGAACATAGAAAGAAAATTTGTTTGAGCTGTGTTTAGATTATATTTTTAATGTTCTTGTTTGTTTAGTTTTATTAAAAACTGATTGATCTCGGAAAAAAGTTCCTATTTGTTTGTTTCATTAATAAATATAAAGTTAATTTCTTAAAAACTGATTGACTAATTGAACGTTTGGGGTGACTCGTCACCCCAGTTACCATTCGCGTTTCAATAAAATCTGTTACCGTCCTAGGGTTAAAACAGCGCGTCTAGTCTACTTCAGCAGTGTTATGACATATGCCATACTACTGTAGGATAACGCTGCCGACATTGAATGTATCTTTGTATTGCAAAAAAGGGCGGTCCGGGCTATCTACGGTATGACTCCCGAGATAGTCACTATGAGATACCTTCAAAAATATCGGCTTACTTACTGTGTACTCGCAGTATATTTATGAAAATGTATTGTATGTCCATAAGAATAAAAGCAAGTTTAGCAAGAATAGTGATAGGCATAATTTGAACTCACGAAATAAGGATAACCTAGCTATCCCCAAATATAGGCTCCATAAAATATCTAATTCATTTGCGAGGTTTCAAATTTATCGTTAAATAAATTTAAGAAAGTTATAGAACTTAGATTGTCTGAAAAGTCGTATTATTGTCTGAATGATTTCTTTAATGACAAGACCGCCTGGCAGTAATATGAATTGCTCCTGTTAGTAAATTTACAAAAATGTATTGGTTTATAAGACATATTTAAAACTGGACTGAGTTTCTTGGGTGTTCTTCTCAGTTATGTTGCTCTTTTGAACACTGTAGAATCACGACGAATAGACAGAAAAACGAAAAAAAATTCCGAATCTAAATATTTTTTTGAATTTTAAAGAGAATAAAGTATATTTTATTTTATTTTATTAATTACCCGTGTCATAAAAAAGGTTTATGGAAATATAATGAGATATTCAACGCACGTAACAAATAAAATTTAGTACGAAAATAATGAATATGTATGTAACTAAAACTTATTTATGAGCTATGATATTTGTGCTTTCAAAGTTATTCAATCGCTCTAACAATTTAGTATCTAATAATTTCGAAAACAGGGTAGTTGAATGTGTGCGAGAAAATGCGAATTAATCAAGTAATGAAAAAATGGTGTGTGTAATCCCGTTTCCCCCTCGTGGGGCATGAAGCGAACACATTTCTGTATCCGTTTCACAGATCCGTTCTTTAACAGGCAAGTAGTCGATCAGACTTCTGTGTCCTGCCCGACCGAAACAATTTCTTGTTTCCCTAGGATTCGAACACAGGACCTCTCGCGCTTATATCTCTGAACATGAGGCTTTGTCAACCTATTTTAGCATTGGATATTCGGAAATCCACAGTCTGAAACTAAAACGTGATTAAACTTCACTACTTTTTCATCTGTGACAGTGGTTCGTGACGCGGACAATACAAAATTACAAGGCTAAATCCAACAGGTTTCAGAAAAATTATAAATTGTTTAGGAAAATGACGCGGTAGGGATCAAACCCAGGACCCGATGATTACTAGTCATACATTGCTTCCATTACCCCAATGGATTTTATCTTTTAAAAAAAATACGACACGGGCAAGACTAGAACCGGTATCCACGACGTTTCGTGCTGTTGCTCTAACCAGTTCAAGTCATGCCAGTGGAGTATTTTTTTTCACTCTGAAAATCATTTTTTTAATTTACATAGAAGAAATATTTTTAAAAGAAATCTAATAAAATAACTCTGTTGCTTAATGGCTAGCGCATTGTGTTAAGCGCACCTAGTGTTTAAACACATTTTCCGAAGACGCCTCTTCACCACTCAAAAGAGAAATAAAAAAATCACTTTTAACGGTTTATTACGCGAAATATATTAATTAACGATGACCCCACGAAGTTCGATCATACTAGAAAAATAAGTTAAATTCGCGTTTTAAACATGCATTTTCGCGCTTTAAATACGGACGATATTTAAATGAAAGACTAGAAGAATTATAACAAACAATATGTGTACAAATAATTTTATGGTCTTTGACTTATTCTATTTGTTGAATAAACTTTGTAAATACGAATGCATTTTGTTCACGTAATATTGCTAGCGGTGTTAGCTACTTTATCCGCGTAAAATAGTTTTTTTGCTTTTGCTAACGTCCTCTTCATTCATAACGTAGTCGTTAAATTAAAAGATATACATATACCGTTTTTACAGCGTCCGCATCGGAACCCACTGTCACCCACAATGATAAATAATTTTCGTAATTTATTTTCACATTTCGCGTCGCTTCTTCGCTCTTAGTCTTAGCGCCAATTTTGAATTGCCTAAAGCCTCCTCGACAAATGCTCTAACCAATACAATAAACTTAATTTAATTCAAACCAGTAGTTCCTGAGATTAGCGCGTTCAAAGAAACAAACTCTTCAGCTTTATATATTAGCATAGATGGGGCGGCTTATAAAAGCCTCGAGGAAATCAAGTCCCTTATATTTTCCTCACATTCATCGTAATTCAATTCGCCGAGTTCTAGGCGAAAAAAGAATGAAATAACTGTTAGGTGAAATAATTTATCGAACCTGACTGTTTCCTGTGACATGTCGTGCGCCTTCCGGACTCTGATTCTGGTCGCGCCCGCCCTCAAAGTTGCTGGCATTTGCTGCAAATTAAAATAAAAAATAAAACAACAGATACTGAACTATGTTATAAAGACATTTTTATATTCTGACCAGACACCGTGTATTTTTTTTGTGGCGCTTGGTAATGTACATATTTGACAACAGTGGTTGTAGGTAGCTGTACGGTGTATTGTCTGCCGTTGCACATACTTATATAACATATTACGGCAGACACTTGAAAACGAAAAACTAAGCATAAATACTGTCTATAGTTTACGCGAGTAGTACATATTTAAATAAAACACCTTAACGGTTTAAAACGCGATATATTAGTTAAACTTATTTGAAAATGATTTTTAACTTCGGCCCGACGTTTCAGATGCTTTGCAGCTGCCGTCTCCCCGTGACCACGGCTGGCCGAAGTTAAAAATCATTTACAAATAAGTTGAACAAGTATATCGCATTTTAAACCGTTAAAATGTTTTATTTAATTTATTTATTTATTTATTTTATTTAACTTCTTTAACATTATAATTTTGTTTTACAATAATTAAACCGGTAAAGAAACCGTCTTACGGTTTATGCTTTAAATTATTTTTTACAGATTAGTATATAAATAAATCAAGGAATAGACGATAATACTTTGTTTTTTCATTTTGTAGAATAAATCAGGAACATAAGGTATAGACACAGTGTTAAGATTATATTTTAGTTGATGGACTGGTTAATGTATTGATAAGCTATGCATAGCTAATAATCAACGGGTCGTGAATTCGATCCGTACCAACATGTTTCTAATCAATTTTTAGTTTGTCTGAAACAAATTGTACGTCGTGTAGAAATCTGAATATTAAATTAGTGATAGGAACATCGCAATTCTGTCCTGATCACGAACTACCGTCCACAGATGAAAAAGCCGTAAAGTTTAATTGCGTTTCGGTTTTAGCTGTGGATTTCGGAATATCCGAAATCAAAATAGGTCGACAATACATTTTATTTAGATATTAAATGGATGGGATATTTCATATACCATCAACTAAACGCCATGTTTGTCCTCCATCATAAAAAAGGGACCCAAATATAATCTTAGAACACTTCACACTTTTGATACGATTTGTTAATGACATGAGTGTCGAAGCGTTCAGGGGATCCCTAAGTTCGGTAAGAACAATTTAGTTCAATCCACAATGAACTTTAAGACAACATCTTAACACCTCAGCTTCTTTTGAAATAAAGTCTAAATCGACTTAGTAACGAGGTTTTCATATATAATTGTCTTATTATTTTGTATTGTAAGCATTACTAATAAAAAATAGAAATAAAGAATTTATTACGTAAATTCCACGCAGATTTTTTTCCCGGCCTTTTCACCTATGGACGGTGGTTCGTGACCCGGAAGGAAATTCAATATTTTCCCCACCCCCTTTCCACACGATTAAACGGGTCTAACAGGTTTAGAAAGACAACAAAATGATTCTAAATTATTCTGGATGCGATAAAAATCAGTGCCGGACCTGCTTATAATCCAAAAGATTGTATTTAAACTTGCGCATCCAAATTGATTATCTTTTAAATATTTCTATTATATTCGACATAACTGAGTCTCATACTTACAAAAGTATATTGTTTTATTTTAAATGTTTATAGAAATACACACATCTATATTTCACAGATTGATTTTATTATCGGTTTTTAGGTCCTAGGCTGTCCTCATCGACCGGAACACTATTGATTTTCCACCGGATTCGAACGCAGAGCTTAAATATCCAAAGCCAAAATCGGTCCACTGCGCTTGTTGAGAAGCTGTAGGCTGGGAATATTACCTACTATTAACTGAATCCCATCCTTGTCTGTACCCCTCTATCATTAAAAAACGGCGGAAGTTAAACATCTGATACGAGTATTCTTGCGTCATTATATTTTGCGCATACAAAAAGTCGAGACGAATAAAACTCACGTCGGTGCACTTCGTAAAATTCAAATCGATCGTGTATTTATACGTGAAGTAAAATAAGGGGAAATTTCCTTCATTTCCTTGGTTCATTTGCCTGAAGTGCATCGGTATATGCAGTACGCTTAAAAAGGCTTTTAGGGGTAAACACTCAGCAAAAAATTTAAAACGAAAGGAATAAACTATGTTTAGACATGTGTGGAAAGAAACAATATGCAATCGAGACAATATGTTTTAGATTTTTAGAATAATAGAGTTACTGCTGTAAAGATATCTATGAACAATATAAACCTATTGCATGATTTTATTACCTGTGTGTGCCCGCGACTTTGTTTACGTGGAACATTATTTTGGGGTTTATATTATTTATTTTTGCAAGCGACCTCCTTAGTTTTATAAATTATAGATATTACCCACAACGTTGTCTGCGTCCCGTAGTCCTTGCGGGTTAATCATAAATGATAGACATATACCATTGTGCATATAACTATTTAGATAGTTTAAAGAATAATCATTTTTTACATATTTTTTGCGTATCTTGTATTCACTGAACTGGTATCTTTTCTCACTCTTTTTTTGGATCTATTGGTGCCCAGTGTGATTTTATTTAGCAAAAAGTTTTCTATAAACCAGCAAAAATAATTTTTTGAATTAGAACCAGTGGTTGCTAAGATAAGCGCGTTCAAACAAACAAACTCTTCAACTCTTATATATCTATTAGAAATAGCTGTTACGTCAAGAAAGAGACTTCAATAAAAATAAACGAAAAGTCAGAGGAACTATTGCATAACATAAAAGGAACATAGCAGGATTAAATTAATTACATTATTTTTCCCTGAGCGTTCTCATTCTCCATTAATCTGAATGCACTTTCAGTAAAAGGAAATTAATGGCCTGTTATAGTAGGACGCAGTTTCTTTAGTTTTATGACTTCGTTGGCGAATATAAAATAATATGCAACGATAAGATCTTGCAGCCAAAACCTTTTTTCAATGATAGAGGACAAAAGACTAGCACTTGATGGATAGTGAAATACCGCAGCTATATAGCATCGACTAGATGCTGTCGACTTATTTTGTCTTCGGATATTCGGAAGTCCACAGACTGAAACCGAATACGTGGTTAAAATTTATTTTTTTTTTATCCAGTGATGGTGGTTTGTGACCGGACTAAATTTGGATATTCCGTTTAATATTTAGATTTTCAGGCGAAGTCCTACATGTTTCAGAGAAATTTAAGCTGTTTAGAAATATATTCCCGGTAAGAATCGAACCCACGACGTCAAATCTTTCTATAGATGAGGTATTTTCACGAAAAATATATTTATAACTGAATTTGGTACACTACAGTAATTATATTGTCGTTAGAACGATTTTTAAACCAGCTCCATATAAGAAAACTGATAGGCACAGGTCAGATGTCTAGTATTATTACAACGCAGGCAAAATGAATACCATAATCATATCTGCAATTTTAAATACAAGAAGTATTAAGAATATAAATAGTTTTAACTTTATGAAAACCTAATTTGACTCTTATATATGTGTCATTCGTTCAAAACCTTAGCAAAAATAACACTAAAGGGAGTTTAAAGCCATCAACTTAAATCGAAACATTCAAAGGGCAAAAATGAAAATGGCTAAGATGGGACGTTTCTTTAGAGGGAAAGTTTAAAAAGGGATTAACTTTACAGTTCACGTACTGAAAATAAAGGAAGTGAAACTTCGTTTTCATTTTTTACCCTGTTTTGCGCGTTGTCGCAACTTTTTATGGCTCTCCTCTACTTTGGAAAGTTTTAATTATTTCCCATTTCGCCCGTGAATAGAAACAGACTCCATTACAAATTGTTATAAGCGCGATCTAGTGACCGCTAAAATTTAAAGTCTAACTTTAACTAACGTCTCCCCGTGACCACGGCTGCTGCAAAGCATCCGAAACGTCGGGCCGAAGTTAAAAATCATTTTCAAATAAGTTTAACTGATATATCGCGTTTTAAACCGTTAAAGTGTTACATTTAAATGTGTACTACTCGCGTAAACTATAGACAGTATTTATATATATATTATATTAGGAAATAATGCATTATATTACATAGCTTGCTATGCTTACTTTTCTACAGTCTACCATCAATTGTTTTTTTATTTGTAAATTCTTTTAAGGATACATTGAAACTCTATAAAAAAAAAATCCTGAAAAAAACGAATAAAGAACTAACAAACCCAACGTGACTAATTTCATAACATGTAATTTTTAAACGTTCCTAAAAGTAAAATGGTCGTAATATTTCCGAAAAAATAGATTATATTCGGAAAAGACTAGTTCAGTGTTTCTGAAGCGTGAGTACAAGGGGACTTTGATTTCAGTTCTATTGTACGACATCGACGCTTAGAGAATATTATATTTTATCGGTACGTTTCGCTTTTTACATGAAATGTATTTTTTAATGATAAAGGAGGACAGACAAGAACGGGGAGCACTGTCGACCTATTTTGGCTTTAAATATTCTAAAATCCGACTGCAACCGAATAGACAGCAACCAAAACGCGATTTAACTTCACGGCTTTTTCATTTGTGGAGGGTTGGTCACCTGGATGGAATTTCGATATCCTACTACCCTTTCAATATCCAGATTCCAGACGAAGTCCAACATGTTTCAGAAAAATTATAAATTGAAAAAGAAACATAAGATTGAAGCCACGACCCGTTGATTATTAGCCAAATATTTCTACTATTAGACCAACGAGCCAGTCGAGCTACACCCGAAGACTTCTTTTTATAATATTATTTATTATAATATAATAAAACACACTACATTCACATTTGAGGAATTTCAACAAAATCGGCCATTGAAAATAAACTTTAAGTGCACTACAAAAGGTGAAAGCCCAATAAAATCGTAGTTTCGAAATTCTCACCCCGACACAGTAATACATAGTTTACAATAGATATATGAAATGTGTCTTGAAAATTTTCAACAATGTGTCCCCGAGTTCGTAAGTTTATTTGCTGTGTAAACATCCACGAACGAGTGTCCTCTCAAGACATTTAATATAAATACATAGGAGTGGCATTCGTCCAGACTGAATGAACGAGAGACGCTTTTCCTCGAAGGCTAACAGAAACAATGCCATGAAGAGAATAGTTTATTACGAACTGAGCACGAACAGTGCACAAACTTTGCTACCAATTAACTGAACAAATTCTGTCAATGTTTCCTTTCGTATCAGAGCAATTCCATAATATATCCTTTACGGTAAAGGATGATAGACAAGCTCGTGGTTCACTTCATGAAAGGTAAAATACACACTGCAATAACGCAGCCATGTAACATCAAAACGAGATGCGCTGTTGGCCTATTTTGGCTTTGGATATTCGGAAATACGCAGACTGAAATCGCAACGCGAATAAACCACGGCTTTGTCATCTATGGACTATGGTGGCTCGCGTGGACGGTATTTTGACATTCCATTCACCTATTTAATGTTCAGATTTCTAAGCGAAATTAATAAATCAATTAGAACATGATAGACACGCTGGGAATCGAACCCACGATTATTAAACCACAAGACTAGGATTATTAGCCATCATTGCTAGCATTAGACCATAAAGGCCGAGGTCACTATGGTTAAAACTATAAACATGTAATATCACTTTTAAATAATTTAATTTTTCTTATAGCTGTGTTATATATACTTCGTTCAGAAATTAGTTATATTTATATTTTTGATCTCGAGTCGTGGTCTGCTATCCACATATGCAATTGCCGTGAAAATCAATCGCATTTCGATTTCAGTCTGCGGATTTCCGAATGTCTACAGCCACAATATGTCGTCATAGTCGACACACGTAATTAAAATTTGGAGGTCATCTTTCTAAATCTAGTCAGAGAAATAGTAAATAGTAAACTATAAAACAAATAAATAACAAATATCAGAAGAATAATGAGTTAGAGTAGAATATACTTAGAAGTATAGTGTGCAATTATAGTTGTTTCCCGTCGAATGTCGGTTTAAGTAATTTACTGAAATATAATAGCGATAAATGTGTTATCAATGTTCTGATACTAAGAATAGGAAGTAATAAAAATCATTTCACGATATTAAATCGAGCGTTCTTGTTACAAAGCCACACATGAACTGTGACATTTCTAGGTTGAACGGAAGTAGCACACAGTGATTGATACGTTTTAGAGCATGTGTTACTTTTGTCCGACTCTGAGCATTGTTTGAAGGATTCAAGGAATTACTTCCTTCCGCTTTATGACTTTAACTCGAAGTAAAACCGTTTGCTTTCTTCAAACAACTCACAAAAGCTATAGTGCTACTCACATTCCTCAGTGATTTGTAACTCGATCTTATCGAGGTCCTCGACTTCCTCATCTTCGAAATCCGTTTGCACAGTGACGTCACGCGTGTAGTGCTGCAAGGCGATGACGTCAAAGGGCGCGCGTTCGTCCGGGCTAGGCGCGCGCGGGGTCTCCGCGCATAGTTCTGGTCCGTCGAGCCGGGCTCGCTTGCAAGCAGCACATCCGCAAAGCGAGCCGCGTACCCGCAATAGCCACACAAGCCCGAATAGCGCCATCCATGTGGTCATGCTGTGTCTCTCACCATCACACACTTCCACTCACACTTCTAAATTCATTTTACATAGAAATTCTCATTTACACTGCGAGAGATGAGCTGGAATTTCTAAGATTTGTAGCGGCCATCATTTTCAAATCTAATTACGGGCTGAACAATGAACGCGGAACATTAGGACTCCGACAATAGACGCGGAAAGTTTCTGTAGCATCTGAGTCAAAATAACGAGGAGAAACAGGAAAAAATGACACAGTTTACTTGGGATCTGGCTGTCGTTCTACAGAAATGTAAACGGGTCTGTTACATCAAGTTATTAGGCTACTATGTCACTTGCGAAATTATCGGACATGACTGCCGAACTAGTTTCCCCTATTGGGAATTATAAGAGTTAAGTAGTGCCACGCGATGTGTGACACGGGCGACTCGATAAAATGATAAATGGTCGCCATAAATCGCAGACCCAAGATATAAATGGCAGTTCTTTTGCTGAAGGACTCATGAAAAATATCAATTCGTTACAAATGATCGCCAAATTCCCTTTCGATAACAAATTATAAGCCGAAAGTATTAACGGAGTATCCGTTTTCGCAGATATCGCATTTTCCATTCGTGAAATATTTACGATTTCGAACGAAAAAGAAATATAAAGCATTGCATGAAATTAAGATAGGAAAATATCTTTCGGATAAGAATTCTCATTGTTAATTTAAATCTCCATTTCTTTTGAGTTACATCTTTGAATTTGCGAAGAAGACCGTTTGCGTTTATTGTATGAGTTATTATTTTTAAAGGATTATGTTTCTTTATGTTATTGGTGCGTTTGTTTTTAGGGTTATATTTCTATGTGTGCAGAGAAACGTGTACAACAATTCTCAAGTATAAAGATACAAGAAAAGAAAAACATTTTATTAAACAAATAATGATTGTCGGTAGTGAAAAATTGTGATGAATTGTAAGAATAATAGACATCAACAAAATTGCCCCAAGTTTTCTCGCTTGATTATAAGGTTGTGTTGTCAAAGTTTTCTTTTATGCTTGTATTTTTTTGTAAAGAGAAACTCTTTATTATTTTTTATATAAATAACTGCTATCAAATTATTTTAACATGAGTGTAAAAGTCGGACCTGAAATTTGAAACATAAAGTCGTTTGTACGTAAAACGGAGTATTTTGATATATTATTTCTAGTTTATAAGATAGATTACACAAGCATGAAGTCTACTAGATAGAAGTTAAATTACACCAGCCCTATAACATTTTATTAAGATTTACTGATATAATACCTGAAGAATTTGTTTGTTTGCTTGAACGACGGGAAGCGACCCACAACGTTGGTAACAGCTAGATATAAAAGGTTGCAAAACAAATTTTTGAAGCCCAAACTAGCTTTTCTAAAGAAAAGTGTACTGTAACTGTACTGTAACAAAATATACTTTCCTTTGCCATATCTTATCTTTTTACCAAATATCCTTAACACTTCAATGAAATTTTAAGAAAGAGAACTATGGAAGTATACATACTCCCATTACAACAGAACAAGCAATTCTAGAGTTCGTCTACGATTCAATCGCTTTTAATTAAAGCAAAAGTGAAAAATGGTTAACCTTTGTGGAACTGACGAGGATTGATTGGCGTATGAGCTTTTGAACTCGGAAGAAAGATTGATTCGAAAATTCGAATATTATTCGATAGCGTTATAAAATCTTTTATAAAAATACACGGTTTCCTCATTACGCATTACGGGAACTTGTTAAGCGTTCGGGTGTTTTAATGAAAGAACTTGCACTTTCACTTCAGACGTAACTTAACTACCATTTTTTATTATTAATGAGGAAATAAAAACATTTAAAAATGCATTCTTGTTTTATAACATATAACAACATATATGGGTCTTAAAGTATAAAAAAGAAACAATATATTTACAAAACATTACATACAAAAACTACACAAAAATTATTCTTCCCCGTAAATTTGCGCATTTAAATAAAACTAGAACATAAATAAAATACTTCTGACGGTTTAAAACGCGAAAAGTACCAGATAACTTATTTACAATTTATGCCGTGATATAAGGCGGTCCCCCGAATTGTAAATTAAACCGTTAAAATTTTTTTATTTAAAAACTAGAACGCTTTAGTGAGAGAGCTAGTAGGGCATATGATTTAAAGTCTGTCTGACGAATACGAGTGACGTAATTTAAGTGCAAGGCCAGAGCAAGCCAAGCTGCCGCAGCTATTTGAGTGTGCAGTCTAGATAATCTTAGCTCTTTATCGTAAGCGCATCTATTATTTACTGGTTCTTTTGTGTTTTGGCAGATTTCGGTTCTTTGTTCCAGTTCGTCGTAGAATTTATTAGCTTCACTAAATACATTTATTGTTAAGTACTAATTTTATGACTATATGACTACGCAAATATTAACCATACCAAAATTTGATTTCGGAAATATTAAATTACTTAAATTGAATATTTTCCATTTGATATCTGCTTTATCTGTGCCCGTAAATAAACAGTAAAATTACCATCGCATAATAATATTATAATTGAGTAATTAAAGAATAAATGAAACCAATAAAAAAAATAAATCAAAAGATATCGTGTTTAAAAATATACGGAAGTCTGAGATTGCAAATAACGTAGGATGTTTTTTTTTCAACCTCATGTCTTAGAGCTTTGTCAGTTGTCACTCAATTTAACGTGATTAAAATTTATGCTTTTGACTGTGTTTTGTTATTTTTAAGCCCACCTAAGCATTTGTAAGAATAATTACAGTACATTCATATTCTTAAATGTACAGTTTATTCGTATATAAATATGTATTAAAATTTCTTATTCGAGTATAGGCTTTTATCCAAACACAAAAAAATCAGTTTTCTATAAGAGTTTAAATTTTCTTTCATTTTTTACATTTTGTCAGTATTCTAGATTAGAAATCGATGGGGATGTCGGTTCAAGAAATACCCGTGTCCAAAAAAAATTTAAACGATTTTTAATTTGTTTAGCGCCTTAAATAAAAGCATTTGAGATATTTTTCTAAAAAAGTGTTTGTTTGTGAGATTAGAACTATTTACTTTTGATATGAGTTTCCTTCTTGTCTCTGTACCATGAGAGCCTTTACCTATTTCTTTTCTACCGTTTTATGGGATTGAAATGGTATCGCGTTTAAGTTATTATGAGTCAATGCTGGGAACAGCTCTTGTTAAATGGAAATTTTAATAGCTCAGACCCAACATACTACCACTATCCAGTTTGGATACGCTGGCTTTAACCGCTACCACATAGTGGTAATGTTAACTGTGTTAACGTAATCTCCAAATCACGAGCAAA
The DNA here is from genome assembly GCA_963661955.1 of Leptosia nina. Taxonomy (NCBI): domain Eukaryota; kingdom Metazoa; phylum Arthropoda; class Insecta; order Lepidoptera; family Pieridae; genus Leptosia; species Leptosia nina. The sequence goes on along the minus strand of CAVLEF010000007.1, from coordinate 10,233,917 downwards.
AAAATCATATTATGTTCTAAATGCACTGCGCAGTGAGGTAGAAACCTAGAATCACTTAACCGCAATTATTACCTATAATTAACGTGGTAAATCGATCTAAATAGGTTTAATTATAGATAATAGCAATATAATAATAACCTACGCTATTTGTAATTTGTCTGGTCAAGAAAGGTCGAAATAAACCACGGGGCCGATCCTACCAAGTGGCAAAGACATGAACATCCCGAACGATCTATGAATATCCGAGGTCTGAGAAGAATGGGGGGCAGCTGATCGGCAAAGCCGTACAGTCTGATGTGAAGCACGACCTTTACCCACCAAGAGTACATAAGAAGAAGAGTTAACCCTTAATGGAATAACCACGGATGCATCGGGTGTCTCCAAACCAGTTAATCACAAGCTGATAAGTAAAATAATTAAAAGTTATCGGTAGATTTTAAAAACAATTTCCCTGTTATATCACGTTTCCTTTAGAAGCGGTTCGAAAATATATAACCCATATGCTCAGCGTATCAGAAGCAAGATCAGCACGTAACTTTAAATATCACAGTTCAACCTTACTTCCTATATCAACGAGCTACCGCAAAAACAATATAAATTAACGTACAACCGACATAAAGGACTTAATACACTTATTTGTGTCTATAAATTATGTATGAGTCAAGTCAGACAACCGGACATAAAATTACGTATATCGTACACATAACGTATATTAATCAACGCTAATTTTTACTATACTACTTAAGTTAGTACAAAAAACCTCAGATGTCACTTAAAAAGTTCACAACTTGAAAAACACTTCACAGCGTTGACGCAACGCTACATGTTCCGAAAATGTTCGTGTCTCGCGATCTAATACTCGTGAAAATGGCGCGGGGCAGCACGTGTTTTCACTACCGCATCTTCTTCAGCACTGAAAGCTGTGATACGGCTAAGTGCTTCACGCATGCGGACTGATGCTTCTGAAAGCATGAGCAAATCCGCTGACGCTTGCTTAATTAAACAAAACATTCAGCGGATTTGTTGAATTCTTTCGGATCCACTCGACGATATCAACGATTTCTATGTTTAGGTCGATAAAACATTTATGGCGTTATTTTGTGCGCTACTGGCTTGAATGGATAAAACAAAAATATACATACATTTAAAGCATATTAATTTGCGTTTTTGAGATTTTTGTAGAATTCTTTTTGCTAAAAATAGGCATACTTAAAGATAACTTATTTATATTATGAATTATTTTATCACATGTTAATGCATAGCTGCATTAGCTGACATAAGGTTAAAATTTCAATATGACAAAATTTGCCAGACACATGGTCATACCGGTCTCATATTAATTTTGTTTTAATTTTAGCTTTGTGTGTATATGGCTTTATTTACAGAATCTCCTACGTGATTAGGAATTGTTTGACAATGAAATGTATTTAATATCATTATTAACATACCTCCATAACATGAAAGCAAATATTATGCTTATAAATATTCATAGACAAGGAATCTCGCATACGAACCTTAGGGAGGAATTAATTCTAAATTATAAATCACGTGCGATGTGTAATACGATTGCTTACGTTTGTATAAGCTCTTCAAAGCATATCTAGAGCCTATAATCTTAGAGGACATATCGTCGTCTAGGGATCTATAGTACGGCTTAATCGTTACGGTCAAGAGCCGGTTTAGTTAACCTTTGTTTTACCCTTCTATAGTTCGTAAAATGTTTACCTTCACTTCGAGCCCGCGTTTTAATTATTCATAAACTCTATACTGCTTAAATCTATCGATTTTTGTTGCTTTAGGGTAAGTATATATATTTTTTATATATCGCCTTACCATTTTTTAAATGAGATTATAGAAATGGATTTTAGGAACTCAAATAAAGTTCAAAACCGTTTTTAATCATTTATAACGGTTCTAAACGCGAAATTTTACTTACCTTTTTTTTAACTACAACTTAAGGTTCCGATTTTTTTAGTTATCACGTAATATAATGCCTATTCTTTCTACGTGATTGAGCAGTGAAAATATTATACCGCGTGCCAGTGGTTCGGCACCCCTGGCCTAGCGTAATGGGAATAAAAAGTGCACACTACATAATTCAAAAAACAAGCCGTTTTCGTCTTGCCAAGTGATAAATAAAAGATAATAAATCTGCGAACACCAGACGTAAATCGTATCTACCAAATTATTGTTCTACCCCAGATTATTTGAATATACTGAATGCAAGTCGCATCTGCCATCTAGTGGCTGCTGTCACCGCGTTATGAAATATTGGGTTATAAATTTTTCATTACAGCATACGCAGCAAATTTTCCTGCGATAAATTCGTAAAATATTTACACAAATGTTGTTGTTCAAATTATTATTATTGTCTATACTAATATTATAAAGCTAAAGAGTTTGTTTGAACGCGCTAATCTCAGAAACTACTTGTTCAAATTTCAAAAATATTCAATTTGTGTCGGTTAGAGCATTTATCGAGGAAAAAATTAAGCTATAAAACATCACGCTACGACCAATAGGAGCGACGAAATGTGACGAAATTTGTGGGATTCCAATACCCAAAAAATTTGTATGTCTTTTTAGACAATCTAAAAAATGTCCGCGACAGTATATATTTATCTTTTAAGTTTAACTTGAAGAACGACAGGAATCAGACCACGTCGTGGGTAATATTTAAAATTAAGCTAAAACTTATCAAAATGACGAGGAGGTTTCCAATACCTATTTTGCTCTATTACTATTAACAATTTGTAACAAACGTATATTCTTCACCTACATATATCATTAGATAAGGGAATTTCACAGAATCAAAGCATTACCCACGTCGCCGTTGCAATTTGCAAATATCAAATCTGGTGAATATAGATTACTCTATAATATTCCTAACTTTATAATCTTACTGGATCTATTGAATTTAATGTTCACTTGAACAACTACCTATATCTGAATGGAATGATATTTACAATATATTGAGCACTCAAAAATGGAACCAAAATCTTATTTTACTTTTAAGACAATAAAGTAACATAACCTATATTGTTCTAGGAGGAAAAAAAAATTATAGCGTATACTGGAACTGTAAAACTTTAAATCTGAAACCCTTGGAGGGCTTATTGGTGTATGTACCCCTAACAATCAATGGGTCGCGGGTTCGATCTCTAGTTAGCGTCCAAGATGTTTCTGATAAGTTTAAAATTTTTCTGAAATATATTCGTATGGAAAGCTGATTGATATTAGACGGAAGGTACGAATATCGAAATTCCGTCCGGGTCACAGATGAAATAGATGTCAAGTATAATCACATTTCAGTCTCAGTCTGTGCACCTATCTCTGTTCGTTCTTCTCAATCATAAAAAAAAATCAACGGCTGATTTTTCGGCTTATAATGAGCACTAGTGAAATAGTGATTTCGTGTAGAATTGCACTGTTAAAAATTTCATTCCGAAACAACATTGTCGAAGACAAAATGAAAGAATACATTAATACAAGCAGTCGACGTCAGCTGCTATATTGTAAGGGTGTGATAGGCAAGAACACAATAAATCTCACGAGTGCTCGCAAACATAGCTACATGTTTCATGACAAGTTTATTTCCTGAGAAAGAATGATGTAGTAACCCCGATACAAATCTGCAACTGAATGCTTCAAGTACTCTCTTGTGTTTATTTTTCAGACGACGACGCTTTCGGCGGTAAATTGTTCTGTGAAAAATTAAATTTGATAACATTATCTAAGTCCCGGCGTTATCTCGAATTTAATGCGAGTAGAAATCATTAATTTGAATAAACCTAACGGTTGAAGTATGGTATCGTCTTTCTAATAAAATTGAAAAGCTTACTAGCTAGAGCTTGTAACTTATAGCCCGATTACCATAACTTAGTCTTGCAACCGATGCAAATCGGTGCGAACCCGCCCATCTGCATGTCTACCGTTCGAAAATGCAAGATTGGAATTTATAATATTTAATCTTCAAGCATGTTTTTAATATTTATTAAATCAATGTTTGTATTATCTGTAATATAAAAGACGTTAACTTCTTTTCTATGCTAATTTATACAGTTGAAAAGTTTATTTGTCCTAATTGAAACATTTGTTTTTGTCTTGGTAAGAGCAATTATCGAGAAAGGCTATAAAAAATTGCGCCGTGACTAATAGAAGAAAAGAAATATTGGTAAAATGTGGTAAAAATAGGCGAATCTAATATATTTTAATCTCTATGGGATTTCGCTGCGACGGTTCAATATATCCAAAAAATATGTATAAATAGTGATTCCTTTTAAAATGATTTAAAAATAATGATACCTCTTTAAATGATCTAGAAATAGGTCCGCAATACTATATGTCTATCTTTTAATTTTGCGTGGTAGAACGACGGAATGCCACCGATGTCGTGGATAACAGCTTAAATTTATTCAGATGAAGATGATGATGGAGGTTTGTAAAAACAAATTTGGATGTCGGAAATAACTATTTTACGCGGACGAAGTCGCTAGCTCAACTAGTGTAATTATAACTCTCAATTATCATTAACACGTTTTTCGCTCGTTCCAAATTTAAAATATTTTCTAGATATTTTAATTCTCATATAACTTCAATCAGCGTAAAAGTACAGACTTGAAGATTTCACATCAGTTACTGAGCCAACCAGAATTCAACGTTTTATTAAAATACTTTTTGGATGCCTTCCAAATCTATATTATGTTCTCTTATAAAACTATTCCATTGGGAACCCTTATGTCGAAAGTAATATTTATGTCGTAAAATATTATCTCCTCTCGTGTATTTCACTTGTAATTTGACGGCAATGACTTTTTGAATTATTACGTATGTTCGTTTTTTTTTAATATTATTTGCCTAAGGTGTCATTGTATATTCTTGTGTTAAAAATAGCTATACTAAAGATTTTTTTTATTAGAAATGATAAATGAAATTTGCGTACCTTAGATAACACAAACATTTAAGGCTTTCATGTTTGTAAAAAGTTTAAATAATCACTTCGAAAGATATTTAAATTTCTAATAACAAAAAGTGTAACTTTAATCGTTTGAAGAATACGTAATAATTCGACTAATTTAAAAACCAATATATACATAAAACAAAAAAAAAGGATCAATAAATACTTCAATAATAATTTACAAATAACTTCACGCGAGCCTATAAATAGCGCATTCTTCTACCATCTAAAGTTTAAATATATCTTACTGCTTAGTCAAGCTGGTGTATTAAAAAAAAAAAAAAAAGGAGGTTGCGCATAAATTGCCCTTAATATTATTATGCAAATTAGATCTGGGTACAAAGAAAGCCAATCGTAAGCAAAAGAGTTAAAATAAATCATTACCTTAGCACTTTCTTTTGATTTATTCTCGACCCACGTGAGGGAGTGTCAGTAGCACCCGGCTTTCTAGTGTCGTAGTGTAATTTACTAGCTGTTCCCGCGACTTCGTTCGCCTGGAATAGTTATTTTGGCCATCATATTGTTTATTTTTACAAACAACTTCCTCAGCTTCTTAACATAAAAGTCTAACTGTAAAAGTACTACTTTTTTGTACTTATGCGTAGATAAAAAGTATCTTCCCACAAATATGATAGAATCCTTTTAAGGGATTTTCCTTAATCTTCTAGTTACGTTAGTGACGTAGTCTGTGACGTTAAACCATCTGGCTATGCAACTTTCTCAAAACATGTTCATAAAAATGTTTTTTGCAAAGAAATCGTTAAGAAGGCAAAATGGGAGTGTTATAATTTTGGCTTAAATAACACGTTGAAACATGTAAGTCTAATTACTAAGTGTACTTACATTTATGTCTATTATTTACGTTAAGATTGTAATAGATAATTGTATCTTATAGGTAGTGGACATCCCACCTGTTTCTACAAAATAACTGAGATGTGACGCGGGATTCCCCATATATAATTAAAACTTGTTGCCAAGTAGGGTAGGATTCTCCCCACATCCTCATCGATATCCAGAAATGGTCAACTCTGTCATTTTTACACAGATGTGATATTATGTGCAATTGTAAAATCTACCTACTGCTAATAATAGAAAAATATTGCTTTAGGAAGTCTAGTATAACGAAAAGAATAAGCAACAACTTGCTCATAGATTGGGTACTACTAATATTATTACTACTATACTACTTGGCAACAAACTAATAATTAAAAATGGATTATACATTAAAAAAAAATACGACACGGGCAGGATTTGAACCGGTATCCACAACGAGTCATCGTCGAATTTTTTCAACCTGATACATGCACCTCCCTCGCAATGTAGGCACGGAAGGCAACAGCTCGGAAAGGTGTGGATGCCGGCTCAATTCTTCCCCGTGTCGAAATTTGTTTGATTTATAATCGATTTTAAATGTATATAATGTCATCATGTGTAATGTGAAAAATATTAAAGTTTTCAAACTAACTAACAACACACCGACTTTAGAATGTCCGTAAAAAAACATTCTTATTTTTCTACAAATACTAAATATAAAATAGCGAAAATAATGAATTATAATTAAATAGGCCAGTTCGCGGCCTAAGTAATGGTATCTGGTTACAGTAACTAGAGCATCGTATTTTGGGCGTTTGAGAACTTAAGCCTTTTAAATTCTATTAAGGAACCCTATACATGCACGTGGATGAAAAAAAATCAATTTAAAATGTCAGGAAGCACAATTGATAGACGAAGAATGTCTAAGGGGAACCCCGAAGGTCGCGATATTGGCTGCTGCTAAATTAAACTGTCTGATTGACATTATCTTAGTTTAGTCTGTAAAATGCAGAGCCTGAGTAGAGTCGCCCAGAGTCGAGCTCTTCTAGCGTGTTTCAGGTTCTATGTCCTTATTTATAAGTGAACAGTGCCGTGTTACATTGTGCTATAGTTATCCCAGTGCCAAACAATTTAAATAAAATTTTGGATTTAATTTATTAATATATTTTTAATTGTGAGACACCGATAACTTTTTATAGTCAACCAAACATACAATCGCGTTATCAACCTTAAAACCATTCCATAATGACAATTATCCATCAAGGCTACAAACAGACTTATTATTTTGTATTAATTGCACATTGTTTGAATTGCTAGAGCGAAATATACTTCGTTTATTTAACAAGTGTAATTCGGAATTCAAAATTTTAATATCAAACGTGATGTTTAAATTTTAATTTTTGTTCTTAAATATTAATTATTTCGGTCTAATGGTAGCAACGAAGTTTAATCGCGTTTTGGTTTCCGTCTGTGGATTCCCGAATCTCCAAAGCCAAAATAGGGCGACAGTGCATCTTGATTAAATGTCTCTCCTCCTCTATCATTTTAAAAAAAAGAATAATTTAAAAGCGACGCACTGAAATAATCAGATTACTGATATTACTGTAAATTTCAGCCTGCTATCTATAGCGGATGGAGTGAACGCGCTACTAAGCTCTGGGTTGAGCAACTATTCGTTTCCAGACAATTTTATGTTTGGAGTTGCAACGGCTGCATTTCAAATAGAAGGAGGATGGAACGCCGGAGGTAAAGGGCAATATTGGTTCAATACTGTGTAAACACGGGGTCAGTTTTGCGAGTTAGGAGCGTGGTAGTATCTATAATTGTTTCTCGTTCAAATCTATTACGTTATGAGGTATTACGTATCAGAGCAAATTAATTTCTAATTTATAAAAAACGAATGTTTAATATGAGGTATTAACTATTATCCGATATACTGCCTACTTTTTTGGTTGTAAAGTTAGAAAAGAGTTGTTCAGAGATCTCTGTTGATTTTTTTGATCTCTGAACATTGTTATTTTAATTATTAAGACATTAAATGAAATAACATAATTAATTTTTAGTTACTTCTTTATCAGTTTAAGCATTTAAAAAAATTGTGTAAAAATATATCCACTGTCTATAGTTTACGCAAGTAGTATACATTTACACACAAGTGTAATAATATATGCTTTTAAACCTTAAAGTATTTTATTAAAACATATGCATTTTAAACTTCTATTGTGCTTTGTATTGTCTATTGACGCGAGTAGTGCACATTTAAATAAAACACTTTTAACGGTATTTCCGTGATAACGGTTTAATTAATTCAATACTAATGCATTTGCCATGTTTTAAAAAAAGAACAATGTAAAATATGATATAGAAAGGGTATTTTTCCTGCTAAAACACGTAAATAAACAACAATATTTCATAATAATATCCTTGGCATTAAACTTATTACGACCATGTGTAAAATGCACGTTTTTCGCTTATTATAATTGTACGAAGTACGGATATTCCTGATTATTACCAACATTAAAAGGTTTTTATATATTAAGTTGATTCCTATTAAATTTTCTAATGCAACCGGGGGGAGACATCTCGTTTGAAATTTACATTTTTATTCTTAGGCGATGTTCGAAAAATAGGTTTGCGATTTTTTATAATACCCCTGTATACGCGTATAAATTACATTTATTTTAATCCGCGTTGTATTTTACGTAACATTGTTTTCAGGCAGAGGTGAAAGTATGTGGGACACATACATACACAATCACCCGGATTTCACGCTGGACAAGTCAAATGGCGATGTAGCGGCGGATTCCTACCACAAATACAAACAAGATATAATTATGGTTGAATCCCTTGGCGTAAAATATTATCGCCTCTCAATATCGTGGCCAAGGTAATAACTCCCAATTAACTAAGTATTTCGCGCCAAACATCGATACTGTGTTATTTAGATACTGGAAATTACAGTGGGTAATTTTGATCTATGGAATAGTTGAATGCTGGCTGTATTTCAGTATTCAAAAATAGTTTGTTTATGTCATATTAACAAAAAAAAGATGTTATTTAGAATTAAAATACATAAATAAAATTAGGTTTAGATTGGAAAAAAATTACGACTCTGGTAAGACTTGAACTAGCATCTACAGCGTTCCGTGCTGTTGCTCTAACCAATTCGGCTACCGTGTCATACACGTCATAGTCGTATTTTTTTTTAATGCAAGTCATATACTGTTTCCTTGATGTGGGTTATGGGGCAGAAACAATTTTGTGTCTGTTTCTAAGATTGATTTTAATTATTCACGATTGAAGAAATGGGGAAGCAATTCCTCTTAATTTGCGAACCTAGGTCATCACACAAATTAAGGCAATGCGTTTAACCATTGTGTACTAAGGTGACAGGCTATGTATACCTAGGTGTAATAATTGAGGTCGACACATTTAATTTAAACTTATCTATTAATTTAGTGCAAGGTCAACGATATGTTTTTGTCAATTGTAATTGTAATTATGAAAAAAAATACAAACACTGAAAATTAGAAGAGGATATACTTAGCGGGCATTGAGTTCGATTCATATCGGACCCACCGAGTTTCTAATCAATGTAAAATATTTAAATAAAACACTTTAACGGTTTAAAACGCGATATATTAGTTAAACTTATTTGAAAATGATGTTTAACTTCGGCCCGACGTTTCGGATGCTTTGCAGCAGCCGTGGTCACGAGTAGTACACATTGAAATACACTTTAACGGTTTAAAACGTGATATATTAGTGAAACTTATTTTAAAATTATTTTAACTACGGCCCGACCTTCACGATAAACAAATGAAAGATTATTTTAACAATACATAATTTACGTTTACCTGTTGATATCGTATTTTGAAGGATCACTCAAACACTCAACATCCGAAAACCATGTTTATCTAATGATCAATATATTTCATTAATGTACGTCGTAAATGCTCGTAATAAGCGTGAGTGAATTCACGTGGCTTTTGAAGTTGCCGTAAAGACGAGTTAAGTTAGAGCAGATTAAGAGGGATTCGCTTAGTTTAAGTTTACGTTATGTCTGAGTGCTTTTACGGAATCACCTTTCGTAAACACGTAGATTGATCATATTTCAACGGAGTCTTATTCAGGACTGAATAATTGTAGATGAAGTGACAAGCTGTTTATTGTGTATACTATAATAATAATAGGTTCTTTATTTTTGCTAAGAGGGTAAAATAGTATCTGTCAAATTTTAATAAAACACTTTAAAGGTTTAGAAGGCGATATATTTTAGTTTAACTTGTTTGAAAATTATTTTTAAACAGGTTTAACTAAAATATATCGCGTTTTAAACCGTTAAAGTGTTTTATTTAAATGTGTACTACTCGCGTAAACTAGAGACAGTATTTAGTATCCGTTACTATTTTACTCGTTTAACAATAATACACGTCTAGAGAAAAATAGTTTATTCGATGTCAATTTTACTTCTATATAATTTTTTCTAAAATTTATCCTTTTATCTCATCTGAGAATACAATATTGGTTGTGTTACTTTTGAAGATTATCAAATCATAATTCGGTATGATTATAGTTTGTTGTGTTATATACCAAAAACAATATCTTTAAGAGACGGTATAAATGAATTAATCTGTTTCGCGCTTCTCATAGGATATAGTGTATTTTTACGACCTTTGCATAAAGTTTAGGAATTATTCTGTATTTTATTTTTTTCACAAAAAGTTGGTTAACAAATCCGTAAAAATACTTCGATCCGAAAAACTAGCGAGCTCTGATTTGATTGGTTTTGCTAGCTTTACTGACCAATAAGAGGTCAGTATTGGAGTTGTTAAATTGTACCCGCAATGCCGTTCCACAGCCTGCACTAAATACGAGTATATTTGAGAGTCCTCTTACTGTATAAATTCAATAATAAGAAAGATAAAAAGAAAACTAAAATGTAATATTTTTAGAATTCTACCAAAAGGAACAGATAACTACATCAATAAAGAAGGTGTTAAATACTATAGAAAGTTATTTGAAGGACTCATAAAAGCCAACATAACCCCAGTTGTGACACTATATCATTGGGACTTGCCAACCCCCCCTCATGGACCTGGGTGGCTGGACTAATCCCAAAATGGTGGATTACTTTGAAGATTATGCCAAAGTTGCGTTCAGCTTATTCGGCGATCTCGTTAAAATATGGACCACTATGAACGAAATACACATTCATTGCTATCACGTGAGTTAATATAAATAATAATTCTGTTCTAAATTCAAATTTAATGTTCTCAGTTTATCTTTTTTATAGTTTTATTTCATAAAGGAGGTTTGAGTTAACCATTGTCAGCTGGCCATTTCATTTGTTTATCTCGTCATAATCTGTGGAGTCATTGTACCTTGAAGGTTTACTGCTACTGCGAAGGTTTTCCCGCGCATATATTTAATGTGGTTTTCTAGGGATACGGTAACGATTACTTCGTGCCAGCCATAAAGGTGCACGGAGTCGCGGAATATTTATGTTCCCACTACATGCTTCTGGGACACGCCCGGGTGTATCATCTTTACGATAAAAAATTCAGGCCTTTCCAAAAAGGTATCTCAAACTTTAAATATTTCAACAATACGTGGTGTACGTGTTGTTCATGTTTCGTTGTTTTCAGGTAGAATTGGCATAACGCTGGACTCCTTCTTTGCTGAACCGAAAGATGAGAATAATCCCGACGATGTTGAGGCTGCAGAACGGTATCTTCAAATGAGGGTTGGTTTTTCTCTATATTATTTATTTTTGTCGTAAAATTGTCTACGAATTTTAAAGTATACTTTCATGTTTAGTTGGGCCAATACGCACATCCCATCTATTCTGAAAAGGGCGACTATCCAGATTTCGTGCGTGAAAGAGTGGACAACATGAGTATCAGTCAAGGTTTCGCGAGATCTAGATTACCAGTTTTCACCAAGAAAGAAGTGAGTTTTGTATAAGTAACTTGAATCTTGACAATTGATTTTAGAACCGTTTTGACTGTTTTCCTTTTAACCTGATATAAGCACAGAACAAACGATTTTACTAATATCCTGCACTTGTAAACATAGAAATAACGTACGCGAAATTAAAAGTATTAAAAAAATTACTGTTACAAAGACCTCGGTGTTTTAAAACCTAATTCCGTTTAAATCAAATCTTTTAACGGTTTAAAACGCGACGTATATTAGTTTACGCATTTGAAAATAGCTTCACCAAGCATCCGAAATGTCGGGCCGTAGTTAAAATAATTTTCTAATAAGTTTGACTAATTTATATCGCGTTTTAAAGCGTTAAAGTGTTTTAATTAAATGAGTAGGTACTACAAAACTATAGCCAGTGTTAAATCTGTTATCAATACTATTGAACTGTTACATTTTAGAAAAATTTAAAAACTTCTTTAATACTAAATGACACTACAGTATACTTTATTTTATAAAAAACAAATGAATATTACATTAATTCTTCATACTACAAATTGTCAGTCGGTTAAAAAAGAGATCACAACGCAATATTTTTTCTTGGAATATTGAGCATGACTTGAAGTTATGTTTTATCAAAATAAAATCTCATTTATTTAAATACTGTAAACTAAATGTTACATTAGTTCAACGACTTAGCGTTGTTGTTCCATTCTCCTTTAGCTTTCAACCTTGATCTTGACTTACACAAAGGTATTTTTCGCGTATTATTATGTAATTTTGCGCACAAATACAAGTGGAGATATATAAATACAAATGTGAACGGTCAGTGAAGCGCCGAAGAGGTTTTCAACCATAAATTTGAATCGAAATATATTCTCAGAACGCTGATCGGGTACGACTTAGACCGCTGAAATCTTCTGAAAATATTTAAGATCTATTACAGATGATCTCCTCTGAAAAGATTTTATCATACGAAATTCCCTCTTTTATTATAAATATATGAACTAAGAGTATTTTTTAAACCACCACGTGTCAATTCTTTAAATACATAGTAATTTAATCTTGCAAGTGTTATGATTAAAAGGTTATACGTATAGAGATTATTTATTTTTAGTTCTTATAGTTTAATTTTAAAAATTGTTTAACGCGTATAATATAAAAAATCTAATACTGATACTACGCCAATCCAAAAACACTTGCAACCTTATTCTGAACAATCACTTTTTGGTAATAACAATTATATAGAAGAATAATATAAAATACATCTATCTGATTGAACTATGGTTCTTATGTAAATGCATTATTCAAATTCCATTAATAAATGTGCTTAGATCTTTAATTCGATACATTCAATAAAACACATCCTTGAATTATCGTCGTGTTGCCATTTGATAATAAATCAACGAGATAATGTAATGTACGGGTGAATAGTCAAAAATAGTGATTGATCATGATATATATTTACTTATTTTATTGTATTGTTCGTATCTGTAACACACCACCTGTCCTGGTGCTGTGTTTTTTTTTTAATTTGATTATACAAGCTATGCCAGCGACTTCGTCCGCGTAGAATAGTTGTTTTGGGCGTCCAATCTTTTTGCGACCCTTCTCTTCATATTTTGTAAATTTAAGCCGTTATCCACAACATCGATCGTCCATTCGTTCTTGCAAGTTAATGTTATAAGATTGTCGTCGGAATTTTTTTAGATCATTTAAGAAGGATTCATTATTTTAGAGGTCTCGAACCGTTGTGCAGCGTAGCGTACGCATTGGAAACCCACAGAGATGAATAATTTTTCCAGATTTTTCCCTGCTGTTTCTTCGCTCCTATTAGTCACAACGCCAGCCTATAACTCTCCACGACAAATGCTCTAACCAGCACGAAAAGATTTTTTCAAAGTTCATTAAAAAAATTAAGCGTAAGGTTTAGCAATCAGTCGATTACAATCTTTTTGATAGTTTATATTATATTGTAATAATTAAAAAAAACGGCAGATGTATAAGATTCACATTAAAATAAAAGACAAGGTCGCGCTGCATAACAGGAATCAAGAAGTTGCAAAAGTCATTTGTACGTGATTGTTTCAATAACCATTGTTCACGTAATATCGATTAATTGTTGTATTCATTGCGTTGTAATTTTGATTACAACGCAATTAAAACAACATGTTATTTGTAACATGGCTAAGCTATGTCGTATTTATTGCTGAAGTACCTACTATTCATAAAGTATATTTTTTCATACACATGATATAGATAGAGCTATGATGCCTTGAAAGCATTGTTAATTTCTCAATTTCACCAAAATATAATTTCCCATACATACCGAGTTTTAAATAATACATTTTGCTTGCGTTTAGATTACGATATTAAATAATTAAATTCAAGGATATCTAAACAATAAAATTTCAATTGTTTTGATATCACAGTAATGAACAGTTAAACGTGTAATTTGGTAATTATCTTTGCTTATAATTAAGTCATATCTATACATTGTTGCCAAATGCAAGACTGATCATAGTATACAAAATATTAGAATATAAAAGAAATTGGAAAAATCGACGAAATTTTTGTTAAATCCTGCCCGAGTCGAAATTTTCTTATTTTATTTATTATCGATTTTTTTAAATCATATTGTGCCATCGTGTGCACTAACATGTGAAAAATATTTAAGGTTTTTAATTAAAAAATCTTAAACATGTTCTAGAACTTTTTTAAGAAAAGCATTAGTCTTTATTCCTATCATGGTTGATTTAACTATCGTTAAATATTTGCTTTTATCACTAGGTAGAAATGATACGAGGAAGTTCCGATTTCTTCGGATTGAACCACTACACAACGTTTCTGGTGTCTTCGAGTACAATGGAGAAGGAATGGTCTGTGCCATCCATAGATCAGGACACGGGGGTCAAGATGGAACAACATCCAAAATGGCCAATACCTGGTGCTTCGTGGTTAGCGGTAAGTTGTTTATTAGTTATGAGCTGACCTAGCAAAGGTTATTTTTTGGTATATGAAGTACTGCTGGTATGTTCGCGATTTCGTCCACATGGAATAATTATTTTGTACGACGTCGGTCGCGTCACTTCCCGTCGTTCTTGCGGGATAGTCTTAACAGATAGACATATAGCGTCGCGGTTTTTTTTTAATTCAAGAGGAATCATTCTATAATACATTTTTTTTGGGTATCTTGTACCGTGTTTGCAGAGTACGCCTCGGAAACCCATAATGATGAATAATTTTCCCAATTTTTCTCACATTTCCCGCTCTATCTTCACTCCTATTAATCACAAGACGATGTTTTATAGCCTTCCTCGATAAATGTTCTAACAAACACAAAAATATTTTTTCAATTCGAACCCGTAATTCCTGAGATTAGCGCGTTCAAACAAACAAACTCTTCAGCTTTATATATTAGTATAGATTTTGACCAAAATTTGATTACTCTAAAAATGGTTCTTAGAAGTTTATTTAAAGATACACATATACTGTCGCGGACATTTTTATAGATTATTTATAGAGGAATAATTCTTTCGTACATATTTTTTTGGTATTTATTTCGCAGTCCACGCAACGGAAACCTTCAAAGATGTATAATTTTTGCCTTTTTTTTCCACATTGCCCACTGTTTTTTCGCTCCTATTAGTAGCAGCATGATGTTTCATTACTTAAAACCTTCCTCAACCAATGATCCAACCAACAATTTTTTTTATTTCGAACCAGTTGTTCAAACGAACAATTCTGCTTTATAATATTAGTTTAGATGACGGTTGTTGAAAAGTCGATCTAATTATGAGTGGACAATGGGACGATAAAAACATATTATATGAGTCCGAATATCCAAAGCCGAAATAGGTCGAAGGATTGTTATATGGCGGGGGTAATACACCCACGATCGAGTAAACCCCAAGTTGTCTATCCTGCTCTATCATAAAAAAGTTATTCGTACTATATAATAAGCGGGTTTTAAAAAGACAAATAATTTTGATAAAATCCGTATTCTGTTGTTTTATGGAAATTATTTATCGTTCTATATAATATCAAATCTAATAACCTCAGTCTATGTCATATATACTTACTTCATAGCCTATTTACGTGTTCTTACTAATCTAGGTACATATCCTAAAACATCATGGTAAAAACCTTTAAACCTTTAGAAAAATTGTCCCTCGCCACTTCAAAGCTGTCTACCTCTGTTACAGTTTTAGTGCTAAGTTCTAGTTAACTATTCAAATGTAATTGTGCAAACGTTCGGGTCACCTAAAATGGCCTCGAATTGTTTTAGTCCAATCCCCTGACGGAAATGTTAGGAGGAATCCGAGACTAAGAATAAAATAAGATATCTTTTGTATAATTGTACTTATTTATAACCAAAGTTTAAATATATACGTTCCTAATTTAAAAATGTGTAAAATCTCGTTATCCCTTTCTGTCAAAAAAATGTTTTAGTTTGTTCCTAACTAGAAATTTGTGCCATATCCGGACTTCAAACCTTATTCCTTTAGCGCGTAACACAATCAGAATACGCAGTTAGGCAGACCAAAATTAATGAAAACTTAATCTATACTAATATATAAAGGTGAAGAGTTTGTTTGTTTATTTGAACGCGCTAATCTCAGGAACTATGAAGGCTATAAATCATTGCGCTGTGACTAATAGAAGCGAAGATACAGCGGTAAATGTGAACAAAACGGAGGAAATTCTGCATCTCTGTGGGATTCAGATACGTACGCTGAGAAAATGGTACAAGACACCAAAAATGTATATGAAATAATGATTATTCTTTAAATGATCTTTAAAAAATGTCCGCGCCACTATATGTCTTTTAAAATTAACTTGCAAGAACGATGGGACCGAACCGATGTCGTGAGCAGCTTATAAAGATGTAGAGGTTTGCAAAAACATATTTGGATGCCCAATAACTTTTCTACACAGACGAAGTCACTGACACAGCTAGTGTGAATATAAAAACGAAACCTAGTTAAAATTATTAAAATATCTGTGAAACTATGTATAAGTATGTACATAATAAATGCATGAATAATTTTTCACATGTATTTATTTTTCATATTATGACATTGCATATATTAAAAATATATTTAGACAAAAAATGATTGAAACGGTGTGGATGCCGGTTAAAGTAGCGCCACCGTCGTAAATTTATTTCATCTGAAATAGAATATTTATCTAGATGACAGTAAGCATGTGGTTCACTTAAGCTGTACCCCCAAATAAAACACCCCGATTATTTAACATTTATTTAAGGTGCACTGGCGACTTATCTGTACCACAAATTTTCTAGACGAAGTCTAACGTGCTTCAGAAAAATTATAAATATATTTTAGAAACACGTGGACCCGGTAGTATGAACGATCCGTTAATTATTAGCGTTAATTTAATGGCTAACTTATTGTTTCCCAGGTTTACCCACAAGGTTTTCGGAAGCTATTGAATTGGATAACCAAAAACTATGGAACCAAAGTTCCTATCATCGTCACTGAAAACGGAATGTCAGACTTTGGTGGTCTCAACGATTACGAACGTGTTTCCTACTACAACAGATACTTAGAGCAACTTCTTCTGGCTATCCACGAAGATGGTTGCCATGTTGCTGGTTATTTCGCATGGACTCTAATGGATGACTTCGAATGGACAGATGGTTACGCGTAAGTATTTAATTTTACTTAATCTTTGTGTCACAGACCCAAATGATCAAATCAAAATTACTATCCCGATCAAATGAATAGGCCCTCCGTGATTACTAGTACTGAAATGCCTCCAAAATGTCGGGTCGTAAGTAAAATATATATAACTATTCCATTTTATTCTATTTTACAATATGAAACATTACGTGTTTTATTTAAATGTGTTAATAACTACGGACAATACTTAATTCAAAATAAGTCAAATAATAATTATAATAACCTTAAAAAACGGCCGTATTAAAATTGGTTTTGCATTTTTAACCGTTAAAAGTGATTTATTTCAATAACTATAACTACAATAGTCAAATAATAAGTTTGGTCTGTATTTTAAGTGAGAAGTACGTACGTTCTTAATAAAAAAAAATTGACGTACATCACGGTCATATTTAAAATGTATTACGTAATACATTTAACGTTTAAGCCGTTAAAAGTGTCCAAATGATATATATTTTTTTTAAATATACTATTTATATCTCTTCTCATAGTTCCTTAAAAATGAACGCAATTATAGCTAAAAGAACGGTAACAATTTTTTTTTTTATCTCGTATGCAAAATATTTATTTTTTGTAATCGTGAAATTGACCTAATAAAAGAGCATTGGTTATCTTTAGATTATAATGCAAAGATTAACTGCGCATGAAATATTATCTGCGTAAAACAAACAATTTAATCTTATTTAAATGTTGAATGCTATTTTCGGAGTGCATTTAGTTAAAGTAAACAATTCGTTTACAATTACAATTAATTTAATTAGAACTGTATTATACTCGTCTGCAAAGCCCATACGTAAGTAAGGTCGGCAGTTCGATTGTTACGCTTTCACCTAACCATGCTTTTAAATATTGTAAAAGAAAAGAGCAAGACAAACAAACAAAATATACAAAGCCAGCAACGTAAAGGTAGATAGATGATGATAGATAATAGATATAGTTGGGAATCCTACGTAAGTATACCACTTCCCAGTCCCAGTCCCAGTTGTGGGAACCCCAGTCTCTACTGTGGGGACTGTTACAAGAATGTTAAAAATAATAGCAAAAACTTCGCAAACAATTGAATTGAAATGTACCCTGCACCATAATATGTAGAACTAAATTTTTCTAAGTCACAAATATATGATTCCTTACTATCTGTAATTACTTATGCTAAACAGAACATTGTTTTATAGTTTTCTTCTTCTAGGGTAAAATTTGGTCTCTTCCACGTGGATTTCAAGAGTCCAGACAAGACGCGGACACCAAAGCTATCCGCGCTTAACTACCGAGAAATTGTCCAAACAAAACGGATCAACTTCAACTATATAAAAATACCTTCATATAAATACCATCAGTTATTATAACAAACGTTATCTAGCACGTTGTTAAAAGAACTGATTACTTTAATATGTTATTTGTTAATTTATAAGTATTATTTTGTAATAGATCTATTTATTGATAAAAAATTCTTACTTTACTAAAAGTTTTATTCAATAACTGAAATAAGCAAGGCAAGGAGACATGTTAGTTATAATTTATACGGAGACAAGATGTGTCAAATTAGTTATTCAACATTCAGAAACCAAGATGAATGTGACAGCAACTGAAGTAAGTTAAACCCAGACCGCGGTCCTTACAAGTTTTCTCTGTAAGGGTCCAGTGATTTAACGATCTCATCAATTCGATCTCTATACAGGGTTGAAGTGTTTATTAGGTGGCGCATCCTCGTATAAATGGGAATTATTAACCCTCCCACTTCTAGTTCTAGTTCTCTTCTATTATTTCTATTCGATTCTATATCGATATTCTAATTCTTTAGATACGTTTAAAATAGCATTACTTATTTGTGAGAAATTGTGACGATTAGACTTCTGTGACCAGCCTAACCGAAAACTATAAGACCAGGGTTCGAACTCAGGACTTTTCATACTTATCACGGAGAAGGTCGTTACACCATAAGCCATAAAACATCTTAAGAGCTACAAATAGAAAGCTATTTAAATAAAACCCATTGCACGGTTTAAAATGTGTTTAGTCAAACTTATTTACAAATCTCCCTGTGGCCAAAGCTACTCAAAGCATCGGAAACGTCGGGCTTTAGTTATACATTTTGCGTTATAAACTGATTAAAGTTATTTTATTTAAATGTGTACTACTCTAGTAAAATACAGATAGCTTTTATATAAAAAGCTATATAAATGCTGTTAGAGTAATTAAAAAAAAATACAGAACCTCTTTCGATCATTACGATTATTTAAGGTGTTATATTGTAATTTTCTTTACGGGCCTCGACCTCTGTGTAATTTTCCATTTGTATGGTTTAACCTAGCCGTCATACCCATGGGACATTCTGGTAGAATTTGTTCCACTGTTTCATGTGTTTATCATAGGGGCTAGTCGGGCTCTCCTTACATTTAAACTTATCTAAGTAAGCTGACAGCCCCCAATGTCCCGTAAGTAATTGTTCAGATCTATTACAAATACATACATATATTTGTATGTATATATATAATGCCAATAAGATAAATCATGCGGTCAATCAAATTAAACCATTCCTAAGTAATAATTGCTAACCGATCTATATTAACCAATGTTATAAACGTGACCGGTTGGCCTCGGAAGCCGGTACAGGAACTTTTAAATATTTTAGCAATGCAGTATACCCACAGATAAAACACTGAATATAAAATTGGATTACTGGATAATGCTATGAAGAGGTATACCAATTAATATTGTAATCGGACGGGGTATTAAAAATGTAAGGTAGCGGAAATTTTAACAAAAAGGTCTACCAGACTCAACGCAGTCTCGTTATTTATAATTTGTGATATAATGCGTTTTAAGTATTGTCTGTAGTTTACATGAGTAGTACACATTGAAATAAAACATTTTAACGGTTTATAACGCGAATTGTATTAGTCTACTAATTTTAAATTTAATTTTAACTACGGTCCGACATTTTGGAAGCTTTTTAGCAGCCTTGTTCACGGGGGACTTATAATATAGTAAAATCTGCTACACTAGCGCCATCTATTTCGTCGTTGCCATAGCATATTTAAATTTGATAATAGGGTAATTTATTAAAACTAAGTTAACTAACAGATTTCGCCTTTTAAACCTTTAAGTGATTTTAATTAAATGCGTTCTTATTTTACAGTTTCTCAACACTATAAATTTTATGGTATTAAGTTCCTTTCTGCGCGTGACATTCTTAAAGATTAATTAAATGAATTAAAACTGACGTTTGTGTCAGGCGCCGTTTGCACACAATACCACCCCAATTACATTTATACTATCTATACAATATACTATCTTATTATGCAGGCTTTAATGCAGACATTTTGTTTGCCTCGCTGCAGTAAAAGTATGCCTTTTTGCTGGTAAGATTGTCGTACAAGGGTTTTACCAAGCCCCCTGGGATTTTCTAGGGGCACAGAATAGCTCATTTGTCATTCTGCAGACCGGCTTTATCTTTGTAAAATGTATTGCTACTTTACATAAAAAACAAAGCAATCAACACAGTGATGCATTTAAAATTGCATACTAACAATGGCCACTGCTAGTCAAATTTTAAAATGGAAATGGGCTAACCAATGCGAAAAATATTGCGCCAAATACTTTTATAGCATGTTAAGTATAAGTTTAAAAATGGTAAAACAGTGCTATATAAGCCACCTGCTTCTTAGTGTTAAACTGTTCTATTCCCTGCTATAATGAATAAATACATTTGTTACTCGTCTTATAGCTTCAATCAATGTTGAAAAGTAAACGTTTTGTACAAAGGCATGAAATTTGTAGATCATATGATCGTCATACAACTATGGCCAATATAAGGTTGTGACGTCACTAGCCATATTGGAGGGTTCTTTCACAAAATTAGCGTTTAGCGTTAATTTAAATGTTGGATTTTCATTGATATATTTCAGCAGATATGTATCTGTTTTAAAAAAAAATAAACATCTACCAAATAATATAAAGTACATTTAAAAAATAACTCTACTAGCCCCTTCGAGAGTGCGACTCTCGTGACCCCATGGCTCCCTTTGATCATTGAATGCATTTATACCGGCAATAGCGTGGCACATTTCATGTTTATTTTGAGCAAATCCCCGTCCATTTGCAAGTTCCGCCTATTGATCAGCTGTTTTGCACCCGTGTTTCTCAACTGCATCGCTTTCATTCGCCATTTCTATTCGGTCTGTAAAAGCGGCACATTTAGCTCCACTTTCAAAAGACTTCTGTAATAGTATCAATGTATGACTTCTGAATAGATTTTCAATTTTGTTATTTGGAATTATATTTGTCGGTGAAGCTGTTGCGTTTCGACAAACCTACAAATATTTGTATGTGTCTAAACACGTCCCATTGTACTTGTTTTGTTAGATTCATTTATTTTGGAAATCATAATTGCCGTTGGACTAGCTTAGAATGGGTTTTCTTTACTAATAGCCAGCTCTAATATCTAATCAAGATTCCAAGTTTTGTTCAGATTTCGGTTCTTACATTCTTAAGGTTTTGATACATACTTTGCTACCATTGAAGCATAAACTTCTTTTGGAAAATATGGATATAAAATGGATTGTAGGAATTTAAATTCTTCCTGATTAAAAACCACCGTCTAAAGATGAAGAAGCCGTAAAGTTTATTCGCGAATTGATTTCAATTTGTAGATTCTGAAAGCCCAAAGTAAATAGGACGTCAACATATCTTGATTCGATATTAAATGGTTGGGGTATTTCGTTTTCTACCAAGTGATAAACACGTGTATCTTATTTAAATAAAACACTATAACGGTTTAAAACGCGATATATTAGTTCAACTTATTTGAGAATTATTTTTTCGGGACGAAGTTAAAAATAATGTCCAAAAAAGTTTAACTAATATATCGCGTTTTAAACCGTTATAGTGTTTTATTTAAATGGGTACTACCCACGTAAACTATAGACATGTGTATCTTTCTCTGTCATAAAAAAAATGCTTGAGTTTCGCTCAATTTGGTCATCGGTTGGCATTTTTTTTAGTTTTTTAAGTACTTTACAGTTAAGGTAATATAGATTGTATTTAGTTTAAATTTATTAATGTAGTTCGTTTATAATAGCAAGGTCATTAACGACCGCTATAGTTACAACGTGCGATAAACTTAATTAAATAAATTAAATAATATTAAAATAAACAAGACTAGGATCTTTGTATGGGCTGGATGAACCTTAGGCCAGACCGGAAGAACCAGCCCGTACAAATTAACAATTTTAAGGAATTTAAGGATCTGAATATATCCCTTTTCACTAAGAAATTACATTAAGTTATTTGGTATATCATACAAATTTCGACCAGTTTTTAAAACCCTAAGTTAAAGCCATACACCAGTAAACAACCAGTTTTTTAATTGCGTTATATTTGTCATCAGGCGCAAAGCCGCTTAGTGCCACAGTTCACCTAAAAGCAATAATGAGGTAATAATGTCTCTGAACTTCTCTAAGACTATTATCCGACCAAGTAACAAAGTCATTAAGGACAATACGATCTGTGAGCAAACACATTGCGGTTCTGTGAAGTCGTAACAAAATTAACTTTTATAGAGAGTATTTAATTTATATTTTCGCTTTAATGAAATCTAATCATTGCTCGTGTACACACGTTCTCACACGCCCCTTCTGTTTTTTTTTTTTGTAAGCGTTGGTTTAATCTTATAACGCTGTTTACGGTTATACTTATTTAATTCAATTTATTTTTAAGTCTTTGTAAGCCCAAGCTACTAAGTAAAATAAGAAAATGTCCGTACGTGTTTATTATAGTAAATTTTTGTTTAAACAAATAGTTAAAAAAACGTTAAAAGCTAAACACAAAAGGGCTCGTTTGTCAAATTAGTAAGTGTACTAAATAGATCTGCAATGGCATATCACGTGGTCCCGGGTTCGAATGCCGGATAGGAATTTTGATAGTTGGTTCGAAAACATTTACTTATAACTATAATTTAGTCACTTATATATAATTATAGTATAATTGAGTAGCGAAACTGCTGCTAAGTAACACATATATATACATTAAAAAAACATATTTTTTAAACACTTTCTCTTATGTGAAAAGATAAATAAGGCCAGCTGTGGGAAATTAAATTTAAACGAAAAATATTTAGTTGCAAAGAATAAAAGCCAATACTTTAAGACGAGTAAATAGCATGGTCTGTGTACATTGAAAAATAAGGTGCCTTAAAATAAACACACTTTGTATTGTATTGTTTCCGTGGGAACACATTTCAAGAAACACTTTAAACGGATTAAAACTAATGCATTCAGTACACGCTTCAAAACTTCTAAGAACGTCCCACATAATAAGAAAACGAACCTCATTTAAACCTTTCGAAGATGTAAGCTTATGTCTTACTCTAGCGTAATAAATAGATCTATGTCTATTTTAGAAAAGGTATTTAAAGTAAGAACAGGCGGTTAACAAGGACTCAAGGGTTATTTATAGGTTATCATCCTTACCAATAGACAAAGCTTCAGAGTTTGTTCGTATGTTTGTACGCGCTAATCTCAGAAATTACTGGTGCGGATTAAAAAAGTTATTTTTGTGTTGGTAAGACTATTTATTGGAGAAGGCTAAAGGCTATAAAACATCGCGCTGTGACTTATAAGATCAAAGAAGCAGAAGACAATGCGCAAGAAGTAGGGAAAATCATTTATCTTTGTATGTTTCCGATGTTTACGCTGCAAAAACGATTTCTCATTATTATCATTTCATCATTAAATTAAATTATATTAAAATTTAAATAAAACACTTTAACGGTTTAAAACGCGATATATTAGTTAAACTTATTTGAAAATGATTTTTAACTTCGGCCCGACGTTTCGGATGCTTTGCAGCAGCCGTGGTCACGGGGAGACGTTAAAGTGTTTTATTTAAATGTGTACTACTCGCGTAAACTATAGACAGTATTTATATTAAGATTTATAAGATAATGAGAAGGTTTCAAAATTCTACGCGGACGAATACCTACCTTTTTTGAAAGCGATTGAGTGCCATTGCGAGTTATAAATATATATAGATACCTATTATTAAAAAATTCTAAGCAATAGCACGATTGCAGGTGGTTAATTAGGTATTTTGAAGTTTTAATTTTAGTTGTCTTTACCGCTGGACCTCGAAGAGCACATTATGTCACTCATTACAGAAGGGATAGCTTAATCCGCTCTGAAGCAACGTTGTAGATCTAGCTCTTAGACCTTATGAAAAAAGACATCTGTGCCCTACAGTAAGACATAAATACCCTGATGTAGCTATCGTAGGGCCAGGTGATGCAGTGCACCAGGGCCCCAGAACTTAGAGGGGCTTCTAACCACATCTATAAAAAAGATAAGTATTTTTTTTAATATAATTTGGAGGCTTGTATAAGTTCAAGCTTATTATTTAACGATAGAAAATAACAGACAAGCCCATGTTCACTAAATGGAAGGTGAAATACCTCGGTCAATACCTCGGTATAACATCTACACATTATACGCTGTCGACCTATTTTGGTTATGGATATTGATAAGTCCACAATCTGAAACCGAAACGTGATTAAGCTTCGCGGCTTTTTCATGGACGGCGCGTTCGTGACCTGGACGGAATTTCCCATTTAATATCCACATTGCCAGGCGAGCCCACCATATTACAGAAAAATTATGAATTGATTTGAAAAATGTTAGATCGCTGGTGATCGAACCCCCGACCCGTTGATTATTAAGCATAGATTGCTACCATTACATCAACGAGCTCGTCAAAAGCTACGTGGAAAGAAATGACGAGGGCCCGATTCGTTTTTATGTACTGGGCCTTTGTCCACTCTACGATAAATATATATATGATAAATAGGTAGAATAGAAGGACAAACATCGACCTTCGACGTTCGAGTTATTGCTTTTTAAATACATCGAGAAAATAAAAGGAAAATGTAGCGGCTGTAACAAAAAGTAATCCCCCAAAGATATTAGGGAGTGACACGCTGACATTTAATCCGGTTCGTAATACATTCCCCTAAAACGGCTGGACCGTAAAATTCAATCGAGATTATCTTCTAGCGATGTGTATTTTCGAGCTTCTGACCCATGTATGTTATTTGCGACTTGCCTCACCCCGTTTAGAGATACATGAACGCGTATTTGACCTTTTCTTTTCTACGGTACGTATTGGAGATCACCTGAATGGAAATTCGTGAATCTTTTAAATAAGCCAACGCGATATATGTTAGTTAAACTTATTTGAATATGATTTTAACTACGGCCCGAAGTTCTCCCCGTGACCACGACTGCTGCAATGCGTCCGAGGTTCCAGTTAACAAGTGGGTATAATGTTATCATACTTGATTGTCCTTGATAAATGAGGAGTGACTTTCTATAAATTAAAAATCTACTTTTTGGTGTCGTAAACGGAATTTGTATTTTGCGACTAATAGAAAAGTAGAAACAATGGAAAATGTGAAAATACGGCGGAAATTATTTATCTCTCTGGGTTTCCGATGCGTACGTTGCAAAAACAGTTAAAGGCACCCAAAAAATATGTATGAAAAAATGATTCCTTTTTAAATGAACTAAATGTTCGCGACAGTATACCTATGTCTATCTTTTAAGATTAATTTGCAAGAAATACGGGACGCAGCCGTCATCGTGTCGACGTATACATGTGCCCAAAACTATTCTACGCGGAAGTCCCTGACACAGCTAGTATATAATTTTGATACTAAGTTATAATCAATCCTAACTATCCACTTTACGACCTTTGAAAATATTGCCGAAACCGACGATTTATATTATACACAGATTTATCGATGAACATCAAATCGTAGAAAATAATAAAATAATCCTTCATTCATGATCTCAGTCTTATATCACATTTCCCCAATATCAAGAATACATACAAACTCGATTCTTATTTCCTTCAGATTAACCCAGTTCCTAAATTAATAATATCAGATTTTTCTTTATCAATGGAGCATGAAAAGCAACGAATAAGCCTTTTATTACATCTGTAAGTTAACGATCCGACTTGTATTATTATAATGTAGGAATCTTATTATAAAATAAGATATACAAATACTCAGAACTGCTTTAAATATCAAATTTGGAACAGACAGAAATTATATTATCAACACATTTGTATGTCTAAAGATCGTCTTTATTTAAATAGAAGCATTAAGAGTGTAATTACAGTGTTAACTATTTAACCTTTTATATAAATTAAGATTGGAACGACTCATTTTTATTAAACAACCGGTGTTTTATGTTTTATAATAACTACTGTATGGTCATTTCACGTTATCAAACTTTAAGAGTGATTCATGATAACTCCTGTACATTCTTATTTGTTACTCTTAATATAAATTAAAGCACCAAAAAAAAATCAAAGACGAAATACCCTTCGAATGTGCATTTTGTCAAGAAGTAAAATTTCCCTTTTATCAAGAACACGAGACAAGATATAAAACCCGATTTTATACGTGCTCGAGGAATAATGGTGTATTTTCGCTTTTCCGTTAATTAGGCGGTAGACGTTAGTGGCAGAGTTCGCTAATTAGCCCTCAGTATAATGGATACAATTAAAACGAAGCTTTGTACGATACTTCTAGTCGTTACGCCGTTTAGATCGTTACCATCGTTAACAACATCAGACGGTGTTAATGTTTGTTACCACTTAAATTTCGAACGTCGCGATTTTAAAGTACCATTTCGTATTTTGACGTAATGTTGTGAAGCTACTTTAAAAGATCTATTTTATCTAAATGTAGAGTTAGAATAAAAAAAAAGATGTCAAAGGAAGGCAAATCAAAACGCTTCTTAAGATATTTTTTACACGTAAGAATACTAACAAAAAGATTTTTTCTAAACTTTAAATTACCTCAGACAACAGACCAGCTTTAGAAGGAGATGGAATACCTCAGCCGGTTCAGTATATATATTCACAGTATGGGGAAATTCACTGACTGAAATCGAACCGCGATCTGATTGCCACGGCTATATTATATGTGATCGGTGCTTTAAGAATAAATCAGCAACAAATAACTGTCTCCAAGTATTTGCAACGTTAGATAAAATAATGAATAGTTTTGTAGATTCGGACAATCATAAATACTTATCAGCCGTGATATTCTCGGCTGAGCCATTACTGGGAGCCAATGTAAACAACAAACGATCAATCACTATTAGCTAACAAAGCTTAATTAGAACAACCCTCTGAGTACGCTCCGCTTAATTCGAGACAGTGTTATACAAACACGTGTATTGGGTCCACTAAATTTATCTATAGGAGAGATTCATTTAAAACTGCGGGACAGACGTTAAATCTATACTAATATATAAAACTGAGGAGTTCGTTTGAACGCGCTAATCTTAGGAACTGGTGGTATGAATTAAAAAATCTTTTTTTGTTTGTTATGAGCAAACATTAGGCGGCGACTAAAATCAGCGAAGAGTTAAAAATGGGGTAACTTATTCACCTTTCGGGGTTTCTGATGCGTACGCTGCGAAAACTATACAAACTGCAAAACGAATAAATATGTATGAAAAAATGGTTTTTCTTTAAACGAACTAAAAAATGTATGCGATATTATGTTTATCTGTTGGTTGATATACTTCATGTGGAAAAAGAGCGTTTGGCCAGGTCAGCTATTGCTAGCCATATTATATTTTCTCATTTCACGGATCAGTTCGTTTTTAAAGAATATAAAGTAAATAAATATTTGCAACCCAATATAATATTAAATTAGGTAAGGATTATTCGAACAGCACTGACACTGATGATTTAATTCTACAAAATTATACATTAATACGTTTTACGTCCAACATATTAATAATACGTTGATGTTTTTCCAAACGTTCTTGTTACTGTCAAACCGCCTATCTTGTACGTTTGTAATTGATCAATCTTTCCGAAAATTATCTTTATTTAATTTAACATTTACAAAGCGAAAGATAACAAACAAAAAGGGCAGACAATACTTTTCGATACCAGTGCGAATTGAATAGGGAAGGGTCGCCGTGAATCACAAGTAGGTGTCTTCCGGTGTGGAAATAGGATTTTTTTCCATGAATATGAATACAAACGAGTTCAATTGATCGTGAAACATTACACTTCGTTTCGGAGTTTCTTTTAACTACGCAGTTATAAATTTCAAATAGACACCGGTTGTCGTATTTCTGGGGTGAGTTATCAAAAGAAAATTTTATAATTTCCACTGAAAATTCTGTACTTATAATATTTTTTATTGTATAAAGAAGTGGGTAGTTTTTATAGCAAACGCCTCCGCTTCATAGTAAAATATATTGCAGTAAAATTGAATGAGATTCAAATTTGGAAAATAAGTGGCACACTCGAAATTTTTCGTTCTAGTGTCTAATTTCTATCTCAGTCTGGTGTAGAAATGTAACAAATAAACACAAGAGTAAGTCTACCCTCTTTTATCACAAGAATATGTGAATGTTTAAATTGATATAGTTTAGTTATATTTTGTATAATCAGTAATACAAGTCTTTATACACACAGGACGCTCGTTTAAACCGTGACAATAATTAGAATTCAATATATTTTTCTAGGCAAAAGTGTTATTGTCTGAACGGAATGAATAACAAATTTTTCGTATCAATATAATTTGCGATTCAGCTTCGAAAACTAATGCATAGAAATGACGGTATAGAAAACGGATACATTTTAATGAAGGTGGGTATAATTCAGTTGCATGTTTCCTGTGTTACATGCTAAGGTTGTACTTGTATATATTTAAATGTACCGTCATTAAAGCTTTCAAATGTTTGCATTATAAAAATTAATTATATTAAGAAAGCCAGAAGAATTTATAGTACAAATTATGTAGCTAAGATCTAGGAAGAACTGTTAAAATTAACATGGCTCAGAACGAAAACGGGGCAAAATCGAGACACATGTACTACTTTGGAGGCCTACACCTGGTTCCTTATAAAACTTAATTTAGTTATTTAAATAATCTCATGACAGCTAATTACAAACATAAATTTCATTTGAAATATCATACAATTGGTTGCATTGCATTTTATTTTCCTTATCAAGTATTTAACTATTTTTTAGACTTTTTTATTATTGTGAAAAATATAGACAGTTCAAAGACCGCCTCCATAGCTCAGTAAGTCCTGAGTTCGAACCTCGGCGTAATGGTAAATTGTAATAATTATTTTTTGTTTGTGCATAGAAGTCCCACAACTTAACTAGTTAGTACTTTTAGATTGTTTACCTTTCTTTTTACGTATTGTTGTTTAAGTTAATATTAGTATCGAGTTGTTTCGAGATAAGAAAACCGTCACAACGGTTGAAAAATAATGTTTTTTTAATTGTATATTGGTTTTTGTGTGCAAAGTAAAACCGTACACAGAAATGTGTTTGCCATACTCCGCATGTTGGTACGGAATTACTACTTTATACAATCCAATGACGCTTGACGTGCAGGGCTCAGTTGTACGAAAGCGGTTTCAGTTTAATTGAATTCCAGCAAATTCTCCGTCAAAAGCAGACGAATGTGCATCAATAAGGTCGTTATCCACGGTTCAAGAATGCGGTATTCCAATTTTACAGGTACTAAGCCTGAGTGCTTTGATATTTTCACACGTAATTTTCTTTCAAGCCATACTTCAATGCCGGCGTAGAGTCTCTACGAACACGGTTAAAGTTATTTCAAAAGTTGTAGTTAAAATTAGTTGCTTTGTATTTTCTTTATTAAACATTGATAAGAGATTGGAAGTGACAGTATAGAAAAATGAGATAGAGATTTTCATTAATTATTAATAACTAACGATATGGCAAATATATATATTAAGCAACAGAAAGTATTTTGTACAGGGTTGTTGTTTGGCTAAGTTCGTGTGTTCGATTCCCAGTAAATTCTGCCCTGGTTAAGTGATATTAAAATTCAATAAGGTTCACGTAAGAAGCCGTGAAGTGTAAATTCTCGTTTCAGTTTCAGTCTGTAGATTTCCAAATGTATGATATTGTCTGTATTTTCCGCGAGTAGGAGGTACTAAATGAAATATTTTTAACGGTTTTAACGCGAAGTCGTGACTGCTGCAACGTAAAGTAAAATATAAGTTAAAATATTTTGTAAATAAAACAACTAACTTATTTTTAAAATCTAGATATTAGGGGTTGTAGGAATATCGAAATTCCATCCGGGTCACAAATCATCGTCCACAGACTTAAAACCAGTCAAGTTTAATCGCGTTTTGGTTTCAGCCTGGAATTCCGATTATCCAAAGCCAAAATAGATCTTGTTTGGATATTATATGGCTTGTCAGCTACCATCAAGTGAACTATGCTTATCTATCTTTTATCATAAAAAATTATAAAGATGTTTTATGCAGTATTCACAAAATGGCGTCACCGAGCCATCCATGCTAGTAAAGGAAAGGCAATACTTCATTGCAGCCTGGAAAGTTCGCAACATTTCATTAATCATAGTCGTGTTTAATGCGTGACTAATTTCACTGTGCTGACTTTATGTTCGGGAAATGTAACGGGAAAGCTGCTATTTGTGTATGTATTATATTTTGCTTTATTAAACGGCTTTATTTATGTTCAGAATGGACATTCAAACGGATTACGCTTTTGTACGTGTTGGACATAGCGTAATCTTTTGTGATATTAGTTTTGAATCGGTATATTAAGTGACTTTTGTTATTATCACGGACATGCATAGTCCACCTGATGGAAGATGAACAGCCCAGCCATATAGCTTATACGCAAGATGTGTTGCTGACCTATTTTGACTTTGGATATTTGGTTTTATTGCGATTACATTTCACGGCTTCATCAACTGTGAACTGTGTCGTGGTTCGTGATTTGGATAGGATTTAATTATAAGCCAAATTTCCAGACGAAGTATATCATGTTTCAGAATAATTAAATATCGATTAGAAGCATGTTGGACCCCACCCGGTCGGAATCGAACCCACTACGTTTATTATTAGTACATTGCTTTGGTTACACCAACGAGCCTATCAGTTATTATAATTATGTAAAATCCTGTCTATAGTTTACGCGAGCAGTACACATTTAAATAAAACACTTTAACGGTTTAAAACGCGATATATTAGTTAAACTTATTTGAAAATGATTTTTAAGTTCGGCCCGACGTTTCGGATGCTTTGCAGCAGCCGTGGTCACGGGACCACGGGTCGGGCCGAAGTTAAAAATCATTATCAAATAAGTTTAACTAATATATCGCGTTTTAAACCGTTAAAGTGTTTTATTTAAATATGTAAAACCCCCTCCCCCTTTATTACCCAACTTTGGTGTAATTTTACTCGGAGGTCCTACAATGCGTTAGTACAGTATAATGATGCCTTTCGTATTTTAATGGGGCTTCCGAGGTTTTGCAGTGCGTCCGGCATGTTCGCTGAGGCAAGGGTATCAGACTTTTACGCGATCGTAAGATCGAGGGTCGCATCAGTTTGGAGTCGCGTTAAGACATCACCGAATCTCATAGTGCAAACTTTCTCCGAGTACCTTAGCAATCCCATTTTAAGGAACTGGGCAAAAGTGCACACTGACAGCAACCGCAAATAAACAGTAATGTTAACTGATTAGTATTATTATTATTTTTTTTTTTTTTATATGACATATTTGTAAGATGTGGGTTTGGACCTGAATACAAAATTATTATTATTATTAATAATATTTATTATACCTTGTTTCGTTTCTCATTAAAAACTTATTTTTCACATGACACTTACATAAGGCATAATTTGTGAAAATATCAACTCTCAATGGCGGTTCTTGGTTCTGCCAGACAGAAAGATATACAGCAAATTCTTACTAATAGGTGGGATCGATTTCAAGCACATTTAAAAATTCAATTCGAGCTATGGATCATCCGATGCACAAGTTCGTTAACTATGAAATGGATAACGGCGTGTAACGTGGATTAAAAAGGATTTATTGAGTGACAAATAAAACATCGTTATGGAGACGAGGCTCGATGAGGCGTCGTTACCCAGAACCCCTCAGCGAAGACACTCGAGCGTCATTTCAGTGAGAATATTGCCATCGGAATGAGTTACACATTGGAAATTGCCGCAATTTGTTAACGTTATGCGTCCCCGGGGAACACTTGGGCTCAGTCATATTTTTTAAAATTACGACACTATTATATGGATTCTATTTTTATTGCTTCATCGTATTGATTCTACACATTGTGCATTTAAATCGACTTCACGTCGTTAAAATAATTAAAACACTATTAAATCGTGTATTTAGTTTCAACAAAACGGTTTTAACGGTTTAAAACGCTATATATATTAGTTAAACTTATTTGAAAATTATTTTACTACGGCCCGACGTTTTGGATGCTTTGCAGCAGCCATGGTCACTGGGGAACGTAGGGCCTTATTTAAAACTAATTTTTAAGAAGTTTAACCAATATACATATATCGTGTTTAAAACCGTTAAAGTGGTTTATTTAAATGTGAACTACTCGCGTAGATTACAGACGCTGTATTTAGTCTCATAATTGGTAACTATAACTGGTCTACTTTAGTCCTTAACGTGTATCCGTAGTTAAAATAAATTTACTGATATATTTTGCATTTTAAGCCAAAACGTAGGAAGACATTCAAATTCGCTGCTGATTTATCTTGTGTGGGTCGTTTATTTAACTGTCACTGTTGTGCTCTTTAGAGATTAGTTCATTGGGCATCTTTATAGCTTCATATATTACATTTTGTTTATTTCATACTAGCTGTGCCCGCGACTTCGTTCGCGTGGAACAGTGACTTGGGGTTTAATTATTTAGGCTTTTTTTATCGCAGCCAACCTATGTTGTAAGTGCTACTGTGCCGCAACACTCTCACCTCACATCACTCCTACTCTAACTCCTACTCCCACTCCTATTCCCAAAAAGCCAAAGAAGAAAGTTTCATTGTTCTAGCTTCAAAATCCACGAATTTCCATACAAATTTTCACACAACATGAGGATATTCGAGAACCAGCCTTGAGAAGAGTGAGAAACAGCGAGAGTGGCGTATTTTAACTACCATGAAGTGAACAGTGCTTGTCTATCCTCCTCTATCTTAAACAGAAACAACCTTATCGCAGCGAAAATAGTTTGGAGTATGTTAAGTCCTTAAAAAACGCAACCAAGATGAATATAACGACATATATATGAATCGCGTTCCCACTTAACAACTTGCGATCCTTTCAATGTGCCACCGAGCCCTGTCACACATTTACATAGACATCGCGCCCGCTGAACCGGCGAATCGAATTCAACCTCCAAAGAAAAACCTATATTTACAAACTCGTATCGTTTTCGTGTTATCGTCGTAATTGAAACGAGGAGCCAATCCAGTTTCAATTTATTGTAAAATTGTGTTACTGTTTACATAACGTACAAATTAGACGTATTGTCTTCGTAAATGTAGAAATATTTTATTTCGAAGTAAAGTCTAAAAACGTCTACGGGCATTTGAAAGAAACGCCTGTAGGATCTTGCAAATGAATGCCCGCAATTAATGTAGGAAATCTTAGTTTGAAAAGATGGTCCATATTTCGGTTGGAATCTTAAGAGCATTCACATTTTATGTCAGACTTCAAAGAATTTTTTACTAATTAATTTTCAAATGTGTAAGTCATATTTATTATATATATTCGATTGAAAAACACATAAATAAATCATTTTACTTGGTATGCACATATAATACAATTCAAATAAATAATTAGCTAAGCACAAAAAAATTTGAGTACAGGCGTCAGCATACGTGGCAATACTGTTTTTCAGCAATATTTTGCTTGTTAGTTTCACAGCACTTATACATTTTAAATTAACTTCCCCCAAACATCCGCGTCGGACCGTAGTCAAAATTGTAAGTAAGTTAACTAATATATTGAAATCGCGTTTTACACCGTTAACATTGATTTTATTAAAAGATTAAATGTTCTATCTTTTTACAACAGTTATCTTTGCATTTCCAAAAGCGTTGCAAGTATTATAAGAATTTGGAATAAATCAAGCTTACTGTGCAGCCCGTTAAAAAATAGCGAAGCGCTTGCAAACATGATGTATTAGCAGTGGACGATTCATTCGCCTGAACCGATAGATCACAGAGAGACACAAAAGCGCGAATATTTTAATATCACCCGCTTTGAAATTTGTTTGTTACTATAAGTTATGAGTTCACTATATCATCACAATCTTGTTCTTTTGCTTCTACTGAGTTAAACCTTCCGGAACTTCAGGCAGAGGAGCAAACTGAAAAACAACGCTGTGCGATCCCCTTCGTGCAGCATTCAGCTGAGTCTAAATTCTGAGCTACAAAATTTTACTTTTTAATTTTAACGTGAAGTATTATGTTTGTATATTTTTCTTTCTTCTCCTACTGCTTTCTACGATAGTATCTAAAGGTTTTAACGAAAATTTGACGACTCTGTTCTATTGCGGGTATGATAGAAGACACATGTTAAATACTGTGTACAGTTTACTGTGAACACTTTAACGGTTTAGTTCGGTCAGTCTCCCCGTGACCACGGCTCCAAAACGTCGGGCCGAAGTTAAAAATCATTTTCAAATAAGTTTAACTAATATATCGCGTTTGAAACCTTTAAAGTGTTCTATTTAAATGTGTACTACTCGCGTAGACTATAGACAGTATTTAAATATTTATTTTTACTTAGTAGTTTTGTATATATTCAGTGAATATGTTTATCTATCGTTTGATAATTCCTTAAGGTATAAGACACATGGCAGAGCATTAGTGCTTCCATTCCCCTAGAATGGCACTAAGTAAAATGCCCTCTATATTCATACAAGCACTTTACTATGTCGGTCCATCGGTCACGTACTTACCACCCTTACAATCCTGAATTTGTGCTCTGTGCACACGATTGGAGCAGCGCCAAATATTTATAGATGCAGTGTCTCTAGCATAACGAGAAAATTATTCAGAAATCTGCGGTCGCTATTAAATATTGCAGATTGCACTTTCTAAATATTCCAGGTTCGTTAAGAGTTAATCTTAAACATATATCTGTAGTTATATAATAGTATAAATGCGACGTGTTTGTGTTTTCTTTCTTTACGCCTAAGTTAGCAACTATGTGACTTTAGGCAAACAGTCTGTTCAAAGGGCTGTTGTTTGAACCCAAAAAAGAAAAAACTATAAAAATATTAAATACTATACAAAAAATATACAAAAATATATAAATATTATTAATATACTTTAAATATGAGCTCCTAAAAATAAAATATACTTAACTGTAAAAAAACTGAAAGCCCGTTTCCTCCTCGTGGGGCATGGGGCGAACAAATATCTGTGTTCGTTTCACTGATCCGTTCTTTTAACGGACAAGCAGTTGATCAGACTTCTGTGCCCTGGCCGACCGAAACAATTTTATGTTTTAAAAATCGAAGGTAGATTGAAAAAAAAATCGACTCGGGCAGGACTTGAACCGGCATCGTCAGCGTTCCGTGCTCTTGCTCTCCAATTGAGTACCGAGTCTGAGCCCGAGTTGAGGCAACAGCACGGAAAGCTGACGATGCCGGTTCAAGTCCTGCCCGAGTCGAAAATTTTTTCAATTTATTTTCGATTTTTAAATTAATTATACTTATTTTAATTTAAATCTTACCGGCTGCGAGACCCCGACCGTGTCATAGTTTTTTTTTATCCAAAATACTTTTTAACTATCATATATTTTAATTACTTTAAATCAATTATAATATGTATTCCGCGACCCGAATTTAGCTGCCTCTGTTGCTGCTGTAGCTGTCGTGGTTGGTTGTTACCCAGCAATACTTTAAGCGCGAGAGATCCTGTGTTCGGATCCCGGGATGACAATAGATTGTTTCGGTCGGGCAGGGCACAGAAGCCTGATCAACTACTTGTCTGTAAAATAACCTATCTGTGGAACGGACACAGAAATGTGTTTACCCTATGCCCCACGGGGAGTAAGAGGTATTCCTTTATTCTGCGCCATGCTGCTTTTTAGTAGCAACTAAATGTAAATAGGTTTTGAAATAAGGCTGCAGCATGCATCATTATTCCAAGCAGCGCTCGTATGTAAATAAAAAGAGCGACAACAGGCTTGTAATTCAAAGCTAACAATATTTGCAAGCGCCTGTGTTGGACAAACACTGTACAACTAGATCATAATCCGGATACTTCGTACCGCATAAAACAATTTCAACAAAAGTTCGTAGTGCACATATTTTCGCTGCGACGGTTCAAAGCTTTGATTCTGATATGCGGATATTTAATTTCGTGATGGGCGTTAAACGTTTTTCATGAAACTGAAACATCTGAAAATTTTCGGAAATATTATAAAAATTCAATTCAATAAGGCTCTTTGGTTTTATAAATAGTGTATAATATATCGAATGACTTACACGCCACTTTTTTGTTGGAAATTTTCAAGCAAAATATTAATTGAAGTAAAAATAATACTAATAATATAAAGCTGAAGAGTTAGTTTGTTTGGAACTGCTAATAGCAAGAATTACTGATTCGGTGGCCTATTAATCGGGAAGGCTATAAAACATCAAGCTTCGACTAATAGAAGCGAAGAAATAATGAATTTGTTTAGTAATATGATAAGATTAGTAATTATTTAATTCGCACGACAATATTATAATAAGTTCATAACATGCGAACAAATGATTAAAAAAGTTTACGCTAGTAGTACATACACATTTAAATTAAAGACTTTAACGGTCTAAAACGATAAATATCTCATTTAAATTTATTTACAATTTATTCGAACGGGGGCTCGATTTTTTAGAAGCTTTGTAGCAGCCATGTGCAGTGCGGGTGGGATGCAGCAGTGGGATCCGTGATTCTGGGACTACATAAATAAGTTTAACTAATACATTTCGTGATTCAAACCGTTAAAAGTTTTTTATTTAAGTAAATAATACCTAAGATATAATCTATGGTAATTTAGACGATTTTCTTTTAAACCACCTACATCTTTCCCTAGCGTATTTGTTTAGCCAAAAGTCGCATTCAGGTTGACGATAATAGAAAACCTATTTTCCACGTCTAAAACGCCGGCAAACGTGAGAGATAGCTTCAGTTATGAAGCGAACAGTACAAGTTGTCAGTTGGCGTTACGTTCCGTTCCACAATAGACTTGCGACTGTAACAATAGCGTCATCTTCGCAGACAACTTGCATTCGTTTTCAATTAACGCTTGCTTTTGTCGTCGCATTTGTAAAGAATATCGTTGACTATAGTGTAACGTGAAAAGATATCATTTTATGTCTGCCCTATCACCCTTGACTGCCTTAACTTTTAACTCTTTAGCGCTCAGGGGAAATATTTTTCCCCTCTACGAAAATCGTTATTGATCATTAATTAATTATTGAATCAATATTTTAATTAATGTCAAAATAAAATGTATGAAGTCATAGGACTCTTACTTTACACTCAAAATAGCTAAAATATCGTGTTGTATTCGTATATTTCTTCAGGCAACTTATGGTCCTGTAATTGTTATTCTGACGAAGTGTAATGTGTATATTTCGTATAGAAGTATATCACCGATAAACGATAGAAAACCAATAGTCATTTCTATAAGGACCCAGTCAGTTTTTCCAAATACTAACAACGACAAAACAGATGGCGCTGGCGTAGCAGTTTTCAGTTTAACTTTAGGGAAAATTCTTCAGTACCCGTGATCACGGCTGCTTCATAGCATTCCAAAAACTTTTAAACAAGATAACCAATAATTTTACGTTGTAACCCTTGAAAAAGTTTTATTTAAATAAAAACATTATTCTTAACAAATACCGAATAACTCGATGGGTAACAGTCGAGCATGTTAGGTTGAAAGCACGGTGAGTCCAGTGTTTGATTCCCGAGTAAATATAATGTTATAGTATAATAGTTTCATTTGGGAAAATCGAGCACAGGTTGGCTAGACTCCATGTCTGTAAGTCCCTTCTGGCCGATGATGGAGATACCCCGTCGTCCTTAGCTGGTAAAAACTATATGACAACAAAAATATAAGCCAAAAAATATTATCAACATCACAATGTCTTCTTAAAAAGTAATAAAAGGGGCGCCTATTAGTACATTTACTTTTTCACATGTACCACATGATAGCGGTATATATAAATTCAAAATTATTTTGATTTAAAAAAAAAACTTCTACAAAAAGATGAGAATTGAACCAGCATCCACAGTGTTTAGTTCACCCAAGTCGTATTTTTTAAATCTTAATATATCAAAATATGTTACAATACTTGTTTATACGAACTAGATTTTTGAGTTAAAAAATAAAACTCTCCTTCGTTATTTATAAATATAAACCGCGTTTTAAAATATATTTCGTATTGAGGTTGTAACAAATATCAGTCGTAGATACAAGTATTGGTGTTGTGTTAATAACTTCGATGGAACGACGCATTGTTATTTGCA
Organism: Leptosia nina; assembly: GCA_963661955.1. NCBI lineage: Eukaryota > Metazoa > Arthropoda > Insecta > Lepidoptera > Pieridae > Leptosia > Leptosia nina. The sequence continues at coordinate 10,195,131 of CAVLEF010000007.1, read as the reverse complement.
CACATGCTGCAACTCTCACCGCATATCAATTAAAATTCAAATGAGGTTTTTTTATTGCGCGGATATCGATCTGAGGATCAATGAATTTTAAGCTCGCGAGATTTTTACTGACACATAATACACGCATAGATTGAATAACTCCACATTTCGTCAACATTTTGCTTTTCGTCTCACTTATTTGTAAATACTGTCTATAGTTTACGCGAGTAGTACACATTTAAATAAAACACTTTAACGGGTTAAAACGCGATATATTAGTTAAACTTATTTGAAAATGATTTTTAACTTCGGCCCGACGTTTCGGATGCTTCGCAGCAGCCGTCAGTCTCCCCGTGACCACGGCTACTGCTTTTCGTTTTAAACCGTTAAAGTGTTTTATTTAAATCACTTATTTGTTTTATATTCGACAAGTTGTATGTTTATCTGGTGATAGAGAGAGGTTCCCATTTGGGATACTGTTCTAGGAAGGTTCGATTATCAGGCCACCATGGATTTACTCCTGGATTATCTTATAGGCTTCTAGATATGGAACATTCTTGACTTATATATATATAAGAAAGCTTTATCTTAATTCGCGCGATTTATTAATGTCGATATTAAACTAGCTAATGTTTGTTTTGTTGTTTGCAACATTAATATGTTGATACGAGTTTGTCAAATAATTGGTAATAATGCAATGATTTTGCACCCTTTTTTCTACCCTATCCACTGTTACTTAACACCTTTTTCTATAGTTCACAGCGTGATGATAATTATTCTTAAGCATATATTGATAAATAGTGTATCACAAAATGACCGATTGAGTACGTAAAATAAATACGCACCAGTACTTCCGAAGACTAGCGCATTCAAACAAACTCTTCAGCTCTATAATATTAGTATGGATTTAGTGCCTTACATCAGTTTTACAAAAACTTATTAAATTGTTTGGCGTATTCGTATATATAAAAGCTATTAGTATAAGTAGGCCGTGTAATGTTTACACATTACTAGGATTATATGAAGAGGAAATAGTGTCTAGAGGAAATAATTTAGCGAGCTGAAATTTCTTAACACAACTAAGATACGAGTGTTTTAACGCCCCTAACACTACGAGACACTAACTGTGCGAGTACATTTAAGTTCTTGTGAAGCGTGATTTTAGCGTGAAAGCCTTCCAACGCCCCAGTCCCCGCTACGCGCCGGGTCCGCGAATACAAAGGGTCCCTTAGGATATAAGTTCTTACATCATTTTACTTTTAACGCGCCACACTTCAGTTGTTCTTATGAATAAAAATATAATCAATTTATTTATTCTGCGAACACTCCATTTACTAGTTTGTTTTATAGATAGCGAAGCACTTAACTCGTGAAATTTCGATATTATATCTTACTTATAAACAAATAATAATATTCTTTATTATTAACTAATTTATTCATTTTGTATGTTAGTTAGTCTTATGTTATAATATGAACTGAACGTAAAGTGGACTTTGTCTATACAATTGAATTGAGGGACAAATTTGCCTAACAAACATTTAAATTTCTTTTAAATAAAGCATTTTAAGGGTTTAAAACGCCAATCGAACTAATATTTATCGCGTTTTAAACTGTTAAAGTGTTTTAACTACAGACAGTATTTAATTTTTTCTCTCACTTTTTCTCTCTAAAACTCTTAAATTACTTCTTATATTAAATTCAACACAATTATATATACAATAAGAGCAATAAATGTTATCTATACTAATATTATAAACGTATTAAAATAGTAAAAGTTTGGTCAAAACTTTTGATCCGAATTAAAAAAAAAAACATTTGTCTCATATGGACCATTTATTTAGGTTATATATAACATCACGCTGCGACCAATAAGAGCGAATCAATGTGCGAAAGATACCAAGTACATATCTAGAAATATTTAATAGAAAGAACTTTTTTCTAATAAATTATACCAGTGCTTATAACCATTCCATTTGAAGACGAAAAATGTAATCATCTCTTCCCTTGTTAACAAGTGCTTATTGCATCCAACTGTCCACATCAATCCAGTTCTAATATGCCACGATAAGGAAAATGAACAAAACGAATCGCGCTCCCAACGGCCCCGTCACTCGTGTGATGATGAACTCGCAATTTCCATCTGTCAGGGGGAGGAAATGAAAGGCCAGTTGCAATACTGGTGATTACAACTATGATGACGTTGCATAGTGATTAAATACGAACGAACGAACATTTTCAGCACAGACCGATGTTGGTCGTTCAAGTAACAATTATATAGACTTAGGTAAAATTATAAGCTGAATTAGAAGGACGATACACTGTCCTATACACTGACTCAAGAAATAGCCTCTTCTCGAAAAATTGCTAAAGGAAAAAATTGCTTACACACAAGTTACTTTCGGAAAATTCTATCTATCTAAATATCTAAGGCACAATTGCTTAGATGTTATTTATATACCTATCTCTGGAGTATTTCACCTTCTAAACCATGCCTGACCGTCTTCTATCATATAAACGAGAAGTACATTTGGTAAGATTACATATAGCAGTACATTAAAATTACAAAATTAGCAAACTCTAAATTTATTGCGATTTCATATAATCTAGTTGGTGTAAGTGCCTAAGTGAACTTGCATTAATAAAATTATTGAATCGAAGTTGTTATATTTTGTTGACTAGTAGTTTTATTTATAATCTGGTTACAGTACTCGTACGCAAAAATTCACTATCCAAACGCCGAGGCGTTTACCAATTAAAACGAATGCACCTAGCGATAAATATTGTACATCGACCTTTGGAAAGAGACAATCGGCTAATTTCGGCTTCGTAGACCGTTATCTCTTTTACACACTACACATATGGCCTTTTGTTTTGATGTTTCTATATGTGTTAATTTACCTACTTTCAACGGCGATCAGCGATGCGAACGCCGAGATAAAATCGGGCGGAAGTCTTCGCCTTAAATATCGTAGTTCGCGTCCCCAATCCTCGTATTCAGGCGTATAAGGAAATTTCGTAAACAAAGCTTGATTGATATCGAACATTCATCAAAGTTGTAGCCCGATATGACGCCCAATGGGTTCCCATCAGCTTAATACGTACTGTATTTGATATTGATTGTTTACAAACTATGAAACGCACATTCGCAACGGAAATGAAAATGCAACCGCTTGTCGATGCACAACGCGTTAACGGGCGAATGGCGAAACATTTGACATTCCCAAATGAGGTTTTCATTCCGAAATGAAATTATTAGTCGCTGAATAAATTCAATGAGCAAAATTGTAAGTTATGCCGGTGTTAACATTTAGCTTTGGTTTATAAGCCATTGTGCTATCTCTGGAAACAGCAAGACTTTCTTGTCAGACTCAGCACAGTGATCTGATCAAAACTTGCTAATAAATATATCTAATATATAGAGCTGAAGAGTTTGGTTGTTTGAACGCGTTAATCTCAGAAACTACTGGTTTGAATTAAACTTGTTTGTGTTGGTTAGAGCATTTATTAAGGAAGGCAATAAATAGGCTATAAAATATCGCTGTAACTAATATAAGCGAATATCCATCGAGAAATGTGAAAAATTTTGGTAAAATTTCATCATGCCGCAAAAACGGTTCAAGATACCCAAAAAATATGTATGAAAGATTGATTCCTCTTTAAATGATCTTAAAAAAAATCCAAACTTGTAAGAACGACGGGAAGGAACGCGACCGACGTCGTGGGTAACAGCTTAAGTTTATAAAAATGAAAGAGTTTGAATGCGAACTAAGGAATCTCGCGGACGTAGTCGCTGACACAGCTAGTACAATATATGCTCGTACTTTTAAAGTATACGTGATATATATTTGGCACGTTTAGCCAACATGTAGATCATTAGAACCTCACGTCGTTAATCTTTGGTCACGTCTGTCTCATAATTTTCTGTTCTATTGCTTATTTGTACATTTATAAACGAACAAAAGAACTCTAGGTTTCAAGAAATTATTGTTTATAGTGTTTACAACTTAAAGTTCTTGAAGTGGCAAAAACAATATTCACTATGTAGTTAATATATTTAAAAAACCTTTTAATTAATTTATTAACAACATAATTTAAAAATCGAAAATAATTTGAAAAAAATTTCGACTCGGGCAGGACATTTTGCAATTTATTTTACTTTTTTTTATATAGTGCCATCATGACAGTGCCAATCATATTGTATAACATGTGAAAAATATTATTTAACAACACTAAGAATATTAATGTAATTTCTCATTTATTCGTTAAGTAATAAATAAATATGCAATTTCAATTTAAAAAAATGTTTATTGATTTTATTCCTGTAAAACTATAATACATCTATTGGGAATCACAACTATTCGCCTTCAAGCACTAGAATGCATTTCCAATAGCTTGAGCTACTGAAGCTATTAAAGCTGCTTTTTAAATACCATTAAGAAAGTAACAAGTGGAGCATGCAATTCTCATTTTTCGGTTCGAGTGAATTTTCATAATGTCTGCACTATTCCGGATATTCGCCTCTTAATATTCACGTCTAGTGTAACGGCAGCTTTACTTCCGTGCCCTGAAATTAGATATTCCTTTTCAGGAACTTTGACGGCGGCCTTTGAATACCAAATGGTGATCGCGAAATGTTCAGTCGGTTTATGGCAACAATCGATCAAATGGCCGAAATACGTGTAATTTGGTTATGTTAGATTAAGGATATATATATATATATATGTTACATATATATATGCTAGATTTTAACGGGACGTCACCTATGCAATTTGCAACAAAAACTTACTCTCAAATGTATTTCCTTAATTATTGACAGTTACACCTTTAAATTAAAAACAATTTTAGCGGTTTAAAACGCGAAAAATATTAATGCACTTATATATTTCCTATAAACCGATAATTATAATAATATTAGTAATATAAGAAATTTCCACAAATTTCACACCAGAACTATTTAAATCATTTTAAATTCATTTATATTTGCGTCAAGCGCGAGATGCCCTGGGTTCCATACAAAAATCTGATAAACTACTTGCCGATTAAAAGAACGAATTAGTGAAACGGACACAGAAATGTGTTCGCCCCATGCTCCATGAGGGCGAAACGGGATTTAACTTTTATTAATCAGATAAGTTGGAGATTACATATATAAAATATAATACTACTTTTTTTTTTAAAAAAATATATTGATGTGTCGGAAATAACTTTCTCCGACATTTATATATTTTTGAGAACGTGTAACGAATTCTATTACAAAATACAGTTTTTTTTACATTTCCAAAGTAAACTTGGTGAAGGTATCGTATGAATTATTTAATATAACAAATAATAAATAATTATAACATACAAATAAATAATAGAAAAAAAAAATGTTTTTAATAAATTTATTTACAGTTCTACATAAATGCACTTACTCTACAGTTTAATAAATAGGAAACTTAAAATTATTCTACAATTTCAAATTTAGAAGAATTTACTTCAATACTGTATATTTTTCTATAGACTTCTGTATAAGAACCATGATTTCGTTTTTAACCGAGTTCAAAAATACTTCCGGCGCGTCAAAGTGGTCGAAGCTTTTTTCGTTCATTTTGTATGAAATAACTCGCTTACCGCAAGCTGACTCGACGCACACTTTGATCGTGTTATGCAATTTTGAAACATTACTTTTGTGCAGTTTGCTTCTTGAGTGCGTCGCGAAGTACTTCTTTCGAACCAGAATTTGACATGATGGACATTTTACTTTCTCGTCGCCCGCAGTTGCATCTGTTACATCTCCGTTGTCACATTTTTGTCTTTTTGAATTATTACTGGGTTCGTCTTCAGCAGCTCTTTTGACTAGGTTTTCAGGAACTGGCCCAATTTCCGTCTTACTGCAACACACAATACGCTAAACTTAAAACAACATAGTACAGGTAGTGTAAACATAAAATAAGAAATCTTAATATACATTAATAATATTTCATTTCAGTATCTTTCTAAAACCATACTGCAACAAATTATTTTATAATAGTTGTGCTTCCATCAAGACAATCTTATTGCTCTCCAAAATTTATTTTAGACTACCGTAACCCTACAATTAAATGTGTTATCAAGGATAACATCACGAGAGATCGTGAGTTAGAATACCGGAGAAACAATGTATTGTTTCGGTCGGGCGTGGCAAAAAAGTCTATCAATTTACTTTCCTGTAAATAAAATCGATCAATAAAACAGACCGAGAAATGTTTACGTCCAATGACCGACAGGAACAATCAATTTAACATAAAAACATTTTTTTTTATATATATACTTCCCTGTGTCGTGAGCGGCTAGATTCTTCCGGTGTATTTCGAAAAAATCAATGAAAATCGTCGTAGCTACTTACAAAGTTATTATATACTGTCTATAGTTTACGCGAGTAGTACAAATTTAAATAAACTTTAGCAGTTTAAAACGCGACATATTTTACGGTCTCCCCGTGACCACGGCTGCACTAGTATACATATAGTATTTAATACGTGATATAAAACTCTACATACCTTTCAAAAGACTCACAGATATTATATAAATCGTCGTCATATTGAGAATCGAATACGGGTTCATCACATATTTCACTTTCGATTACTTCTACCACACTGTTTGAGACCATATCAACACCTTTACTCATAATAATTGACAAGAGGTCCGACCTTCTTGAAAGAGCTTTAAACGTAAAATGATGTTGAAGTGAAACAGTAATTGTTTATATGTCATAAGAAAGAAAAATAATAATAATTTAAGGTATACAGGTAATTAAGTAATCACTAAGGTAATTAACGACACAACAACAAACTGTTAACAAAAACAAAAACATATATACAATGACGTTGAATTGAAAAACAAATAAAAAAACATATCAAATCTCATTTGGTGAAAATGTATTTTCGTTTTACAATACAAGCACAAAATCTTAGAGAGTATAGATTCATCTAAATATTGTAGTTATATTTAAAGGTGCAGCTTAAAATTATTATATGGCATTTAGCCAAGAATATATGGTTGTGAGATATAGCTCATATTAATTTTGAACATTATTTAATAGGGCTTTTTTATGACAGATTAGGATAGTCAAGTCACTTGATATAAATAAAATAACCCAGTCTTATAAGGTCTATAGAGGATGTGCTGTCGATCTATTTGTGGCTTTAGATATTTACAAATTCACAGACTGAAACCAAAAGTTTATTAAACTTCACGTTTTTTTTTCATCTGTGGACAGAATTTCGGGAAATACTATCTGTAGCTTACGCCAGTAGTACACATTTAAATAAAACACTAACGTTTTAAAACGCGATATATATTAGTTTAAATTATTTAAAAATTGGTCGCGGTCACCGGGAGTCTCGCCGATGCAGAAGTTAAAATCATTTTCAAATAATTTTAACTAATATATATCGCGTTTTAAATCGTTAAAGTGTTTTATTTAAAAGGAATTCAGTATTTTTGTCACCAAAACATAATAAAACAAAGTAAATAAAATCCCCATTAGAAATTACTTGGGACAGATGTCTACTTAATCCATATTTAGCTCCTACGTAAAATTATCTAAGGCTACGATACTAACAACACTACCGCAGTGGTCAGATTAATAAAGTAACGTACATGAAATAATAACGATACTATATTTACCAAATTATTCCTATTCATATCAATATGCTAAGTGTTTGAATGTTCAGAGCCGTAATTAATCCTGCCACTCATTACATGAATGAATAGTTTTGATTAGTTCTATGAAATCAATTAATATTTAACAATTGGTGTATTAGTTAATACTTGTATAAGCGCTACATTTTTTAAACCGACTCGTATTGCCAAAATAGACTAAAATCAATCCAAGTTAATACAACTAAATATACACAGTAAGTCTTAATTATAAGCTTAATTACTTTAAATGAAGAAAAATTTGTTAAAAACAGGATGTAAATGTCAAAAGTTATTAAAAATTAAAATTACTTAGTGTTGTGTTGTGTGTTTTAAATCTCACTTGTGTAAATTCTAATCAACTTTGACATTGGTTTGACGTTTGACGTTACTGTAAAAAAGTAAAATACTCTCTGTAGTTTACGCGAGTAGTACTCATTTAAATAAAAGACTTTAACGGTTTAAAATGTAATATGTATTAGTTAATCTAGTCTCCCCGTGACCACGGCTGCTGCAAAGCAAAAATAATTTTCAAGTAAGTTTAACGAATATATATCGCGTTTTAAACCAAAGTGTTTCATTTAAAATATTATTATAAACTGGACTGGGACTATCAAACTTAGACTAAGTTTTTGCCTTGTTTTTTAGTTTATTTCTATTGTTTTCCACCAGAAAACCTAGCTTGGCAAAGACAAATCAGTTGGGCTTCAGAAAATATAAAATGGGACATCATTGTTGATCAATAAAAAGATTTTGATTGGCGTTCTTGTGTTTTATCATGTGTTACAATATCGTAAGATATACTTATACGATGTATGCCAAGTTAGCTTATATCTGGATCCAATAATAATTTTTATCGCCATAATTACATCACCTTTCCGCCATATCACCGTGATGTCATTTGTCTACCGTTATTGCTCCCCTGAAAATGCTTCTCATAAAAATAATCTCAGGAATGACGTCAATTTGAATGAAACTAAGGAAAATGTACCTACGAGGAAAACATCAATTAAAACTTTGACAATTTAACTTTTTCTGGTTTCTCACTTACTAAAGCGACTCGATGGCTTTAAAATAAACTGAGGTACACATTTATTTTGAAATCCATACCAAAATTATTGTAACTTTATAGTTTATGGTTTGTAAAATGAATTAAATGAGTGGTAGGAAAATTGGAATTCCGTCCGGGAACTTTGGATTTCCGAAGAACTAATGCAAAATAGATCAATAGCGTATAGACGTATAGATGCTATATTCCTGGGGTATTTCGCCTACCATGAAATGAACTCCATACTTGAGTATCCTCCACTATAATAAAAAAGCATATTAAAGTAAAAGTCGAGTGCAATGCGGCAGAAAAAAGCTAAAAAATACCTCTTAAAATGCCTTCAATTCGCATTTGAGTTTAACGTAATTTTCCAGCGCACTTTTTAGATACGTTAGTATACCCTTAAATTCCGTAAAAGATCTTTTTTCCTTAAAAAGCCTCCTTCGCTTTGGCTTGGAAAGCGTTAGTCTCATTTGTGGAGTTTATTTAGTGAATACATTCTCTGTCGATTGGGAACTACACAAACAAATTAAAGTACAACGCTAGATTTAACCTTAAGCTAAGTTTAGGCTTAGTGAGAAAAGTTAACATTTTTTATTTTTATAAAAGACTAGCTGTGTCAGCGACTTCATCCGTGTAGAATAGTTATTTTGGGCATCCAATTTTGTTTTTGCAAACGTCTTCTTAATAAATCTTGATTGTTAATCTTAAACGATTGACATAGTACAGTATTGTGGTCTTTGTTTTAGATCATTTAAAGAGGAATCATTCTTTCATTCACATTTTTCGAGTATCTTAAACCATTATCTCAATGGACGAATCCCATTTCCCACTGTTTCTTTCCTATTAAACACAGCGCCATCTTTTATAGCTTCCTCGATAAATGTTTTAACCCCATGCTCGTGTATCTTCCTCTATTATTAAAACAAGATTGTTGTGGATGTCGGTTCAAGTCCTGCCCGTGTCACCGGGTTATTTATAAATTGATAGAAAATTTTATGTCTACCTGTGGAATGTCGTTCAATCGTAATTTGAGTCAATATCTGATTAACGACACGACCTATAAACATGGGTTTGATTCCTCCAATAAAAATTGAATTTTAAATTTAGAATTGAACGTACTTTTATTTACGTTAACAAAGTAAACGTTTACGGAAAATATTTCGTAACTTTTGCGCGGATCCAATCTGCTTAATTAAAATCCCTTTTCCAATTCACAATGAGGTAAACAGTGATATAATTATTACTCTCGTAACATTTAATTAAGTAGGCTTCGTTTAATTAGTATATAAAAGTAAGCATGGGCGTGCGTTGGACCGTCTATCACAGTCTGGAACAAACATGGGTTGGTCCAGCTAAGTAAAACAAACGCGAATAAATCACGTTTATGCCACGAACACTGGCTGGGTATACCGTGACTATTTGCCTGTTAATCAATTGTTAAATGCCTGGCATTGCGTTAGGCACGAGGGGTCCTGGATTCGATTCTCAGAAAACGTTGAGTTCTATTGATGGAAGGTGAAAAAACCCAGCCATGTAACATCGCAAGAAGATGCACTATCGACCTATTTTGGCTTTGGATACTCGTAAGTCGGTACACTGAAACTAAATCACAATTCAAACTTCACGGCTTTTTTGTGGTCCGTGACCCGGACGGAAATTTCTATGTTCTCCTTTTATTATCTAGATTTCCAGACAAAGTTCAACATGTTCAAGTAAATTAAATTTTTTGTTTCGGTCTGACATGGCACAGAACTCTATAAACGGAATTCACTAGAAAAGGGAAACAGGTTATACTAACCAAATAAATTGCATCCCCGGAAATCGAAACGAAGACTCTCCGCGCTTAACATATTGTCATTCACTACAATCTGTTAAGCGTTTAGATAACTCCCAATAGTTATCTAAACGCATTCACTAAGTAGCAATTTTTACTGTAGTGTGAATTAGTTTGAACTGTTTATTGCACAATTACATGAATGAATAAAATGCAAGACATAAAAAAAACATTTTTGTATAATACTTACATATTATTTTTACAAACACACGAACGTTTTACTATATAAAAATGTAAATGTAAAAACCCATTTTTTAATTTTACACGCCTTGGCTCGTCTTCAGAAAGGCAATGAAATTTTCATCAAGTGTAGTGAAAAAAGACGGCTACACAAAAGAATTATTCATAAAGCTCTCTGGAAAATAAGCGTTTGGAATCATACGACCGTTTAAAATCAGTGAGCAGCGCGTTCTTGTATGTAAAATATATATATACATCCTTTATATTATGTAGTGATTACTATTTTTATCATTAACCCACTATTACATAATAAGTAAGTAAAAATAACGTAATTTTTAACATTAGAATAGGAACCTCATGAAAAACGCCTCTCTTCGTGGGACTTGAGGTGAACACATTTCTGTGTCACTGATCTGTTCTCTTACAGGCAAATAGTTGATCAGACTTCTGTGCCCCGCCCAAAAGAAACTTCTCGCGCTTAAGGCAACATATTTCCTATGATTTGTATATAGCTAATTAGTTTTAATAGGCGCGGAGGACTGTGTATTAAAACGCTTCGCATCTGTAATAATCATACATTTAATTCATTTATAAATATTATAGAAGAGCGTACGTGAAATCTCTATACACAGTTTTGTCGACTTTCTGTGTAATCACTGATAATTATATAATTTACAAGTAATAGATCAGAAGCCGTTATTAAATACTGTCTGTAGTTTATGCGAGTTGTACACATTTAAATAAAACACTGTAACTGTTTAAACCGCGATATATATTAGGTAAACTTACGGATCTCCCCGTGACCATGGCTGCTGCAAAGCATCCGTAACGTTAGGCCGTAGTTACAATAATTTTCAAATAAGTTTAACTGTATATATTGCGTTTTAAACCGTTAAAGTATTTTATTTAGAAACCGTGTTGTCTTTCGAATGTAGGGCCATTTACAATTAATGATAGAGCTCAAAGTACGAGTAAAGATAAACAAAAATCGGTATTTGTAATATTGTTTTCAAGAAACTTGAAATAAGCTGAGATAAATCTCAACAAATAATAAGTGAAGTGCTTTCATTTCTTTTGACGTTATTTATTAGACAAAATAATTACCGGCTCCTCAGCAAGAAACATAATTGCCTATTAGCAAATGTTTTCTTGGTAATGATTTCATGGTGACTTCACTAATACAATATATAAACACAAAATGTAATCGCTTTTAACATGTACAATGATCATTTAAAAAATGTGTTCAAACGTACTTAGTAACAATTTATTGATTATCTAAGTATCTAGTCTTATAAATTTTAAGTAAAAAGAAGTACAATATTTTACATAATATAATTTAATTAAAAGAAAAATAAAAAAACCTATATAAAAATGTAAAACCTCAAATAAATAAATTAAAAATCGAGTTTAGATTTTTTTTTAATATGATACGATTACCCAATTCTCCTTTAATCCTCACCAATACTACCTTTTCACTTCATATTTTCAACCTATTGTGCAATCTAATTTTTATTTAACACGATTATGTCAATGTGCAAAATATTAAAGTTTAAAATTTTTCAGTAGTTACAAAATTCACAAACAGGCCACATGAGAAAAGCGAAAAACAAATTTCGATATTAAGGCTAAGTTGTCTTAATTTTCTTCACAATTAAGCTGATCTCGCCAGAAGCGTCCTATTCATTTGACAAGACAAATTTTCTTGGTTAATAAAGGTCATACGAAGGAGGAAGAATTTAGGCTAAATGCTACACTTTCATTAGCGCTTAGATCATAAATAACATCACAGCTTATTAAATTTTTTTGACATATTTAGGTTAAAAAGAAACATTTTCAACGTCAGTTCCCGGACAGACGGTTCCAGTTGATTTTAACCTTATCACGCTATCGTGAGACGCGTAAATTATACCACCATCACTTTCAATTGCTACCCCGTAGATGCTATCTACTGCTGCTACTCTTTTTACTTTCTTCTCGTTAACATCTATATTGTAAATAGCATTTGGTGTAGAGAAGTAAACGTTACCATTAAAATCAGTTGTAAAGCCATTTACTCCAAACTCTCCTATGTTAATTACTTCGCCGTTGCCTTTTTTATGAACAAACAAACCCGACGAATTTGAGAAGTAGATGTTCTCGTAATTGTCTACGCTTAGCAGCATTGCTCGTGTATCAGCCAGTTCGGGGACCAATTTGAAATCACCATCAGTAAACACGAATGCCTTTTCATCCGGATATCTCGAATAGTACAACCTGTCTTTATAGAATAGTTGCCAAATGTTGTCTGTGGTGTATTGATGTCTAGCTGTTTTAGTATCGTAGTCAAATTTATAAATACCATCTCTTCCTCCGATGTATACAATATGTTTTCTGCTATCTACTGCATTCGCGAAACCTCCAGATACACCAGGAATATTAGCGAATTCGTTTGTCTTAAGATTTATAAAGGCAGATCTGAAAACGTTCTCATCTTCCGTCGAATAGCTGAAAAATAGAGTGTTAGTATCGTAATCCATGGCCAACTGGTAAGGGCTACCTACGTCTGCCTTCAAAACTTCTTTTTCGTGATTCACATTACGAAGAATGACACCAGAGCAATTGTTGTCGACATACCGCGCATGGGCATATGAAGTTATCGTCAACAATAATAGTAGATGCATCTGAAACAAAGAAATCATATCTTTTCTAAGACTATTATTAAGGGCTAAACTAAACAATGTATTCAGATCTATAATCTACGTGCTGCAGATTATGTCCTATTGTATAGGTCACCAAAACATTTCTCTTTTGGACAAGGTGTCAAGAAGTAGTGGTATAAGAACAAACTTAATTTAAATGTAATTAAAATTATAATTATTGTTCTGACATCATTGAATGACTGACTTATGTATGGACTAGGTTGAAAATATTTACGAGTTACGCAAGTACATAAATTACGTTTTCTTTAAAAACAATTTAAGTAAGCCGCAATAACAACTATTAAGCAATATTAGTTTAATTCAATAAATAAAAATAACTTACTTTATCAACTGGTGAGGTGCATCGAGTTCAAAGCAACACTAACAATATTACTGATAACTCCCGATCTACATGTTTATTTCATAAATACCTAAAATGAACATTTTAAGGGAGAGCGTACATTTGTGAAATACTGCTAGGAAAAACCCATTAATAACTTCATAATTTGATCATGTTGTTGCACATCATGATATTATATAAATTAAAAAACTATTATATCCATAGAGTCGATAGACTGAAAGATATTTCACAATTAGTTAGAGGAGCAGCGCGGTACGGTGTAGACGCCGGTTCAAGTCATTTTTCGATCTAAATATTTTTTTTATTAATTACAAACTTTAAATAAAACGAAACGTCGGACCGTGATTAAAATAATTTAAAAATACGTTTAACTAAGATATATCGCGTTTTAACCCGTTAAGTGTTTTATTTAAATATGTACTGCTCGCGTATATTACGGATAATATGAAATAACTTTAATCAAGTTAAATATCATAAAATATTTTACTATATATTTAAGCTATTTTAAAATAAATTGCTATTTTGAAAAGTGAAGCTACTTAGGTTTTCGAGCTCTTTGGCCGTCGTAATCGACGAAACGTAATGGCGTGGTGACGAGAAACTGTTCTCGACGTTTTTCCATTACGTCACGATGTCATTATCAGGAGATATCAAAGAGCACCCAACTTGGCAAAATAGCCGCAAAAGGATCTTAGAAAGTATAGCACTGACAGTAAATTTCTAAATATGATTTTTTGCTTAAAAAAAGCAAGTTAAGTGTTAACCTACCTTTATAGCGGGGCATCCCCTAGGTATAGTAACGGGAATGTAGTAATTATAAGGAAAATGAAAGAACGAATCACTCTATTCTTTGAATTTATATGCGTCAATAACAAAATAAACAACATAGTCATCATAATGTTATATTTCGCGTTTTAAACCGTTAAAAGTGTTTTTATTTAAAGTGTACCATTCCCTTTAATACAGAGTTGTGTACGGTAAGCTTTACGAACGCGTAAAATGTATTTACAAAATACGTATTATCGTTATTGATATCGTACTGGTCGGGAATTATTTCTAAGAATGTACTTAGGTATTTTCTATATTCTATACATATTACGCGTAGATTACGGTTTTACACGAGAATTATTGTCGTTCCGCTGTTTTTATAAGTCATATTAATCTACTACCAAATGTTAATTTGATGTTGAAAGAAAGTTTGTTTGAATATTACTTGTATAATTTTTGTTTGTTTCTGATGCAACTCCTACAGTTGGGCTCATGTTCTAGCTTAGAAAAAGGTTTAAGAGCTAAGACCGACCATGTTAGGTATAGTTGGCTGTCTTTGCAATAATTGCCACTAAAGTAGTGGTGAAAACCGGGGCCGCTTGCTTGACTTCTTCTTCAAGGCACGTCAAGGCATCAAAGAGACATTTGTGTCTTGCTGACCCAATTCTTAAGTTTTCGGGGGTTGAAAACCCAATACCCTCGAATTTAAAATAATGCTGACCATTGCAGTACGGAGAAATTAAGGAAAACGTTCGTATATTATAATATTTTGCTTTTATAATGGACATATATGGAATTGAGGCCAAACATCCTAACATTGCGTGACCTAGCAAGATTACAAGTCTAAAACTGTCAGATAAAACGGTCCCATTCAAAATATAAAGTTAATTAATAGGACGCTGAATCTTCCCTGTACTTAAATGAAAGCTTTTTGAATACAGGCCTTAATATATGCAAATTCATACACATTACGTTTAACGAAGCAAAGTAAACGCGTAGAATGAAAATATTATTTATTCCGGTTGAAATAAACATGTTAATATGTGTATTTCAACCGGGCGTTTCAAAGGAAAAAATATTCACAAATTAATTGATTTACTCCCGACATATTCTTGGTATGTTTATTACGCCATAAGGTAAATATAGGATGGAGATACATATATGTGTAATTTTTATTAAATTATCAAAATTGCGCCCAAATCCAAAATAATTCTTACTCAAACATCTTCCAGACTCTTACATAAAGCTGAAGGATTTGTTTATTTGCACGTTTGTTTGAACGCGCTTATTTCAGAAGTTTCTAGTTTGAATTGTAAAATATCGTTGTGTTGGTTGGACCACCAGTCGTGGGAGGCTTAATATAATAGAGTATATTAAGGCTCAATGCAACCGATAGGAACGATAAAACAAAGACATGTGGAAAATATGTTCGAAATATTCCTTTTTTAATAGTCTAAAAAAATGTCCGCAACAATATATGTCTACCTTTTAAAATTAATTTACTAGACCCGTGGTATGGAGATTACCATTAAGAGGAATTATTAACCATTAACCAGATTTCGTCGAAATACTAGCTGTGCCAACGACTTCGTCCGCGTAGAATAGTCATTTTGGGCATTCAAATTCGTTTTTGCAAACTCCTTCATCTTTATAATAGACATACTTTACCGGACTTTTTTTAGATCATTTAAACAGGAATCATTCTTTCATACATATTTTTTTGGTTTCTTAAACCGTTATTGCAGTGTACGCCTCGGTAACCCATAATGATAATTTTCCCAATTTTTTTCACATTTCACGCTGTATCTTCTCTTTTATCAGTCACATGGCGATGATTTAGCCTATATCTTTCCTGGATAAATGCTCTAACCAACACAAAAATAGTGTTTCAAACCTGTCGCGCGTTCCAACGAACAAACAAACAAATCTTCAGCTTTATATATTAGTATAGATGGTAGAATATCGTGGATAATAAGGAACCTCAATGGACAAACTGCTGACAGGCAGCGAAGTCCTATAAATAGAGTTACTATTCTATGCGTATGGAACCCTAAAAACAGTGTCTATGCTCAACTTAAGCGTATTTGGGGATTCGCGTTATTTTTCTCATATCTCTCACAGCGTGATACATGAGAAAGTAGTGATCTAACAATTTGCGATACTTTTTCGATGGATGTATGAAAAATTGCTTCCCTTTACTAACATTCCGAATCGTCGGGTCGTAGTTAAAGATTCATTAGGTGATTCATTTCACGTTTCTAACGGTTATTTATATTCCAAGCGCATGGAAATGCATGAGTATAAAATATACGTTTAAATGAATCTTAAGAAAGTAACCGCTCCTGTTAAGGCCAAAAGCTTTTAGAGCTTGAAAGGGGTGCATCGCGAACTCTCTACATTATTTTCATAATATTATGGAAATGGGGTTCTTCATATACTCCGCGTTTTATTTTCCAGGAGCGTTTCACCGCAATTTCACCAAACAAATGCCAATCAGGGCGTTCGATAATTGTTGTATTTATCGGAAATCGGTCACAACATATTGGGATCCGTAGTGGCACACACACTTTTAAATTATTGAATATGTAATTATGTAACGATGTTTTTCTATTTCCTTATGTTGTTTATATTTGTTCGGTAATTGAGTTTCGGGGATCGTCGCTGTAATGGTAACAATATATTCTAATTGTATATCAGCTCACAATCATCGGGTCGTGGGTTCCATCCTTACCAGGTGCAACGTTAATAGATCTTGTTGAGACGTTTTATCGCTGGGATATATTCACTTCTATCGAGTGAAGTCCATGGTTGTTGGTCTACTATTGTTAAAGTACGTGTACGTAAGTGGGCTTTTTTTTCACCATATGAAACTGTTGTTGAGTTTTTAAAATATCCGGTTGTCATAAATGAGAAATGGTTTTTGACCTCTCTTATCACGAGTGGGATATGGAGATGTTGCACATCCTTAGACTGAAGAAAGTTATTTCACTTACGTTTCTGCAACTGCAAGGGAAAAATAGTCGAGTGTTTTCCCGTTGCTTTCTGCACCAGGCGTTTTAGGGTTTCCTTCCACCCAAGGCCGCTCCAGCCTCTTTAGATCCGTTAGCGAATCAGGAATGTGGTTATAGCACTATGTGTCGTTATTATTCGTTTCCTAGCAGGATGGACCACGATAAACTATACCGTCGCCACAAAGCGGGTGAAGGTGAAGTGGACTTTTGTTGTAAGATGTTGTTCCGTTTCCCTTTACTCCCCAACATTTTAATAAGGAACGCAACATTGTTCTGAACGCGTTTTATTTCGTTCGCGCAAACAGGATTCAATATTTTATGTAGTTTAATAAAACAGCCATATAACTAAAAGGATATAAGAAGTTACGAGTCGGTATCGGGTCGGAATAGACCTGCATCGCAATAAATTCACTCAGTAGGAATCCAATATCGAGATTTGTAAGCGATTGCGTTTAACTGGGAATTTAGAAAAAATATTAACATAGCGATAGTTTCTTTATTTTTTGAGAGAAACGAAAATGAATACGTTACAAGGCTAAGCTAAGAATTTAAAAATATGACGAACATAGTATTTAATTGCTTCTGGAATTCTATACTAATATTAGAAAGCTGAAGAGTCTGTTTGTTTGAACGCGTTTATCTCAGGAACTGATACGGAAAGAATGAAGAATTATTTTAGTGTTGATTGGACAGTATATCTTTTAAGATTAACTCGCAAGATCGACGCAACGGGACGCAGGTGACGTGGTTTGCAAAAATAAATAATTTGATGCCCAAAATAACTATTCTACACAGATGAAGTCGCGGGCACAGTTAGTCATATAATAAATTGAACGATGAGGGGCAACTGAAACGGATCCTAGTTGAAGGTTACTTAACAAATAAAGATGGTGTTTTAACTTATTTAAAAGACGGCTTTGTAAACGATTACCATCCAAATAACATACACAGTGTATGTTTTTCTGCCCTGTTTTAATTATGTCTGTCCAATGCAAATAATATGGTAATACAATCTTGAATTCCAGCTGATTTACATGTCGTGTCTGGGTCTATTGCGATTAAGAGGTAGAGGGAAATTCGTATTAAAATTGCTTGAAAATGCACTTGACAGGATAACGTGAAGTGCGGTATTCAAAGGAATAAATGGGATGCGAAATAAATCTAATGCGGACGCAATCAAGTCTTCTAAAGGATCCCCACGTGTGCGCTTTCGACTGAATTACGGATCTGTTTTAAAAGCAATGACACGCTTTCATTTTTAAAAATCATTTCCTTTTATGGTAACTCCCCGCCCCCTTCCCCACACCTCACTTATTTTGTAAGTAAACTAGTACTTAGTCTTCTTTTGACAGGCTGGTTGGTGAAATAGTAGCAACGTATGTTACGGGTCGAGAGTTTAATTCCCACCGGGTCCAACATTTTTTAAATCAATTCACAACATGTTGGACTTCGTTGGGAAAACGGAAAGATAAATGGGTGGTGGGAACATCGAAATTCCATCCGGGACCACGAACCACCGTCCACAGATGAAAAACCGTCAAATTTACTCGCGTTTCGGTTTCATTTTTATGGATTTTCGAATGTTCAAGCCAAAATAGATCGACGCGCATCTTGTATAGATGTTGTGTAGCTGGCGTTTCTACCATCAAGTGAAATTCGTGCTTATCTGTCCTCTTATATCACAAAACCATAAAATTTACTAGATTTTTAAGTTGAAATACAAAATTCGGCCAACTCCAAGTACTGTGTACATACATTTCATATTGTAACCTTCTTACCTCGCTTCAAATACCCACCTGTTACTATTTATTGAATCCTAGGAATAGATGACGTTCTTATGTCTTTCCTTAAGTATAAAACATTGTTTTTGGTTTAATTATATATGAATAAAGTAATAATCATTAAAAATATAGTGCCCATTTTATAACACATTTCTTTTGAATTTTAATCATTAAACAACATTAAACATTAAGCTACAATAGTTTTATATTACATAAAACTTGGTTTTATTTAAATACTATATTAAGCAATTATTTGTATTGTTATATTCATTTGTGGCCAGGAAACGTGCGAAACGCTATTCTCACTTCGTCATACTTCGTTCAACAGCGTCATAATATGTGTATAAACCGTATTTACATCCCCGTAGTGTTTCTACATAAAATTAAGCTTTCTACAATTTGTGAAATATAATATTCCTGTAGGATAGAATTAGATTGATTTTTATTGAAACGTACTTAATCTGAAATTGATGAAAGCAGATCCTGTCAAAACAGAACCAAGTTGAGATAAATTCGCGGAAGAAGCTTTATTTTTCAATAAAGATGATACTAAGATGGAAAGTCATTTTCATCGATCTAGTTATTTTGAAAGTTACAGTTTAAATTTATATGGTCTGATTATTATTTAATTTAATCAGAAATCAATATAATAAAAATTGGAAGTTACGGCTTTATCTTCTTATCGGAATTTCGACATTCCTACAAATTTTATATCCATTTCTTCAAGGCATGGTTTGACATTTTACATAAATTATTGAATAACTTAGAAACGTTATCGACCCTATGAGAATCGCACCTACGACCACTATGACTATACTACCATTAGACGATAGAGTCCGTTGCTACAATGTCGATTTCTTTATTTTTTTGTAAAAGTCTTACCTATGAAACGCGTAAGCGCATCTACTACTATTGAAACTGTTATAAAATGAATACATACAAAATTTAAAATATTACAGAATCAAAAGCGAAAATATATATAAGAAACAAACTACGGCGCGATGTTTTAGATCCTATGCAGCAGCCATGGTAGCATGGTGACAAAATGTCGGGGCTTAGTTAAAATAATTAAAAATAAATAAGTAAATAGTGTGTCATTTAAGTGTGTACTATGCGTAAACTAAAGCCGTTTTTATTTGTCTATTCCACTTGATGTACAAGCTATTTTATATACGCAACTGCAGGAGAAGCCGGTTGTAAAAGCTAGCTCTACAAACTTGTTGGAAGAAAGCCGAGACATTAGACAGGGACATTTTGTTACCCGCGCCGCACCCATTTATTTTGTAGGTTATCCCGGACCGATCTACGCTCTGTATTATTGGACTACTATTTCAGATAGCGAATTGTAATTTAGTAACTTGGAATTTTCTCTTTATTAACTAACATCATTTTACATACTTCCGCCTTCGGCTATGTCCGCGGTTGCTATATATTATGAATAAATATTTTATTAGTTAAACACTTGAAACTTTACTATTTTTCACACATGATGGCACTACAGAAATTAAAAATCGATTATAAATTCAAAAAGATTAAGATACTGGAGTGGAGACCACGTGCCGGACGTCGAAAATCTAGACGACCTGGTCGTCTAGGTAGCAGGGAAACGCTGGATTCAACTAGCGAACGACCGGTCGTACTGGAAGTCTATGGGGGAGGCCTATGTCCAGCAGTGGACACTGAACGGCTGAATCGAATCGAATCGAAGATACGGGCAGTGCTTGAACCGTCATCCACAGCGTCCCGTGTTGTTGCTTTACATTTGAGCTACCGTGCCCTAACATCATCATAGAATTTTTTCAACCTATTGCTATATATACCGCACGCGCAACGTGCACGTGTAATTTCAACCCTCACATTTGCGGATTAAGTAAAACAATGCGTAAGATTTGTTTTAAAGTGTAAAAACAAACTACCATACTTTCTCATTAGGAGATTTTTTGTGATCGTTTGAGAAATACATATTTTTTTACCCTAATTAGCAGTTGTAGAACGCCTAAGTTCGAGGGTTCGAACCCCGGGGAAATCTACTTTTTAGAGAATGATTATTATTTAGGAAGTTTTAATTATAGAAAGAAAGAAATATTTATTATTTTTTGCATTTCATGAATGATATTGCAGATACTTCAAGTTATTATGATTGTATATTTCTCAATCTGTTGCTGATTATTATGAGTGAACTAGTTGACTTATGATTCCGTACAGAGGTTATATGTCAAGAAAACATTCATCTTGTCCATTTACTTGCTAAAATAATATATAAAATCATTAATAACTTATGTTTTTGAGTTTAATTTTAAATCATTTTCGTGGATTCGAATCTATTCTTATTTGTTTTGTCGACCATATTTACCTTTCTCAATATTAAAAAAAAAAACATAATTATTTTGCTTTCTTGAATACTTATCAAATAGTATAAGTCAAATTGATTTGATACTTGTAGAGAACAAGTATCAAATCAATTTGAATTTTTATGAATTTAAAGCGACTCCCAAATTTTGATTGTCCATTTAGTAATTAAGTGATGAAACTTACCTAATTTGGTGCCATATTTCTTAATGTTAATTGCTATGTTTCCAAGCGTGAGTAAGATGCTTCAGCGTTTAATGGATCTTAGGGAAACTCTCACTGTAAATCAAGTGAACTTATGCCTATTTCTACTATAATAATACTATTTTATGTCGATGATTTTTTTGGTTTGGTTCGCAGCTAAAATATCCTTCTTTTTTTCCACCCTCTCCATGTCCTTTAAAATAATAATATTTTGATTTATTAAATCGTAGCATATTCAAGTTTTGAACCCACGGACCAGAACATACACTAGCAATTGAGCTACCATTCCCAATTAACTTGCAACGACAGGACGCGCAGTTATCGATCTCTAAAAATGAAGAGGATTTTTGCAAAAATACAATTTGATGCCCTAAATACCTATTCTACGCGGACGAAGTCACACAGCTAGTATTTATACTACAATAGTGTAAGAGGGTTTTAAAAAAAAGAAAATCATTTTAGTCATACGAGTGAAGGAAATGAAACTTTTTCATGGCAATTTGATAGAAGCTGCACCGTAAACGGCGCAGTTTCAAAGCATGCTAGATTTAAGCGCAGCTAAGTGAAACTAGATGGGAACAAATTAAATTACTGGCTGTGGCAACTTCCTCTGGAGTGGTGGAACTACTTATACAAAGAGGCACGATTTCTATTAAATTCACCATATATATAAAAATTAGATTCCATTAAGAATACAAGATTTAATTTACTTTTCAAACGCGTTATGATATTGATTTTTTTAAATTAATAGTCGATTTTCAATAGAAAATAATGTATGACACGGGCAGGACTAGAACCGGCATTCACAGAGTTCCGTGCTGTTTATCTAACCGATCTTAACCTACCATGTACTACAGCCAACGCAAACTTACGGCATACCGTGTACTACACTTTGTTTAATTCAAATTCCTAAATGCATGTTTTGATGGAATAGAACCCAATTTCTTAGCACTTTATAAATATGCGTCTTTATATTCAATTTGATACGTGAAGTTAAACCATTGTGGATTTCACACTTTCTCTGATAGTAGAGTGGGTCGCTTTTTTAGTGTAGTTCTGATCTGACCCAAGAACATATCTAGTTGCGTCGTAACTTTGAAATTAGCTCGGTACTTTTCACATAACTCGAGAAAAACAGGATACAGGTGCTCCAAAACTGCGTGGTCTATCGTTGGGAAAAGGTGATGAAGAGTGTGGTGACCGAAGAATGTCATCACTTTAAAGTGACTATCGTTGATGTCTTCTCTGTCCATCACTGCTTCAAGTTCGTGCATTCCCCAATCTGGCGTGGTGTCACTTTAACAAATTAATAACCAAAGTTATGTTACATTCGTATTAACAAATAGTACCATTCTGCTAAGTTAAGCGTGTGTTTATGGTATATTTTGAGATGAAAAAAAATTAAACAGCTAATGCTTTGATTAAAAACGGATTTTAGTTTGAAAAACGACACGGGCAGGACGTGAACCTCGGTTCACTTCGATGAGTGTGTGGCTGTTGTTCAAGGCGTTCACGGCTGTGGACAGCATTCTATGCTATTGCTCTAAGCAATTGAGGTACTATGTCACCGCGTGCTAGCCGTGTGATATAGTGCCATCATGTGCAAAATGTTAAAGTTGTTATTGGTTGACCCCCGGCGCCGCAAAACCCCCCAACGCCCCGCCCCAAAAAAAAATTTTAAAGAAATCAACATACAAAATCATACAATCAAGAATTTTACTTTTAATATCTTATTTGGCCAGGATCTTCTCAACTGTGACAACTGTTAAATAGGTTAAAAGACTGATTCTCCCATACCTGACTTCATCTCCATCCTTGAAAATCCTGGGGTGATGGTGTGCAGCATTTGAGCCAATAGTTAATACTATATAACTAGCAGTACAGACAATCCACAGCCATGTAACTACTGCATGATAAAACGTGGAACCACTTGTCAAATACATCCAAATAGGCAGTAACAATCCAATGCCGTCGTGCCAGCCGAAATGCTGCTTTAAGAAGCCGGGTCTTATGAATATAAGGATAAGTCTGAAATTTATAAGGAAATGTTTATAAGCTTTGATAGCACATTAAGTTATATCAGTATAGGACAAGACTTTTGCTTTCCACCAAAAATAAAGGAAAAAATATCACATTGAAAATATTATATTTAACATAGAACTAAAAAAGAAAAAAAATATTTTATTCGCATTATGGCAATACTTGACTGGCAAAAGAAAAATAACCTCACCTCTTAAGGTAGTTAACGATACTTATAAACGGAAAAAGGAATTGTTCAATTACAATAGCGTAGTCGGCATAAAATGGCCTGTCTTTCCTCGGGTTCCAGAAAATCATTGGTTCAAATCCGCTGATTTCCAAATCCATTAGAGTATTTGTGTACAAGTGGTGTGATAGCACGTGGGACACTCTAAAATCTCTATAATAAGAATAACAAATAAAAATTAAGTTAAGGATCAATATAGCAAAATGCATATAAAAACTAATAAGATCATATTACTGATACCCATTGTAATATTGTATGTTTTAATACGACTATTCAATCTTGATATTATTAATTAGGTAAACATTTTTAAAAACAAAATTTTAAATATTATTACTATAATTATGAACCAAGTAATCTAAATCAAACACACACCTGTAAGACCAAAGAGCCAAATTGAAGTAATACATTCTGAAATTGGTTGCCTTATGAATGTAATTGTGTGCCGCCACCATTACCCAAGCTAGAGAAAGCGATGCCGATAAATAAGCAAGCATTCCGAGCCAATAATTTTCTGTCCAGCATGCGATCGTGGAAAAAGCTAGACAGGTGGCTAAGAGCCCATCAATCACTTTATCTGAGCGTGTGATTTCCGTTTTTGGAATGGTTTTAAGTTCTTCCCATACTCTTTTTTTTAGTGATCGATAGAAGCCGTCCTCTTTGAAAGTAAAGGGAGAATTTCTCGGCGTCTTCGCGTCTCTTACGTAGAATTTCGCTAACATCTTCTCCGTTGACGGATTGAGATGGTGCGCCTCGAATGCTTCTGTTATGTCCAAACCCTAAAACAATGATTATAATCCATCATTAATTTCGTTGTTTTATTAACCTAATAAGATTCTAATTTCAAATTTAAATCTACTTAATACAAAACTTTAATGCATACAATGAATTTAGTTTAGAGGTCAGGATCACAAATCTTACAAACAATGTCAGATCGTTAAAGATAAATAAAACCCGGAGGTCAAAAACAGTCGTTCTTAAACACTCACAATTGGTAAAAAATAAAAATGGATCAACTTATTTTCGTTGCTTAGTCTACCATTTTAGTTGTAACATTAAGAATGATTTTTCAGAAAATATTTGTTGTTGCATTCGTCTGAATTATCACACCTTTTAGAATTAATGGCGTTTGAAAACGCTTTTACGGGAAAATAAAGTTTCAGGTTTATAAAGATAGTATACAATGTAGAAGCAAATATTTTGTTACAATTAAAATGTCCAAAACGTTTTAATCTCCGTTGCTTTTATCTTAAATTATTATTTAAGTAAAATAAAAATAGATAATGACATAGATAATAACAAGATAAGTTGATATACAAATAACAAAACACGCAAGTACAAACCATTAGTAAGTAGATATTTTTTTGCAAATAATGACACAACATAATTTGTAAGGCAAATTAACTTTGCAAAATTTCACATGAAACCAGAAACCCCCTACCTTGCTCAACTCCAACCATTCCCGACCACCTGGATGTCTATCAATAAACACTTCCAGATCATAAAGCTTATCATGCACTCTCCACAGCCCTTCAGCTCCATCATCTAACGCCTTCCCGGTTAGCCATTGCACTGGGTCCTTCAAACCCTCGTCCCTTAAAGACGGATACTTCAGTTGAGGAAAGCTAACGTGCGTCTTCTTCTCAATAGACCTTCTATGAGCTATCTCCAAGTATTCCGGCTCCTTGGGCGCCATACTAACTAATCTCTTGAACTTTACGCAACGCGACTAAGTGTAAACTTGAAAAAAACGCTATTTATATTACCAAATATTGTTATCACTTCAACGTTATTCAGCGAACTGAGTTTGTAAACAAATTATATATTTCTATAATTATATCATTGAGATGCTATCTTATTATTAATTTGTTTGTCACGGGGCGCGTGTGGTCCTTTTTATTACGAGTCTACAACATTTATAGAACTTTTAATATTCTTACAAGTAATAGTATTTTGTTGTTTTTTATAATAAGCCAGCATTTAACCTGTAAAAGTTAAATCTAATCTAAATTATTTTGAACATATCCTGTGAAACTTTGTACTTGTACGGATGCAGTAGAGATATTCTTATGTCCGTTCTAGTAATAGAAGTGTTCTGTCCCTGATCAAAGATGTTTCCTCTGTCACAAAGTGAAATTAAAACTCATAATTATATAATGTCATAATCTTAAAGAACGTTTAAATTACATACCAACTGAAAAGTACCTATATATGTATTTTTAAACGTGTCCGCCATATGTTCTTGTATTGTTGAATTATGTCTTTGTTTATATTATCTTATCAATGTTTCTATAGCGATATATATTTAACGTTTTATGTAAAACTAGCTGTGTCAGCGATTACTCAGCAAAAATAGTTATTTTAGGCATCCAAATTTGTTTATGCAAACCCCTTTATCTTTATAAGCTTAAGCTGTTAGACACGACGTCGGTCGCGTCCGTTCGCGTCATATCTTGAACCGTTTTTGCAGCGTACGCCTCGGAAACCCACAATTATGAATAATTTTCGCACTTCTCTATGTTTCTTCGCTCACATTGGTCACAGCGCGATGCATTAAGGCCTTTCTCAATAAATGCTCTGACCAACACAAAAATATTTTTCAATTCGAACCAGTAGTTCCTGAGATTAGCGCGTTTAAACAAACAAACAAACTCTTCAGTTTTATATATTAGTATAGAACTTACTACTTTTTTAGAAATCCTCGTAGGAAAAGTCTCATATCTGCCTCCTTTTCAGTGATATATTTCTTAACTTCATCTTATCATTGTCTTTCGGACTGTTCGGAGAATTCTTCGAGCAATCGAGGAGTTAACATCTCCCGATGATGCCGTCCACACATGATGGCGAAACGTCGAGAACCTCTTCTCGCTCACATCGGCCGAACAGCCCGAAAGACAATGATATGCTGATGGATGGCCGTGAAAGCCTTATACAATGTATGGAACTTCATCTTGTTTCTCCGAATAATACTTAAATCAAAACTTTTTTTATATTGAAAATTATAAAAATAAACTGTTAACTAAGTAGTCCTTGAGCTACTTAGTGTTTTTTAATTATTAATTTACAAGTCTCTTAAGTGGTTCTAACGAGTCTTAAGAGAAAGATATTTTTTGTCAGGTGATATCCAATATTGTTGTTATTTTCCTCAATTAAATCAGCTGCGCTATTGTGTCTGACATTAGGAATACAAGATTTAATTTACTTTTCACACGCGTTATAATATTGATTTTTTTTAAATTAATAATCGATTGTAAATAGAAAATGATGTATGGTATGAACCGGCATTCACAGAGTTCCGTGCTGTTTATCTAACCGATCTTAACCTACCATGTACTACAGCCGACGCAAACTTACGGCATACCGTGCATACTACGCTTTGTTTAATTCAAATTCCTAAAAGCATTTTTTGATGGAATAAAACCCAATTTCTTAGCACTCTATAAATATGCTTCTTTATTAGTCAGTCCATTAAAACCTATATTCACTTTGATACGTGAAGTTAAACCATTGTGGATTTCAAATCTTCTCTGATAGTAGAGTGGGTCGCTTTTTTAGTGTAGTTCTGATCTGACCCAGGAACAAATCTAGTTGCGTCGTAACTTTGAAATTAGCTCGGTACTTTTCACATAACTCGAGAAAAACAGGATACAGGTGCTCCAAAACTGCGTGGTCTATCGTTGGGAAAAGATGATGAAGGGCGTGGTGACCGAAGAATGTCATCACTTTGAAATGACTGTCGTTGATGTCTTCTCTGTCCATCACTGCTTCAAGCTCGTGCATTCCCCAATCTGGAGTGGTGTCACTGTAACAAATTAATTATCAAATTTATATTACACTAGCGGCCCTGTCCCGGCTTCGCACGGGTAGACATAAATAAGTACAGATATTTAAATTATAAGCATGCTAATTAAAACGACCATGAATCACTAAATTAGAAAAAAAAATGTTTTTCGCGTCCTAACGACCTTTGTCTATCACGCTGTGTCAGGAGCCGCTGCGAGCGTTCAGTGTTAGAGTTCCGTGCACGCGTTCGCGAATTCCTAGCTCTATTTCCTTCAAGTCGCTGCGACGATCTTGCATTTTGTTCTGCAAGACGAACCTGAACATTCGACGATAGATTATCTGGCTTGCGATTGGTACGCGTACACTATAATACTTTCCAGATGATCATTTTAGGAAGAACACTCTCCAATATGACAAACTTTGCTAATCTCGCTTGGGAACTATTCTTAGATAGCTGCGACCTTCTTCTTCTAGGCATATTGCTATGAAGAATATTTATTTTAAATCAGAGAAATTAAGAATAAACTAATAATAATATAAAAGAAAATATTCAAGCTCAAAGCGATAATTCTGAAAAGAACTTTGACAAATATTATGCAAAGTGTGATTCCTAATATAACTAAGTAGCTTTGAAAAGAACTTTTCAAGTGAAGCATAAAAATGTTAAAAAAAAAACGAAATATTCAATGTCGTTCGCGCCTACTGCGTAAGGAACCCCCTTTACTGCCCCTCTATCGTCGAATTAGATACTTGATGCGCGGCGTGGTGGCCACCGCCGGCATGCATTTTTATTTTAACTTCGTGATATCTTTTGAATGGAATGTCCGATTTCAATAATTAAAAAAGTAATCATCAGGTATAGAGACAGTCTTGAATATTAAATTATTTATTCGGATAAAAAATTATAAATGATATGGATAACACGGTCTGATCTTGATCGGCATTTCTATGAATTTGTTAAAAGTAAAAACGTAGTTATAGCGACGTAACTACAATAATTAGACATATGCTCTCACTATATATAAAATATTGTCGAACATTTTTTTGTCCTATCATTAATACTTTTCGCAGCGTATGCGAAGAAAGACATTTTACAGCTAATTTATTTACGCCTTTCGTTGGTTTTAGTAAGAATTTCTATAGATGCCTATAGTAAACAAGTAGTAAATTTATGCCTATGTTACTCAGTAATAATGTAGCTTTCTAATGAAAAAAAGAATTATTAAAATCGGTCTAGTACTTTTTGAGTTTATCCATTACATACCAAAAAACAAAAATATAAATCTTTCCTCTTAATAATATTAGTATAGATATATATTATTAAGAAATAATACCTTTGTGCTAAATTAAGCGTGTGTTTGATTATTATATATTTTGGTATTTAAAAAAATAATAATTAAACAATTAATGGTTAATGATTAAAAATCGATTTTAGCATGAACAATTTTACGACACGGGCATGACGTGAACTAATATCCACAGCATTCCATGCTGTTGCTCTAAGCAATTGGGGCACCACCACCACCACCACCGCGTGCTAGCCGTAGATTCTACTTTAATATCTTATTTGACCAGGATCCTCTCAACTGTTAAATAGAATAAAAGACTGTTTCTCCCATACCTGACTTCATCTCCATCCTTGAAAATCCTGGGGTGATGGTGAGCAGCATTTGAACCAATTGTGAAGAATATGAAACTAGCAGTACAGTTTATCCACAGCCATGTAACTACTGCATGATAAAACGTGGAGCCACTTGTCAAATACATCCAAAGAGGCAGTAACAATCCAATGCCGTCGTGCCAACTGTAATGCTTCGTTAAGAAGCCGGGTCTTATGAATATAAGGATAAGTCTGTAATTGATAAGGAAATGTTTATTTAGTTAGCGTTAGTAGCAGTGAGTTAGTATAATCTTCAGTTATATTATTAGTATACAAGGACAAGTCTTTTGCTTTCCACCATTTTCATGAGTCGCCATTGAAAACATTGGAGAAATAAATTTAAAATCACATTAAAAATATATTTAACACAGACATATATTTAACTACAAAAACAAAAATATTTAATTCGCATTATGGCAATATTGGACTGGCAAAAGAAAAATAACCTCACCTCTTAAGGTAGTTGAGTATAAACATGAATGGAAAGAGAAATTGTTCAATTAAAAATGCGTAGTCCGCATAGAACGGCCGCTCCTTCCTCGGGTTCCAGAAGATGATTGGTTCAAATCCACTGACTTCTAAGTCCATTAGGGTATTTGTGTACAAATGGTGTGATAGCACGTGGGACACTCTGAAGTCTCTATAACAAATAAATAAAAAGTATTTTTACGTTTAAATAAAACACTTTAACGGTTTAAAACGCGATATATTAGTTAAACTTATTTGAAAATGATTTTTAACTTCGGCCCGACGTTTCGCATGCTTTGCAGCAGCCGTGATCACGAGGAGACCCCGTGTACTACTCGCGTAAACTATAGACAGTATATAAGTATTTCAACGATCAATATTTGCTATCAAAGTGCATAGAAAAACGAATAAAGAATTTAGAACATTCTACTAAAACCTATTGTCATCTGTTGAAATATGACTTTTGAATCTGATATCAAGATTAATTATAAATCAATTAACCTAAATACATGCTTTTATTATAAGGCCGCTTGCGCTATGATAAAAGCAAAGTATTATTAACAATCTATCTTTTATAATTAATTTTACATAAAATTACAAACAAAAATAATAAAACATTATAATATAGCTGTTTAAAAACAAAATTTTGAATTATATTACTATAATTATTAACCAAATAATCTAAGTCAAACACACACCTGTAAGACCAAAGAGCCAAATTGAAGTAATACATTCTGAAATTAGTTGCCTTATGAATGTAATTGTGTGCCGCTACCAATATCCAAGCTAGAGAAAGCGATGCCGATAAATAAGCAAGCATTCCGAGCCAATAACTTTCTGTCCAGCATGCGATCGTGGAAGCAGCTAGACAGGTGGCTAAGAGCCCATCAATCACTCTATCCGAGCGTTGGTTTTCCGTTTTTGGAATGGTTTTAAGGTCTTCCCATACTCTTTTTTTTAGTGATCGATAGAAGCCGTCCTCTTTGAAAGTAAAGGGAGAATTTCTCGGCGTCTTCGCGTCTCTTACATAGAATTTCGCTAACATCTTCTCCGTTGACGGATTGAGATGGTGCGCCTCGAATGCTTCTGTTACGTCTAAACCCTAAAACAATCATTCATCTTTAATTAAGTTTTTTTATTGACCAAATAAGATTCTAATTTTAAATCTTTTATATTTAAATCTACTGAAACAAAATTCCAATTGTGTAAGGCTTTCACGGCCATCGTTCAGCATATCATTCAGTCTTTCGGGCTGTTCTCGATGTCGCTCACATCGGTCGAACAGCCCGAAAGACAATGATATGCAATAAATTTAGTTTTGAGGTCACGATCACAAATGTTAAAAACGATGTCAAATCGTTAAAGATAAAATCAAATCCGGAGTTACGACCTTATCAAAAACAGTCGTTCTTAAACACTCACAATTGGTAAAAAATAAAAATGAATCAACCTATTTTTGTTGTTTAGTCTACCGTTTTAGTTGTAACAATAAAAATGATTTTTCAGAAAATATTTGTTGTTGTTGTTGCATTCGTCTGAATTATCACACCTTTTAGAATTAATGGCGTTTGAAAGCGCTTTTACGGGGAAATAAAGTTTTTCAGGTTTATAGAGATAATATACAATGTAGAAGCAAATATTTTATTACAATGAAACTGTCCAAAACGTTTTAATCTCCGTTGCTTTTATCTTAAATTATTATTTAAGTGAAATGAATTTAGATACTCACGTAAAATTTTGTGCAGGTGCTAACAGAAAAAAGGTGTATGTTTTATAAAAAAATAATAACACGATAAGTTGATATACAAATAACAAAACACACAAGTACAAACTAAGACTCAGACGACATTTTAGTAAGTACCTTTTTAGTACTCCTATGAGTTCTAGATGAAGATATTTTTTTCAAATAATGACACAACATTGTATGGTCAATTAACTTTGTAAAATTTCACATGAATCCAGAAACCCTACCTTGCTCAACTCCAACCATTCTCGACCACCTGGATGTCTATCAATAAACACTTCCAGATCATAAAGCTTATCATGCACTCTCCACAGCCCTTCAGCTCCATCATCTAACGCCTTCCCCGTTAGCCATTGCACTGGGTCCTTCAAACCCTCATCCCTTAAAGATGGATACTTTAGTTGTGGAAAGCTCACGTGCGTCTTCTTCTCAATAGCCCTCCTATGAGCTATCTCCAAGTATTCCGGCTCCTTGGGCGCCATACTAGATGATCTCTTGAACTTTACGCACCGCGACTAAGTGTAAGCTTGTCAAAACGCTATTTATATTACCAAATATTGTTATCACTTCGACGTTATATTGTGAACTGAGTTTGTAAACAAATGATATATTTCTCTAATTATGTGATATTGAGATGAGATATTGTTATTAATTTGTTTGTCAAGGGGCGCGTGTGGTCTTTTCTATAACGAGTCTACAACATTTATAGCACTTTTATTTCTTTCAAATTTTTTTTTTTTTTTTTTTTTTTTGGCACAAACCAGAATTTTATCTAACTTTACAGTTAAATCTATTTAATAATCTAAATTATTTTAAACATCTTCTGTGAAACTTTGAAAGCCCATTCTTATTATACGGATACAGCAGACAGATTCTTATGTCCGTTCTAGTAATAGAAGTGTTCTGTCCCTTGGTCAAAGATGTTTCCTCTATCACAATGTGAAACCAAAACTCATAATTATTTAATCTTAAAGAACGTTTAAATTACATACCAACTGAAAAGTCTTATATATGTATTTTTAAACGCGTCCGCCGTATGTTCTTGTATTGTTGATTATGTCTTTGTTTTTATTAACTTATCAATGTTTCTATAGGGATTACATTGTTTATAAGTTAATTTTTAATTTGAATGTATGAATTTACTATTTGAATAATAAATGATATATAGTATTTAAATTTTTTGTAAAACTAGCTGTGTTAGCGATTTAGTCAGCAAAAATAGTTATTTCAGGCATCCAAATTTGTTTTGCAAACCCCTTCATCTTAATAATCTTAAGCTGTTACCCACGACGTCGGTCGCGTCTCTTTGCGTCGTGTCTTGAAACCGTTTTTGCAACATACGCCTCGGAAACCCACAATTATGACTAATTTTACCCATTTTTTCGCACCTCTCTATGTTTCTTCGCTCATATTGGTCACAGCGCGATATATATTGTAAATTATAAAAAAAAAACTGTTAACTATGTAGTCCTTGAGCTACTTAGTGTTTTTAATTATTCATTTACTTGTCACTTAAGTGGTTCTAACGAGTCTTAAGAGAAAGATATTTTTTGTCAGGTGACAAGTCAGGTCCAATATTGTTGTTACGTTTTTCAATTAAATCAGCTCCGTTATTGTGTCTGACATTAGGAAGACCCTCCATCATCAATCCCCCTTTGACCATGCCTCCTAGCAAACAGCCGAAACGTCGGGCCGTAGTTAAAATAAATTGTAAATAAATTAACTAATACAAAAAGAGTATTGACCGTAGTTTATGCAACTAGGCTACTAATTAAGACGTGTCATATTTAAATAAATCAATTTCAACCGTTTAAAACACTAAATGTATTAGTTGACTTATTTACATTGTATTAACCCTCGGATCGTTGTCACTGGCACGGTTGCTCATTCGAAACGTCGGGCTCTAGTTAAACTCATAGATTTGCGTTTTAAACCGTCGTTTTTAAATGTGTCAGGTTTCATGCTTTCTCAGCCTATTTTATCATTAGCCATACTTTTATGGCCATCACTATTTCCATTACTTTTATTTCAATATTCAGACCTTTGTACGAAATTAAAATAGTTACTCCCACCAGTTATTGTCCCCTCAAAACTTTTCTCATATCAAAATACGCGGAACTAAGCATTTTAAACCTTTTAACCTTGCCCAAACCAGCGGAGACCGACATAGTTAAAACTTAGCGATTAAAACCGCTAACCCGTAATAACTTGACCTACATAGCTAACATATATACATAATATGTGATACACGACACATACTATATTAATCATGTTACAGAAATCATTGCATGAATAGAGGAACGTGAGAAGTCATATTACCCTTGCTAGTTGAATTATAAATTACACTTTAATTACATTTCCGGGGTACTTAATTATAAGCGGTAATTTCAATGTTCACATTCAAAGTCAAAAATCATTTATTAAGGTAGGTAACTATGTAACGCTTATGAACGTCAAAAGTAAAGAATCTAATTTTACATTTACTACGAGTTCTCAAATCAAGGGCGTAGAACGAACGAGAAGAACTGGCAATAAACTCGCCGTCACTCCTTTTATCGCCAAGTTTCATTTCACATTCTTTATGTACTTTTAGCGCACTACATATTTCTCCTTGTAAGAGCGGGTTCCTCCACACCCCACGCATTTTTATCATTTAAATATTGATTAACGTCATAATAACCCTTTCCAATCAGTTAATATAACCTAAGTCTATTCAATTTTTGGCGATAAAATAGATAAATAGAATATGTAATCATCATATCATCATTAAAACGGATTAAAACACAAAATATAATAAGTTTAACTAATTTATATCGCGTTTTAACCCGTTAAAGTGGTTTATTTGAACGCTAAATATTAGTTAACGTATTCTTAATTCATCTTTTCCCCGACATTTCGTCATCTTCGGTAACTCCGTGACGGTTCCTACATAGCATTGAAAACGTCGGGCCGTCGTTAAAATAAATTCAGAATAAGTTCAGTTCAGTAACATATTTTACTTGATAAAAGTGTTTTTTTATGTATTTTATTTTATTGTTAAGAAATTAATGTACAGTAAAGTGATATATTAAACGTGAAATACATTAGTTACAAATATTTTCACTTTCGTATGCTTACAGCGACCGTGGTCACGGTGGATAAAACATTGGCTTCAAGTCTGCTACGTTGTTTCTTCATAGTTGAAAATTGCTGAGTAAAACAATAGGTACAATGCTTAGTATAAAAAAAAATGCTAAATATAGCTTAGCTCACTGCCTATAAAGTACTTAGTACATTATATAATATACCTGTAAAATATAATATATATATTTTTCAGAGTAACTTCTAAATATGACCCACATCAAGGAAGCATGAGGTTTTTCAACTAAACTAAAAGCTTTGTTTGAGGAATGCTTTGCCGTGTATCGTGACCGCAGAGTGTAGCTTGGAGTTTTGGCTAACACTTTAAAATTATAATACCGCAACAGAAACAAAGGTTTTTCTGTGTGAAATACTATTTTGTTGGGTACCTTTCTATTTTCGCGAAACCAAAGATTTTATTATTGCGTAAGTAGCAGAGCCTTCAAAATTACAAGTTAAAAAAAAATGTGTAAACCCGTTTCCCTCCGGGGCGAACACATATCTGTCCATTTCACAGATCGATTTTTATTTACAGTCAAGAAGTTGATTTGACTTCTGTACTCTGCCGGATAGTAACAGTATGGTGATTCCCCGGGATTCGAACTGATGATTTCTCGCACTAAACGTAATTCTAGGCAATACGTTTAGCGACTTTGTTGAAACCGCCTCTCTAGATAAATTGTTAAACGTGTTGCAGTTGCGTTAAGCATGAGAGGTCCAGGGTTTGAATTCCGGGGAAACAATAGATTGCTTCGGTCAGGTACAGAAGTCTGATTAACAGTGATACAACTGTGAAAAAACGGACACATTTTTGCACGACACATGAAGTACCATGGGAAAAACGGGATTTCAATTTTATTTATGATTATCGTTATATTGAGAGAATATTTACCAAAATTAATGAAATTTGAAGTCGAAAAAATTGCATTACGTATGTGAACGGTCGTAGATTCCGCCCTTAGACGTCTCATATCCTCGGTATCCATACAAAGTTCAAAGTAGGTCAGGTGTCGTGAATCCTGATAGTACACAATAAGTCGGATGCCGCATTGGAAATATGGCCCGTGGGAGTTATATATGGAAAATATTTTGCATTAATATATTCTTACGTCAAAAATGTCCGTTAAATTTACCGTAGTACATCAATTTGCTGCTTTATATTTCTGATGTAGCCAGCAAAACACTTATTAGTTATCTATATACTAGCAGTGTCCGCGACTTCGTCCGGGTGTAATATTTATTTTGAGAATTATCTTATCTATTTTTGCGAAAACCTCCTCAGCTTTATAAGTTATAGCTGTTACGCATGACGTGGTCTGGGTCCCATCTTGCAAGTTAATCTTTAAAGATAGATATTTTCTATCACGAACATTTTTTTATATCGTTTAAAGAGAGATCATTCTTTCGCAGGACGTGAAAATTATTCATCTATGAGGGTTCTGTTGCGTGCGCTGCGAAAACGGTTCAAGATACCCAAAATAACATACGAAAGAATAATTCCTCTTTAAGTTATCTACAAAAATATCCACTACAGTATAAGAAATTTGGATGAAGTTAATGCATTACCGTATATATATTTTTATATTAAAACAATTTTTTTATATATTCAGCATATATTTACTAAGTCAATTGATGAAAATAACCTTACAATCCAAATGCGTAATTTTTCGAGCTCTTTATAGTATAGCTTTAAAACACATCTCTTAAAATCTCATCATCTTTAATATAAATATATGTATAGTGTCAAAGATAGTTAAAATTTTGTTTAAACTGATCAATGCGCCCTAACAAGCGTCGCAGTGGATGATCAAATGAAATATCGTGAAAAGAGAAGGAATACAGTGGTAAATGCAAAACATTCCCACTAATTATTATTAATTGGCGCAAAATCTAGCTTCGTTAACGAATTGATTCTCGAATAAACTTCTTGGCCTATTTTCCGTTAAAAGGTGAAATGTCAAGAAATCATTCTACGCGGACATTAATGCGTCTAGATATATTTCGCGATAAAGTACAAGTATGTGGACATATTGTTTTACTATTCGTGGAACAAACACATTTAATATTAAAATAATACATAAAATATACTCTAGTTAAGGGCAATGACACCTAAAGCTAACGAATGGAGTGCAGTCGCACAAAAAAGGGTTTTGGAGAAGAAGACGCACGTTAGTTTTCCTCAATTGAAGTATCCGTCTCTAAGAGATAGTGGTTTTAAAGATCCGGTACAGTGGCTGGCTGGAAAAGTATTAGACGACGGCGCCGAAGGATTATGGCGAATTCACGACAAACTTTACGATCTAACAAGTTTCATAAAGAAACATCCCGGCGGAGAAGAGTGGCTGGAACTTACGAAGGTTGATTAGTTATTAAGTTTCCTACTTTATAATTTTAGCTGAGATTTTAAAAGTTAACAATTCTTCAAGTACTTATATAAATATTATATAACGTTTAAATAAAACACTTTAACGGTTAAAACGCGATATATTAGTTAAACTTATTTGAAAGTGATTTTTAAAGCATCCGAAACGTCGGGCCGAATTTTAAAATCATTTTCGAATAAGTTTTACTGATATATCGCGTTTTAAACCGTTAAAGTGTTTCATTTAAATGTGTATACTCGTGTAAACTATAGACAGTATTTAATTATATAACTTATTACATTTGAATTGATACAGAAAATTCTGTTTTTTTTTAATGTTAGAGGAGAAAGAAAGCATAGGGTTCGCTTGGTAGTAGGTAAAATACTCCACCTATAGCATCTAAACAAGCAAGCTGTCGACCTATTTTGGCTTTGGATATTCGGAAATCCATAGACTAAAACCGAAAGTGATTTAATTCACAGCTTTTTCATCTGTGGAAGGTGGTTCGGTAGCGGACGGAATTGTCGATATTCCTACCACCTATCCAGATTTCCAGACGAAGTCGAACACGATTCAAAAGAATTTTTAATTAAAAAAACATTGGACCCGATTTGGATCAACCCACGACCCGTTGATTATCAATCATTACCATTAGACCAACGAACCCGTCGGACTATTGCTATCACAACCGGAACTTTTATTGCTGTAATAATTAGCTTCTAACTGTAAAACGATCATTTCAGGGGACTGATATAACGGAAGCATTCGAGTCGCACCATTTGAAACCATCAACCGAAAAGCTACTAGACAAGTTCTACATCAAAGACGCAGTAACGCCAAGAAACTCTCCATTCACGTTTAAAGAGGACGGGTTTTACAGAACTCTGAAGAGACTTGTTTATGAGGAATTAAAAAGGATACCGAAAGACGCTAATAAAACCAGTGACAGGATAACGGATGGATTATTCATAGTTCTCTTGTGCTGTTCGAGTTTGGCAAGTTGGGTAACGGTTTATTGGTTGTCTGTGTTGTGGTGTGTGGTCGCGGCTGTAAGTTTGGCGCTGTTGACTGTTACATGCCATAACTTCATCCACCGAAGAACTAATTGGAGGATGTTCTTGTTCAACATGAGCATGTGGTCGTATCGGTAAGTGCTTTTGTTAATGCGTCTTTGATTGGTGTCGGAGTTTCTGCTGACGGTCTTGCTCTACGTGTGTGTGCACTTATATCTACTTGAATTCATTACAATATTATATAACAAGTATTGTCTGTGACTTGACTGTACTATGTCATAAGTTACACATTTAACGCTTTTTAAACCGTTAAAAGTGTTCTATAAAATATATAATACGATTAGTCTCTGTAATTTAGCAAAGTGGTTAAAATTTTGAATACTTTGAACTTTTTAATATTTCGCGTTTCAATATTACCTACTAATTATTAAACGTCGGGCTTCTTAGTCGGGTCGTACTTAACAGTAACTTTATATATCAGGTATTTTAAAGTGATTTCAATACAAATACATATTTTTAAAAAATACGCTTTTGTATAGTTTTAAAACCCGTTATAAAGATTTTAATTTCAGAATTGTGTGATTATAATGTTAAGTATGAACTAAAGCCGAGTTTAATTGATTTCTTTCAGCGATTTTCGAGTGTCCCACGTACTTTCACATCATCTATACACGAATACGCTAATGGATGCAGAGATAAGCACTCTCGAACCGATCTTAATCTACAATCCAAGAGAGGATAAACCACTCTACGCCAGAATCGGATTTATTACGCAATACATTTTTTTCCCTTTCTTGTTTTTAGTCAGCTTTGTGAAGAGGTATTTTTTATTTATATATTTTGTTTAAAAATGTTTTAGCTAAGCACTGTCTGTAGTTTATGCGAGTAGTAGACAATTAAATAAAACACTTTTAACGGTTTGAAATGTGAATGTAACCTTAAAGGGGAGAACAACGTTTGTCGGTTTTATAAGTACCCAAAAATTCTTCTTTAGTCTGTCCGCAACCACGGCTGCGACAAAGCTTCCCTGCGACGATTTGAAATTATATTAAATATATATTTTTAGAAAAAGACAGATATTTATGTGAATATTTTCGCTGTTTTCCTATGAATTGTAACATTTTAAATAAAACACTTTAACGGTTTTAAACGCGATATATTAGTTAAACTTATTTGGAAATCTCCCCGTGACCACGGCTGCTGCAAAGCATCCGAAACGTCGGGCCGAAGTTAAAAATCATTTCCAAATAAGTTTAACTAATATATGGCGTTTTAAACCGTTAAAGTGTTTTATTTAAATGTGTACTACTTGCGTAAACTATAGACAGTATTTGTAACATTTTGTTTTATAATAATCTTAATAGCGTGTTTTTTTTGGTTAGCAGTGTATGTATAATTTTGACTTTGGATTAGATTTTGTTTGTATTTAAAATGTAAACCAATATACTTCAGTGAAGATAACATAACGAAAAACTCAGAGAGGGTGGAAAGTGATCTTTTAAAACCACTCATCTAATAAACAAGATAAAGTGCAGTAAAAACTCCTTGTCAGGAATAATGACGCGGAATGGGCGAGCCATTCAGCGGGCGTGGAAAAGTTCTTATAAGGACATTAGATTCACTCCATCAAATTACAAAGTTCATCTTCGTGCGACATTGTCGTGTTAATTTCTTTAATAATACTATTTCATTTTAAAAGTATATCAGATTTTTTGTCTTTCTTTTTTTGAAATGCTGTAACATTATTATAAAATATAATAAGGACTATTCATAACTCTATTTAAGCAGGAAAATAAACATATTTTTTATTAAAGTCAATGAGTTCTTTGTTAGTTAAACCTAATTTTTGATTGCCCTCATATTATTAATTCTTCAACAAAAGTAATATTGCATAACATAAATATTTTTTTTAAAGAAAGAGCGAGATAAATAGACGTGAACGGTATCGGAAACCGCTCAGAGGGCGTACTCTACTCATAATCTGCAACTCATAACCACCTTGCACCATATAACATAAATAATTCAAAAATAAATACACCTACTAAAATCAGTCATCCAAATTTAAACCGTATATAACAATCTATTCCTTTCAGATTTTTGAGCGTGTTCCTTCGTCGAGGATTCTTCAAAGCGCATTATGGTTGGCATGACGCCATCGGCTTTACTCTGCCTTTTATCATGTGGCTGACGAGTGGCGCCCCTTTCCTCCATGTGGTTTATACGTGGATGTGGATCAACTGCACCGGGAGTTTACTGTTCTTCCTGATAGCTGTAAATGCCGCTCATCACCACCCCGATGCTATTAAGGATGGGGACCAGCCCAGGTAGGCAATGGGAATATAAACATAAATATTTATAGGAAATATAATTTCCTATCTATAAAAATA
This sequence comes from Leptosia nina, assembly GCA_963661955.1. Taxonomy (NCBI): domain Eukaryota; kingdom Metazoa; phylum Arthropoda; class Insecta; order Lepidoptera; family Pieridae; genus Leptosia; species Leptosia nina. Next base: position 10,154,472 of record CAVLEF010000007.1, on the reverse strand, counting down.
TTAAATCAGCTTCAACTCCTATAAAAAATTAAACACGGGGGAGGTTTTATTGTAGAGAATATGAAAGGGGAATACTGTCTATAGTTTACGCGAGTAGTACACATTTAAATAAAACACTTTAACGGTTTATATTTAAACCGTTAAAGTTTTAAACCGTTTAAGTGTTTTTTTTTAATATGAAAGGAGATAAATGAATAGTAATCCAAATTGAATGATTAATTTAAATAAAACACTTTCACGCTTTATTTATTATTTTTAACTAAAATATTATGTCGCGTTTTAAACTGTTAAAATATTTTATTTAAATGTGTACTACTCGCGTGAACTACAGACAGTATTTGAATGATTCAGTGTATATTATTTTACCTTAGCCAAATTCAAACCTAAAGCTACTATTGTAGATTCCACCATCGTTCTGTTTCATTAATTGTTTTCGCCATTTTCTTCCATTACTCCATTCATCCCAAGAGTTATTTATTTTCGACGCCAAAATAAAATTACTCAGTGATACATCGAATACCAATAATTTATTTGTGAAATCCACTTGACGCCAGCCTGAATGGAAACTGTCCTAATTCCCAGCTCGACAATGATAAAAAAATCGTCAATATTTCAGTGGTCGCTGTCGAAATTCGTTTAAACGCTGCAATTTATAGATTGGCTATAGCCAGTTCAATTTGTGGCTAAACGATTTTTTACTAATTCCCACGGATTTACCGTTTTATACTCGACAAGCTAAAAGAAGAGTAATTTTTTGTTTTGGTGATATAGATATATATATATATATATATATATATATTACCTTTACTAATATATAAAGCTGAAGAGTTTGTTTGTTGGTTTGAACACGCTAATCTCAGAAACTACTATTTTTGGTTAGAGTATTTATCGAGTAAGGCTATAAAACATAGTGCCGTGACTGCAACACAACGTGTGAACACCGGGAAATGACGAAGAAACGGGGAAAATTATTCACGCTTGTGGATTTCCATTGAGTACGCTGCGAAAACAGTTTAAGATACCCAAAAAATATGTATGAAATAATAATCTCTCTAAATGATCTAAAAAAAGTCCATAACAGTTTATGGCTATCTATTTAAGATTAACTTGCAAGAACGATGGGACGCAGGAGAAGTCGTCGGTAACAGGTTAAATTTATAGAGTTAAACAGGAGGTGTGCAAGAACAAATTTGATGCCCAAAATAACTATTTCAAAGTCACTATTCAGTAGTCTTATAAGCTAGAGGTATAAGTTACAAGGTTAAAAATCTCAGCTGATATTTGTATGAGGTAGAAAATGTAGGTTTTTCTTAACAAGCAATACAAAAACAAACACATACAGGACAATGTAGGATACTTTATGACAGAAAAAGATAAACGACGACCCGACAATTATTAGCCATACATACTACCATTAAAAAACGAGCCCGCCATATTATACCTGCTCAATCAAAAAGTTTAAAAAACCTTTTTAATTGTCGACTTTTCGTTCGTTTCGACTTCGTTTTATAAACTTAATAACTTGTGTTTTTCAGCACTGAAACACCAGATTGGGGTGAGCATCAATTGGAGGCTCTTTTGGACCGCAAGGACGTTAACAGCAATTCATTCGGGGTAGCCACGCTTTTCGGCGACCACGCCCTTCATCACATGTTTCCGACACTCGATCACGCGGTGTTAAAGTATTTGCACCCGATTTTTATCGAACACTGCAAGCTGTTCGAAGCTAATTATAGGGTGTCCACGCAGTTTAAAATGGTCGTCGGTCAATTCGAAGAAGTCATGCGAACGAGGTTTCAAACAAGCGACGAGAGAAAAATAAAGTCATTAAGAGATTGAAAATTTAAATTCGCAACCTGTCTTTACCTTCGGCAGATATTTAAAATTACCTAATTATTAATTATTTATTAACTGTAATGTGAACCTCGAATAGTAGTTGAAAATATTGTAATTATAAAAAAAAATTACACACACAGTTGTCCAATCGGTTAGAGCAACAGCACGGAACGCTGTGGAAGCCAGTTCAAGTCCTGTCCGTGTCGTAAAAAATGTTCAATCTAAAATTGATCTTTCATTTAATAAGTTATCTCATATATCACATTTAAAATCTTTTTGAGTGCTTCAAATGTGAACTACTTGCGTAAACTACAGGCAATATCTACTTGTAAGTTTATATACTTTTTAAATATATTTTTATTTGTGACCTAATGTTATGTAAAGTATATATACTATTTACAGCTAACATACTCAGGTGATAAAGTCCCCAAAATATATTCACAAGAGACCAAGGCTTTCTAAAGTTCTGCAAAGCTCAGGCTAGGGTCGCTTATAAGCTAACATAATACAGTATATTCTAAAATAACGTGGTAATGTTTTCACAAACATAATGTGTGTAAACTTTTTAAGTTGATTTAGTTACCCTTGTGGTATCGACTCTTTCAACAATGCAAAATCCTCATTAAAAAAAAAAAAAAGCTAGCAATCAAATTGTTGCTACTAAATATTAAGTAACAACGACATTTTATAAATATTTTTTTTCTATTACAATTTACAAAAATAAGAACAGTGATCAAGTATAAGTTAAAAAAATAAATATAATTCTTACTCAAGTGTACCTTGAAGCCCCATTTACATAAGGGAAAATAGTCGCGTTTCTTTTTATTATACTCTTTAAGTAGTCACTATTGTATTTTAAACGGTCTACACTTAAAATTGTGACTAATTTAGTATCTAAAACGCCAAATAATAAAAATATATACATACGTTCATCCTTATGATATACTAGCTGTGCCCGCGACTTCGTTCGCGTGGAATAGTGACTTGGGGTAGAATTTTAAATTATTTAGCTGTTTATTAAAGCCAAAGAAGAAAGTTTCAATGTTCTATCTTCAAAAACCACGAATTTCCATACAAACTTTCACGTCCCCTTTTAACGCCTTACTACCCCCTTATCACAAAGCCTATGTTCTTTCTCAGGGTCTAGACCACATGTGTACCAAATTTCATTCAAATCCGTTCAGTAGTTTTGGCGTGAAAGAGTAACAGACAGACAGAGTTACTTTCGCATTTATAAAATTAGTAGGGATTTCGTTATGTTGTATGTAGTTTTACTTCATTTCTATAGATTAAATTAAACACCAGACCGTGTAAGGTCTGTTGATGCTGTATTTTATCCTATACGTCGTATAGTTAGTGTTTCGTTCTTTAGAACGAAAACGAAAAAGCATAAACAGTGAAATCCCGTTCCCCCCGCATGGGCCGAACACATTTCTGTGTCTGTTTTACTGATCGGCTTTTATAAACAAGTAGACATAATATTTAAATAGAACATTTTAACAGTTTGAAACGCAAAATTAATTTGTTGAACTTACTTACAAATTATTTTAACTACGTAGAAGTATTTCATCAGACTTCTATACTCTACTTGACCGTGACAAATTATTGTTTCACCGGGATTCTAACCGACCGAGCATTGCTAGACAACCAATTGGCTACATGTAACTTATCACATTTTCGCGCTTCTGTAACCTTTTAAAACTAAAACACTCCAATTCAATGTGTAAATATTTACATATATGATATTATCATCTGTATATAATTCATATCAACCAAACAAAGCAAACTCCGTTTCATCGTGACCACTAACAAAATTATCACTGAAAGTTTTATGTAATTTTCCATTAATTATTCTCAATTAATGCGCACGTTTATTGGATATAAATTTGGAGGTCGGTTGTTATGTGGGCTTGAGTTATCTTCAAATCATGGCTATTTGTTTTCCCCAAATTGCCTATTCATCCACGCATGAAACAAACATAAAGCTTGAAATATCACTCCCACTTCAGATAACGCAGATATTAAAATTAATTAAAATGGAGTCACGTCTTTCCAATGGAACAGACATATTATGTATGTCCGTGACTTATATAGTGAAAAGAGGCAGGTTGACAGATTCAGTTCTCTGTTAAACAGGCATAAATAAACAAAAAAGTTTATTTGCACCCGAATTTTGTTGACATGTAGGGAACATGGACCTGGTAGGGATCGAAGCCACGACCCGATGATTATTAGCCATACATTACTACCACCTCATCTGGAAACCTAGATATTAAATTGGTGGTAACAATATCGGAATTCATTCACACATGAAAAAGCCTGAAATTTCAGTCTGTGGATTTCCGAATATCCAAAGCTAAAATAGGTCGACAGTGCATCTTGGGTAGAGTTTATACGGCTGGTGTATTTCACCTACCATCAAGTAAACTCGACGTTAGTCTGTCCTCCCCAATCATAAAAAAGTAAACTAATTTATCTCGTTTTAAACCATTAAATATGTCATACTGAATATAATCTCTATTAAGCATATAAACGTCTTTTGTCATCATTAAGCAAATATTTAAGAAGTTATAAATTAATGTTTGAAACATTCGTACGAAGTTTACGCAAATCCATTCTACGTACATTAATATTATTTACAGTTTGCTGCTTTGTTGTATCGTTAAGGATAACCCTTCAGAATACTGGAGTTCATTTAGAATTTATATTAATTATTTGAATTTGTGGGTAGAATCATTATTATATCAAGTTATGCATCAATACAAGATGAAGTTATATTGTCGTTTAGGTCGAAGGTATTTTCTCAAACCAAAGCTATTTTAGTAGTTGTAATACCAGTTAAATACGCAGCAAGAGGCAAACAGACATTTATTTGTTTCCAATGATGGATGTGACACCCTCGTATCACGTAGTAAGTTGTAATAGGTCCACAAAATGATATTTCTTATAAATATGAAAGTATTATTTCCATTCGAATAAAACACTTTAACGGTTTAAAACGGCGATATATTTTAGTTAAACTTGTTTGAAAATTATTTTTAACTAAGGCCCAACGAAATATATCGCTTTTTAAACCGTTAAGGTGTTTTATTAATATGTACTACTCGCGTAAACTACAGACAGTATTTAAATATGAAAGTATTATTTCCACTTTCTTTTTCTTCCGAAGAAAATACAGAAGAAGAAGAAGGTAGAAAGAGGAAGTTTTGGTGTCCTTTCTTTGATGACACCGTTATAGTTTATATATAATAGTAGTAGTATTAGCCCAAAATTTTCTTTGAAATTTGTGTAATGTGGTCGTTAAAAAGCAATAACAATTTTTCTTATGACGCTTAGTTATGCGCTGAAAGTTACGTCGTAGTCTAGTATCTACGGCGATCGCGCTCTGACCGAAATGCCTTTAGCATTTGCCATGTGAAAGGACAATTAAAACCTGGACATTTTATGTGTTATCTTCCATTTTAGGAGAGTATTTATTGACGGATATAAAGTTGTGGACACCGGCGGGTTCAGGAGGAGGGGGAGGGGGTGTTGGAATTGGTTTCAGGTCATTGAACATATTTATTTTATGAATAAACCACGTGACCAAGCCTATGATCCCCCCCCTGGCACCAAAATGATACGCAATTATTTGCTTACAAATTCAGATTTAAAAAATCGTATATAAAGGGAAAAGTTTTCTTACCCTTCTTCGATTATGTAAAATGCCGCAGTAATGACATTAGGTCCTCTTATTCGTATTATAAAGACACCATTGTTCTAAGCACCGGATTTCATTCTCACACTCTTTGTTTAACGCCGCCGTTTGCAATATCGCGAATACCATAGCCTATGTAAAGCCTTTAAGCGAGAATTTTCCTCCGTTATAAAGCTTCTTTTGGTGTGAATGTATGTACTTAAAACAATAGGCCATTTCAAACCTTTGACTTTGAACAAATGGTGCGTACTACAAACAGCACTTGAGCTTATTTACAAACAAGTAGTTGATCGACCGTCTATATAATATATAGTATAAGTTTTTTACGTAATGTAAATACGCATTTAATGAAACATAATACGAGTAATACTGTCTGTAGTTGTCTGTAGTACGCGAGTGGTACACATTTAAATAATACATTTTAACGGTTTAAAACGCGATGTATAATTGGTAAACTTATTTGAAAATTATTTTAACTATGGCCCGATGTTTCGGATGCTTTGCAATAGCCGTGGTCACGGGTTCACTAACCCTACTAATTAAAAACGTATACGTTCATTTTTCTACATATATACTTCTGAATAGGCACACAATTGAAGATTAGATACAAAGCAACCGTTTCATAATTCGATTAGCTAATTAAATGTCAATTTGTCTGGAAAGTTCTAGGTAAAACTAGCAATGGCCGGGGACTAAATGACCAAACTTTGAATTAACTTCAGTATTATCAAGGGTGTACCCTAAATATTTATATTAAAGGTAGTTTTCAAACACGAAGTTCAGGAGTGAGTTTAGTAGTAGAGTCTTATAATCAACAAAAATAAAATATATACTCGAACTAACATAGAGCCGGCACGCTATGTTATGAGCATAAGGTAACGTAACGGTTACGTTCATGATATCAGGCGTTCGAGTTTTAGTAAATATTTTTGTAAATATGTACTCTGATATGTACTTAAACGTGAAGCAAAAATCCTTCAGTACGACTTAGGCCGATCTGCAACTTACACCGATATACCCAGCCCCCGTCCCTCTGTTACTGTTGCAAACGACACGTCGGACCTTTCTTAAATTCTATTTTAAAAAAATGTAACTGCATTTCGCAAGGTTTCTATTGAACAACTTGTAAGCAAATCGACATTCGGCGTCTAACTTGGGAATTCAATACAAGGGAATTGGTATAAATCGTGTCGTGCGTGTTCAATTACAAGGCTGAGGAACACCTTTCTTTCGCCTTTTGTACACGTGCCGATTGCGCGATCTCGAGAAATTCTAGCGCTTCTGGTATTTTCTATGTTAACGTGTTCGCACTCAAGTCTGCGAGCGGTGTATCAATAAGTTGAAAAAAATCGACGATGACGTGTAGGGCTCGGTAGCTCAATTCGTTAGAGCAACTGAACGCTGTAGATGCCGGTTCAAGTCCTGCCCGAGTCGTACATTTAAAGGTACTTATACTAATATCTTCTTTATTTTTAATTCTGCTCCAAAATTTCTTCTCGTGGACCACGTATTATTTGACACTTGCAAGAATAAGTGGCACTGCGTTAATGTGTCCGTCGTCGCGCCAAAACAGAGGAACCGGGAATGATTCAATATAGCTTTCGAAATAGAGTAGAGAGATAGACTACGTAAAAGCCATCAGTATATAATCTGTAGTTTACGCGAGTAGTACATATTTAAATAAAACACATTCAACGGTTCAAAATGCGAAATGTGCTAGTTAACTTACATATTTTAATTCGGCCCGATGATTCGGATGCTTTGCAGCAGCTGTGGAAATCCCCACTGTGTGACAATGACTGCTGGTAAGATCCGATCCGTTGTATTAAAATACATGATATTTAAATAAAACACGTTAACGGTTTAAAACGAAGTATATTAGTAAACTTATTTGTTAGTAGTTAAACTTAAATGATTTTTAACTTCGGCCCGATATTGTTAAATAGTTAAACTTTAATTTTAAATAAGTTTTTCACTTTATAGTGTAATAAAATTGGTGTACTTGAGATGGTTCTTGGCTTGTTCACAAACTCGCGAGTCTTGAATTTTACGATTACGATTTGGTGTTTTCAGAGCTTTTCCCTTTAGGAGGAGGTGGTTATTATTTATGTAAGACTTGAGGCTAAATGCTTTAATATCCGCTAAGAATCGTTTTGCATAACTTAGTGTGACGACAAGGATCGCACCTCAAATTCTGAAATGACGGCCTCGTTGGGCTAGCAATGTTTGATCAACGGGTCGTGGGGTCAATCTGTACCGAGTCAAATGTATTTTTAATATAAGAGATCGTCTGAAAATCTGTGAACCGTCCAAGTGGCGTTTAATCGCGTTTTTGTTCCAGTCTGTGGATTACCGATAAAGCAAAGTCAAAATAGGACGACAGCGCATCGTGTCAAGATGTCTCGGGTATTTCGTCCTTTGTTAAGTGAACACCAAGCTTGTCTGTCCTCCTGCGTTATACAAAAATGTTTTACCTTACAATTGTGACTGTAGGCGTGTTGTGTATATATGTATGTATACATTGATAGTTCCGCGATAAAACGTCTATATAGAATACGATATGGTTTTCTGTGGTAAAGAAACGTGATCCGAATATTTTTATCTAACAATCCGTCTTACGTATACAAACGAAACTGAGCAGATTTTTACATAAGCGTTAAATAACTATATACCTATATTTACGATTCAACTTCGACGATACATAGCTTTTATTAATAGGGGCAGTTATTATAAGGCAAGGCGAGGTAGGCTGATCTCTGAAAGTCCTTAATTTTTTTTTTTAAGATAGAGGAGGACAGACAATGGGAGGTGAAATACCCCAGCCATATAACATCTAAACAAGATACGCTGTCGACCTTTTTTGGCTTTGGATATTACTTTCAGAGATAAGTGTATACAGACAAGTCTGAGTCAATGGCGTTGTGCTCGGAAGAATGTGGGACCCCAAGGGGCCTTCTGACAGCATATTTGAAAATAGATAAGCGTATGAGAAAAATATTTTAAACTTTTAAAAATGTAACTGTTCTTCTACTTATCTATAATTTTTAAGGCTTAAATAGGTTCTACGCAGAAAGAGGGAATTGATAGTCCATTTTTTTAAGTACTTATTATTATAGGGGACTTTTTTATAATATATTTATTCTTACGTATCACATAATTATTATAGATGTCGAATACAAATGCTATTGTAAGAGTAATCTAGAACCAGCACTTGCCGACTCAGCCACACTGGACTGTAAAGTACCCGTAGTGTAAATTCCAGCTTGAACTCTACTGTAATACTGCATAAATTTAACTCGCCGACACCCTCTGCCACGGAAATCGTAGAAATGTGTCTTTAAATGACTTTCGCCTAAAAAATTTTAATACAGTGAGATATTTTATAAAGGACTATTTGTAGGGTAATGTAGTTGGTTCTATAATATTTATGTTAACGTCGTATTTTAACCAAAATAAAAATGTCAATGATCAATAGAAACTAACCAACTGTATGCTTTTTTTAAATAATAATAATAAATCTCTTTATTTGGCGTTCCTTTAGTCGAATTTTAGAAAGAAATAAATGTAATTACAATAAAATAATTATTAATAAAGGATTAAATTTAATTTTAAGAAAAGTGATGCCAGCATAGCATAATTTGCAGCACAGTTATGCTACAACACTGATTTTCAACAAAACCCTAGAATAATAAAATCTAATTCTAAAGTTTGTAAATAATCTTCTCTCCTTCTTTTACTAACTTATCAACTCACTCTACAACTAATCAATCAGATTAAACTAATGGAAATAAATAATTGAAAACGAAAATAAAACTCGAGAGCATGAGGAAAACAAACTGTATAAAAAATACATTTCGCGTCTTTCTAAACGTAATTTTCGAAAATTAAATAAAACACACGATAAGAACCAAATTTTCTTACAAGGCGAAGAAAATTCTCAACTCCATAACACAGCGTAAGCAATATTTAAACGCTCTCGAAACGAATTCACCTAATTACAGGGCGATCCCCGTAAAAGTGATAAAATGCTCAATTTCCATCGTTTTCGCTCGCTTCGTGGTATCTTATAATTCTAAACAATTTGCCTACGCAAGAGTTTGGGAATTGCTCTCGTTCAAAGTAAGTACCCGAGCGAACTTATCTCGGCATCACACCAATTTCACCTCTCAGGAAAATTGACTATTTACTTTAACATACGTTACTGAAGATGAAACGTACATAGGGACCGCTTTACCTTTCATAATTAAAATTACAAGTACTTCCACGCTCTATTAGCAAGAACGTTGATAAAAATATCGCATTTAACGTACAAGTATGCATAATTACTATTGTATTGTATATATATTATGTGTCTATAATATTGAACGCTTGTTAAAATATCGTAAAAGGGTAAAAGATGAACTTTTACTTGTAATTATGACAAAGAATAACGGACGAGCGTGGTTTTCAGTTCATGGAAGTTGAAATACCCAACCAAGCGCTGTAGATGTATTTTGCCTTTTTTCCGAAAATGTTATTTTGTTATTCAAATGCCATAGTTAACTAAATGATTAGAAATCATGCTGAACAAGGATTATCCTCTAAAATAGAGACTCGAAATTAAATACTGTCTGTAGTTCATAATAATGAAATAAAAACTCTTGGTTCCAAAAAACAGCATACCAACAAACGCAAAGACACCGTTAGTCACCCGGCCAGTTTTGCCAAATACCAACTTCGACGGAACAGAGTGTGTTAGCGTAGCAGGTATTTTACTTTGACGTCAGAGACACCCTCCATCTTTATTCTCCCCGTAACGGCTGCTACAATGCATCCGAAACGTCGGGCCGTAGTTAAAATAATTTTCAAATAAGTTTAACTAATATATATCGCGTTTTAAAGCGTTAAATATATTTAAAAGACTCGATATTAAACATATTATAACATATATATATACTAATATATAAAGCTGAAGAGTTTGTTTGTTTGTTTGAACGCGCTAATCTCAGGAACTACGGGTTCGAATTTAAATATTATTTTTCTGTTCGTTAGAGCATTTATCTTTGAATGATCCGCGACGCTACGTGTCTATCTTTTAAAATTAACTTCCAAGAACGACGGAAAGAGCGCCACCGACGTCGTGCGTAACAGCTTAAGTTTATAAAGATAAAGGATTTGGATGCCCAAAATAAATATTCTTAGCGGACGAAGTCGACGTGCGACGAAGACGAAACTGCAACATCTAGTTTTTAAATATCAGTACTGTGTATTAGTTTACCTCAAATTCAGTTTAATTAGCTTGTTCTGACACAAAGTACCACATTGGGCAGCAATTCTGTTGAAACGATGCTATCAATTGAGCAAGTCACATTAATTTCAATATTGCTCACATTACGTACACATTACTGACAGCTCATCATTCAATGTGCTCATATTCGTTTTGGATTTGTTTAAGCAAATGGTATCAATACTCTGCGGTAATTTATCAATTCGAACCAATAGGTTTTAGATCACAGACAAACACAGACAAGCTTTTAGTATCAGTGACACTTCATCCATAACTAAGCCGAGGAATAAGTTTATGGAGATAATAGTGTTGCTGTTTTGGTAATAATATATTTAGGTCATATGGATCACAACTACAATGTAAATAAATTGGCATATAGTGCCTTACAAGTCGGTATTAGATTTTTTTCAAATGTTTATTGTAATTATTGTTTAGTTTCTCTTTTATCTCTTCGTTTGTATTTTAATTTAATGTTACTTTTGTCTATCGCCTTATAAATAAATTAAAAATATAGTTACGTATTAGTAGCTTAATTTCAATTTATTTTAATTACGACTCAACACTTAGAATACTTTGCACCGGACATTGTCCTTTAAAAATAAAATAACTAATATACATATATCGCGTTTTAAACTGTTAAAATTATGAAGAAACCCGTAAAACTTCTTGGCATCAACTTTCTTAAAGAGTGCATATTCTGCAAACGTCGTGAAACTGAAAAAAATATGACGGTAGTTATGTCTTAGTACCCACCAGAACTCAATACCTCAACCCAATAAATACCACAACAAACACAAACGATTGAAAACACCCCGCATGTGTCCCTTCAGAGGATTATTTACCCCTTCATCGTGTGTTCAGCGAAAGTCAATAATGTCCCATTCTTTGGACCGTTAAAGTTCAATTAAGTGCCGCTATGGCGCGTGAAATGAAATATAAAAGTCGAACCATCAGTGGTAGCCGTAAATTCGCAGCAATAAGTGTTTTATAGGGCTTCAGCCATTAGTGATCTTAAACTAATACCTTCCACGGAACTCGTGCAGTTTATTGAATACCACCTACACTTCTATACTTATATATAAAGCTGAAGAGTTTGTTTGTTTGTTTAAACGCGCTAATATCAGGAACCACTAGAACTAGACTAGAACATTTATCGAGGAAGGCTATATATAGGCTTTACAACATCGCAATTCAACTTAGGAATTAAGAAACAGTGGGTAATATTTATCTTTGAGTGCTTCAGTTGCATACACTGAGATGTTCAAGATACCCTAATAATAAGTATGAAAAAATTACTCCTCTTTAAATGCTGTCAAACATATCCGCGACAGTGTGTGCTGCAACAGCCGAAACGTCGGGCGGAAGTTAAAAAAAATCAAATAAGTTTAACTAATACATATCGCGTTTTAAACCGATAGTGTTTTATTTTAAAAGTGTGTGTCTATCTTTTATATAATAAAAAAAAAACGTATTCTGCGGACGACGTCGCGGGCACAGCTAGTCAATAATAATAACGTTATTATGTGCACATTAAATGATTAATGTGACATTATGGTTCTGAGCAAGGAATTTATTATGTTAAACAAACGAGCGATAAAGGTGGCTATTTGTTAGGCTCGTTTATAGTAACAGTTGTTGAGGCTTTGGGCTTTGTAATGTTTTCTTTTGAGAGTATTCACTTTTATGTTACAAGTGTGGCTATGATACAAGTGAAACGTACATATCTTTTTTATTCCTAAATCATAAAAGAGCAATACTTACAGAAATTTTAATAAATTAAGACTTTCGAAGCCATTAGAGTCTTGTGTGTAATTGATCCTTTGCTACAAATATTCATAGTACATGCAATTTAAAAACTTAAAATTGAAAAACTAATTTTTTGCTCATAATGGCACTATATGAATTAAAAATCGATAATCAATTGAAAAAAATACAATTTGAGCAGGACATAATAGTAATCTTTTTTAATCAGTGTATTTTTGTATTTTTTGTCTCAAAATAGCGTAATGGAAAATTACTTGCTGTATCTGAGGAATTGTTGGAAAAATGGTAAACAATAATTAACTAAAGCAAACTGGCTTTTAAATTAAGAATAAAACAAGAAAGAGAAAAATATACCTTTGTTTATCATTTATTTTTGGGCTGTTCGGCCGACGTAAGCAAGAAGAGGTTCTCGACGTTAATTCTTCGAGCAATCGAGGAACTAACATCTGATGATGCCGTCGGCTCGTGATGGTGAAACGTCGAGAACCTCTTCTGCCTTACATCGGCCGGACAGCCCAAAAACAATGATATGTTGAACGGCGGCCGCTATTTAGAACTCTGTAATTCGTAGAGTTAGGTAAAATTCTACCCTCAAACCATCTTTTAAATATAATATGGAACTTTTATAATTGAGTAAAGAATTATTATATCAAATATAAGTCATGGGTTCGATTCTCACCGGTTCTAGAGTGTTTGTAACTCTTTCTTTTTTTAAATATAACCCAACGTCCCAATAATCTGTTTATATAAGAATATTGAAACAGATGTATCGTAAGTGTTAATTTGGATGTCTGTTTAGTCCGTGGATTTCAAAATGTCTTAAGTCAAATAGAGTTTTAAATAGCTCAACTTGGTCTGGGATAAGTAGGTATGTAGTTCGTGACCTGGACGGAATTTCGATATTTCAGAAACGTTTGAAAGCTTTAATATTTTTCACGTGTTATTGCACATGAAGGCACTATATAATTTAAAAATCGAAAGTAAACTGAAAAAAAAATTTCTACTCGGGCAGGACTTGAACCGTTCATCGTCAGCGTCCCGTTCTCTTCGCTGTCGAATTTTTTCAACTTATTGATACATGCACCCGATGCATACACCACTCACGCAATGTAATTTCAACCTTAACATTTACGTATTAAAATGTGACGAAAAAATTCGACGATGAGGTGTAGGACTCGGTAGCTCAATTGGTAGAGCAACAGCACGGAAAGCTGACGATGCCGGTTCAAGTCCTGCCCGAATCGTAATTTTTTTCAATTTATTTTCGATTTTTAAATGTTTCAGAAATTTTATAAATTGATTAGATAAATGTTGGACTCGGTAGGGACCGAACCCACGACCTTTTGATTTAAATATTACCCATACATTGTTTCCATCACGCCAACGTACCCCTCAATTTTTTTACTTGAAATATACTTTCTATACACTTAAGATAATTAATTAGGTTTATGTTCTTATATAATTTACAGCAGCTATTCTACCTAAAAGGCCTATTCCTATGAAGCCTGCAAAAATATTGCTCATTCAGCGCTATATTTAATCCGATAAGCCAAGAAACGTGATTATGTTCCCGAACTGAAGCCTAATTCTCATAATATCCGATACATTGTTTAACATATTTCAGGGATTAGGGACGTTCTATTGGATCACCAGAACACTCTGATGACGCTTATAATGATACAATATTTTCAAATATTACAAGATACACACATATACAACAAAATTATATATTTAATTGATTATGTAAATCATTTTATGAGAGACAAACATAGGGCCGGCCCACTTTATGTAACATAAAATAGCCTTATAAAACCGAAGCAAGATGCGCTGCCGACCTTTTTCTCTTTGGACATACGAAAAACTGAAACCGAAACTAATTAAACCTCGTTATCTATAGACGGCGTTTCGTGACCCGACAGAATTTAGATATTTAGGCAACCGTCAAGCATCCTAAACGTCGGGCCGAAGTTAAAAATCAGTTTCAAATAAGTTTAACTAATATATCGCGTTTTAAACCGTTAAAGTGTTTTATTTAAATGTCTACTACTCGCGTAAACTATAGACAGTATTTATACCCATATAGTGATATATGTAAACTAACGATACTGTCAAATTAAATGTACCTTGATACTATACACCTAAGTTGCATGAAACGAACTTACATCGAATTTCCTTCAATTTCCCATATAAACAAGATTGCCTTATCCATAAATCAGGCGTCTCATAATCGTTAAATTCCCAGAAGTCACGACTCCGTATTACATAGAACATAAAACAAATTCAGTTATGAAAATTCTATCCACAAAGGCTCACTTAATTTTAAACATCTTCTAAAAGATTTACGACGCAGTTAAATGAAAAAAAATTTACTTTTATGACATTTTCAGGCCTTCCACCGCAAAGGCTCGTGATAACGTCAGCGGACAAAGTAAATCGTAAACGGTGTATGAAGGCAAGAAAGACATTTCCGATTTCCATCAAAAGGGATCTTGGAGAGATTTTAGTAAGCTTTGCTCACTCGTGTTCTGTTAAGCACCCTTAACACACATAAAGGTAACGCGTAACATTCGCAGGACTCGAATCTACAATCTAGCTATAAAGCCGAATTGCTTTTACCAACTAGATTTTAGTAGTGACTAATCCTGGGTTCGACTTCCACCCGGGTCCCATCTATTTGCATTCTTTAAATTCTTGATCTGTTCACAAACGTTGCTAAATATTCATTTGAATTAGATACGTTTTTTTATTTTAACGTTTATTTGTGTAATAAGTTCTTATTTTTCTGTATATGTTTATAGATAGTTACATTCTTCTCTTGTATTTTACTGCGTTATATTATAAACAAATAACGCTTTGCTTCTCTGTTAAATACTGTCTTAATTTATATAAGGGAAAATACTACTGTACATGTATTTAGTTTAAACAAGAATCTATACTAATATATAAAGCCAAAGAGTTTGTTTGTTTATTTGAACGCGCTAATCTCAGGAACTGCTGGTTTGAATTGAAAAAATATGTTTGTGTTGGTAAGAACATTGACGGAGGAAGCTTATAGGCTATTAAACATCACGCTGTGACTAAAATAAGCAAAGGTACAGCGAAAAATGTCAAAAAAGTTGGGAAACTATTCATCCTTGTGGGTTTCCGACGCATGCGCGGCGAAAACGGTTCAAGATACCCACAAGATACGAATGAAAGAATTATTCCTTTTTTAAAATCTAAAAAAAGTCCGCGACAGTATATGTTTTTTTTTTAAGATTAACTTTCAAGAACGACGGGACGCGGACGAAGTTGTGGGCAAAAGCTTAAATCTATAAAGATGAATAATAGGTTTGCCACAACAAATGTGGATGACCAAAATAACTATTCTAAGCGGGCGAAGTCGCTGACACAGCTAGTAAATATATAAATTACCAAGACACCATATTAAAACACATTTTTGTCTATTTATGAAATAATTTTCAGTCACGATTGCCTTTTATTTAAACAATTTTATTTTAAATTTATAATTTTAAAGATGTATACAAAGTCTACATTTTTAACAGGACTATCAGAGAAACTCTCACTTTGAACAAATGAACTAATGGTTATTCGCAGAAGTCTGGCCTGAGCGATTCGTCTTGTAAGAGGATTAAGCCGCTTACCATGTCCGACCAGCGAGTAAGTCTGGACGTACTAGGACCTACCTGGCACTAGACATTCTCATATTGGAGCTGAGTGAGTTCCTAAAGCTTTCGTGGGTAGGGATTACTATACGGGATATATAAATTGGGCAACCGTGGGTCGATTCTATTAGCCGGTTTAAGGATATTTCTATTGTCTATATAATATCAAGAGTATCAAGAGGATTACTTTAATTAAAGGTGAATTAATTTAACTAAACCATGTTAACGGTTTAAAACACGCATTTTTTAAGTTAACCCTATTGAAAACTATTTTAACTACGGCCTGATGTATCGGACGCTTTGCAGCAGCCGTGGTCACGGGGAGATTAAAGATGGAGGGTGTCTCTAATGTCAAAGAAAAGGTGCTACGCCAGCGCCATCCAATGTGTACTACTCACGTAAACTAGAGACAATATTTAAAGTGAATTAAACTAACCTGACATCTAAATAAGCGCATCTTATCAAGCGCATGTCATCCTGTTTTGACACGCCACATTTAGAAATCCACAGAAGCTGCTTCGGTACCCGGACGGAACTTCGATATTCCTACTACCCATAAATATTTTTAAAGACATGTTTTTAGAATCGTCATTTTAACATTAGCTTACTACTTACTATCATTTGACCTAGACTCTCGATAAAGCTTCCTCCATAGTTAAATTTCTACAAGCATTACGTTAAGTGAGAGGATTCGTGGGTTCGAATCCCGGGGAAACATAGCGCGTGGTAAAGCACAATTTTTGAATGATATCTTCATTTAATATATTAGTAGTAGTAAGAAATTTCTATTCACTATACAATTCTAATGGTATGACCATTAGAATTTTATAGTATATGGTACCCAGAAACAATAATATTCTAATTAACTGTAGGGAAAAGCAGTAATGTTTGGATCGCATATAAGCACTCCACTTAATCAACACGAACTAAAATAATTGAATTATCTAAAATATGTTTTTGTGGTTTTTGGCGATTTTTAAGGTTATATTTTTATTTGTTTACGACACACAACGTAAATCAATTCAATATGACTTATATATTGACATACTAATTAACCTTAATTGTATAATAATAATACTTTTTTAATGATTAATAAAGACGACTAAAAAGGTTTACGTACACAAAACTGTATTTATTGCAAAGTAGTTAGTAATAACTAAAGCGAACTTAACTGTGTTCATTCTAATACACTATGCAGAAAAATGTTAGTAAAGATTCTTTAAACATATATATATTTTTATGTTCTTTAGATCTTCATAGACTTAATTTAAAAACTGATAGGAAAAGTTGTAGCATAGGATTCGAGTCTGGTGTCGCGATCTAGTTTTGAGCAAGTTGTATTTGAAACTAGGCTGTATCAACGGTCTTTGAAGCTGTGTGTTTTGCTTGCCTCGTTGTGTAGGTAATTAGCATTTAAACAAAACACTGGTAACGGTGTAAACTACGAAATATTTTAGTTAACTGATTTACAATTTATTTTTATTGACGTTTCAGATGTGCGGCAGTCGTCATGGACGAAGATACGTACTAAAAACGATATGGTGTACGTCATTTAAATGCTGAAATATACTAGATAACTTATTTACGCTATATGTAAACTTGTATAATAATTTCATACATTTCGCGTTTTAAACCGTTATAAGTGTTTCTTTTAAATATGTATACCTATAACCTTGCTCTTAATGATCTTTTAACATCCTTTATGGAAAATTTAAAATAGGGAATGGAAAGCTGATTCTATAGACTGCTTATTAGGCCTTCAATAAAAATAAGTGTGATAGGTGTATGTAATTATAATAATAAAAACTAATTTTAATTATGTTTTTAGCATTCCTTCTATTGATATTAATTATATTGAATAATGTATTAACATAAATTTAAAAAATATAATATATAATTAACAAAGTACATAGTCATTAATAACTGTAACACGCCGATTCACCAAAATAAAACGGCCCATCGCGTGCGCATTCAATCAGGGCCTATCTGCTCCACGTGACAGCCGACTTAACGCGAAAACAAAATCTATTTGTTTATAATTTAATTTTGATTATCATTGATTTTAAATTGGTTTTGTGACAAATCAGTCTTTTTTTTACGATCAAACTACGTGACTTGTAAGTATTTTGTTATTTGATTCGTATTTATAACTGTAAAACACTTGTACATTTATTTTATTCGTGATAACCAATACATAATAACATTTTTAAAGTAATGTTCAAAAACACCTTTAAATTAATATGGTCTAACGAAAGAAAAACGTTACTTACCCACTGCAAAAATTAAGAGAATCGCTTTTTCTTATCACATTAATTACGCAGGGTATAAAAATAACAATAATATCAGTTTTACATTGTCGTTTTTCTTTTTGGAAGTAATTTGTAAGCTTATGACAATGGATAATTTAATTGGCCGTGGGTTAAGATTGGTTTTTTTTTTTTTTTTGTTGTAAATTTTAACTATTAACAGTTTCATTCGTTTATTTGAATTAGTTATCAAAAAATATGAGTAATGTGTAAAAACAAAGTAGACTTCTTTCTTTTTAATCTACTTAAGACCAATTATATTGGACATATTATTTTGCTAGATATCAAAAAAAAAAAAATATTAATTATCAATAATGTTTCTATCGATATTAGATTATATTTAACATTTAATGTAATATAGACGGTAACAGTGTTTTGTTTTTATGCATATTCATAATACTTATACTAAATATCCTAAATTGTTCACTACTGTATAATGATTATACACAAAGTCTTTTCGCTATGTGATATCCAGTTGACATGGGGCTTGGGGCGAACACACATTTGGTCTGACCGATATTTCGATGGAAGCAAGTAGATCAGTCCTGTGGCATGAATATCATTCAAAGAGACAGGCTTTTGTAAACATATTGTGTTAATCTTAGTTTTTGTTAAAAGCTTTTGCATTTAAATAAAACACTTTAACGGTTTAAAACGCGATATATTAGATTTTTAACTTCGGCCCGACGTTTCGAATGCTTTGCGCCAGTCGTGGTCACGGGGAGACTCCCCGTTTTATTTAAATGTGCAATACTCGCGTAAACTATAGACAGCTTTTGCATTATCATTTTAGGCGATACTTTAGCGGTCATCCCAAGTTTGGGTCAATGACCTCCACTTTGAAACACTTAACTGGAAATAAAGTTTGCGATATACCTACCATCTGTTATAACAAAAGAGCTTACTCTTGTGTTAATAAATGGCGGGCGTTGGTCTAATGTATGTCTAATATTCAACGGGTTCGATTCCCACTAGGTTTCATCAGATCCCATCATGTTTGTAATTAAATTACAATTTGTCTGAAAGATGGACTATCTGGATTAGATGGGTGAATCGAAATCCCCCCGGCAAACCCCCCCCCCCCGGCCCCAACGGCCCCCCCCCCCCCCCCCCCCCCCTCCCCCCCCCGGGGGGGGGGGGGTGGGGGGGCGGGGCCCCCGGGGGGGGGGGGGGGGTGTTTCCCCCCCCCCCGGGGGGGGGGGGGGGTTTCCCCCGGGGGGGGGGGGGCCCCCCCCCCCCCCCCCCCCCCCCCCCCCCGGGGGTGTTCCCCTTTGTTTTTTTTTTGGGGGGGGGTTTTTTTTTCCCCCCCCTTCCCCCCCCCCCCCCGCGCGGGGGGGAAAAAAAAACCAAAAAACCCCCCCCCTTTTTAAAAAATTTTTTTACCAACCCCCCCCCCCCCCCCTCCCTTTTTCCCCCCCCCCTTTCCTTTGGGCGCCCGGGGGCGCCCCCCCCCCCCCCCCCCCCCCCCCCCCCCCCCCCCCCCCCCCCCCCCCCCCCCGCCCGCCCCCCCCCCCCCCCCCCCCCCCCCCCCCCCCCCCCCCCAAAACGTAAAAAGTAATTTTATATATTGCTAATGTGCATGTAATTTATTAACAATGCATTTAGTTTGTATTATACAATTATTTTTTTAAATTCGTAACTAATAAAGCGTCCAAAAATAGAAAAGCATATACAAAAAACGCGTCGTATAATCTGGTGGCTTTCATCGTGTCATATTTAAAAAATATAAATACTATAGTCATTATACTAAAATAACTTGAGTATTTAGTATGCCAGTAACTAAATAGTGACAATAAATAAATACCCCAGCTATATATTATCCAAACAAGAGGCGCAGTCGACCTATTTCGGCTTTGGATATTCGGAAATCCACAGACTGAAACTGAAACGCGAAAAAAACTTCATTTTTCGTCTGTGGACGATGATTTGTAACCGGGATAAAATTTCGACTTTCCCACCACCCAATTTATATCCAAATTTCCAGACGAAGTCCAACATGTTTCTGAAAAAATATAAATTCATTTAAAACACTTTGGACGCGGCCGTAGATACTTTGCTACCATTACACTAAAGAACCCGTCAACTATCCTTAGTAATACCGTCAATCAAACATTTCAGTTTTATAAGATTTTCAATTTTTGTTAGATTTTTTCAGGCGATGGCACCGAACACAGAACGCCAGGTCAGCTTTCCAAATCTGCCGTACCCCCATTTGCGGGATGACCTACCGAAAACCGCGCACCAATGGATCGATGGTAAACGGGAGCAGGATGGCGCTGAAGGCCTCTGGAGAATCCATGATGGTTTATACGATTTCACAGACTTCATCCAATCACATCCCGGGGGGCACACAATGGCTAGAATGTACTAAGGTATACTTTAAAATTTACATAACACTTATAGATTGTAGACAGGACAAAGAAAGCAAAGAAACTTGACCCAGACAGAATTTCAATAGTCCTACCAGGTTGGGACTAGTTATATAGACTGTGCTTAATTTACAAATTGATTTACAAGCTTGCAGGATTTTGCGGTAGTCGAACCCACAACCCGATCGGTGGATAAATTTTGAATAATCTTTATTTTGTTAGTGTGGCCCCCAAGTAATATTATAATAGTAAGAATTGCAAAAGATAGCTAAGAAATGGGCTGTATTTCCTAGCTTTTGTTGTCTTCTTTCCTTCTCTTAACGTAACTGAATGACAGACTACTGTAGTAATTTATTATTTTGTTATTTTCCACGACTATTTTCCACAGTTCACAGATATAAACCAGTTAATGTAAATTCTAATCGCTGTTCTACAGTATTTCATAAATAAACAAATACATTTCTAAGTTTAGTATTACACTTTTAAACTTCTGATGATATAAATAAAATAAACTTAACGATTTGAAACGAAACATTCGGATAGATGTTGAGTAGCTTCACAAATAAATATATATTTATTAGATACTCGTATTATAAAGCTAAAGAGTATGTTTGTTTGTTCGAATTTTAATATTTTTATGTTGGGGAATGTGGAAAAAAGGGAGATTCATCATCTTTGACTCCGTTGCATGTGTTACGAAAACGGTCAAAGTAACGAAAAATAAGTATAAAAGAATGATTCCCCTTTAAATTATCTACAAAAAAAGTTCTAGACAGTATATGTCTATCTTTTATACTATATTATAATTCCCAAGAACGACGACGTAGGCTAGAAATTATAGATATAAGAAGGTTGTTTGCAAAAATAAATTTTGAAATCTAAAATAACTGTTTGACGCGGATAAAGTAGCTGGCACAGCTAATGTATCTCACTATACATGTACATACGTATACATAACGTTCACTACAAAAAAACCGTATACGATTGGTATTTTAATCGATCCCAAATCCTTTTCAGGGCACTGACATAACAGAGCAATTCCTAACACATCACTTAAGCGGGAACGCCGAATCAATCATTCCGAAATATTTCGTTCGAAAAACGAAGCAGCCGAAAAATTCGCCCTTTACGTTCGCAGACGACGGCTTTTATTCGACGCTCAAATCAAAGATAGTTGAAAAACGAAAGGAAATACCGAAGGACGTGAGAAAGAAAAGCGATTTGATTACCGACATGTTACTAGTGCTATTCCTAATTGGAAGCCCTTTAACTTGTTGGGTTTGGACGCAGAATCTCCTACTGGGACTTGCGTCTACTGTCGTGGTCAGCTACGTCCTAACCTGCCTTACTTTCTGCGGACACAACTATTTCCATAGAACCGACAGCTGGAGGATGTATGTGTTTAATATATGTGGATTCTCTTATTCGTAAGTAATTTTTTTTGTTTATTTGGGTAAGTGTAGTCTTTCCCCTATGGCGGGTGGTGGAAACACATTTCTGTGTTCGTTTATTGTTTATTTGGTATTTCTACAGAACAATAATCATAAGCCAATAATGGATTTCACAATTAAGAAAAATCATAAAAATTTGTAAAACTAAGATCTATTTAACAAAAGAAATTAAAAAAACCAAATTTAACGACGAGAGGGCAAATACTTAATTGAGGAAGGACATTTTCAGTTTTCATTTGCCTTTAAAAAAATATATTATTTCCTAGGATTTTAATTATTAAATATTATTATGTGATTAAACAGGTGTATAAATGTAAAAACGGTAATATTTTTCACATACAGAGAAATGTATGATATTTAGTATGTTTCTTAAGCACTTATTCAACATTAGAATCTTCATATTCAATACAACTTTATTCTTAACTTTAAAAAAAGATAAATTAAGCATATTTTTTACCTACCAATTAACATCAACTTTATAATTTAATATATTAATACGCTAAATTTCATTGTTTTATCGTGAGATCACTTCCAAGAAACATGTTACGTGCCATCATACTTAGCAATACTTTTGAGAATACCTTATTTTTTGTACTGATTTCTGCAGTAGTTACGCTATATTTTGTTGTAGTAGAAATAGTTTTTTCAAAATCTTTACGAACGGCAGATAATAGGACAAATTGAACGAAATGCGCACAAACATCCAATGTTCAAAATCCGTGCTGTTGCTCTCCACTTGAGCTCTTGGGTATGGAGTAACAGCACGGAACACGTTCTGTGCCGGGTAATCTGTTATAATTTAAAATACTTTTATTCATTAAATAAATTAATACTGTTTCAATAATTCTGATGGAAGTGCAGAAGCTCTACCACATTCTTCTAAAATGTTTATTGATAAAATGTTTTATTGTTCTAGGGACTGGCGGGTAACACACGCAATGTCACATCATTTACATACAAACACGGCTCAAGACATTGAACTGGGATTATTAGAGCCGTTCCTTCAGTTCCTGCCGAATCCCAATAAACCAATTTTGGTGCAAATGGCTGCTTTTTACTATCCCGTTATATACGCGTTCGTTATCTTGGGATGTTTGATAAAGGAGTATGTATTTTGTTTTGTCTATTTGTTATCTAATACATAGGATTATACTTTTCTTTATATTATATTTAAATAAAACACTTTAACGGTTTAAAACGCGATATATTAGTTAAACTTATTTAAAAATGATTTTTAACTTCGGCCCGATGTTTCGGATGCTTTGCAGCAGCCGTGGTCACGGGGAGACTAAAGATGGAGGATGTCTCTGACGTCAAAGTAAAATTGGTTTCAGGAATTGCTGAATCTTCTTGTGCGGCTTGAAAATTGTGTCAATAGAAGCTAGATCTATCTGTAACTCCCTTCACATATGGTAGGTAGGCGGGCTGACGTTTAACTGTGGGTGGCTTGTTCCTGTTCCTGGGATGCTGCGGAGGAAATCTCAGCTTGTTCTTGCATAGGACCTGCTTGACATGCTGTAACTCCTCATTTAAGTGAGCAGCATCACAAAGACGGCGGGTTCTCTGAAACAAATATACTCCGACAGAACTAAGTTGGGTGGGGTGGTGATGTGAGTCACCGTTCAAATACCTATCTGTATGGGTTTTTTCTAAAAACGGTATGCCCAACGGTATTACCGTGTTCATCACGAATTACTAAAATGTCTAAGAAAGGTAGAGTGTTATTGTCCTCATGTTCCATTGTAAACTTAATGTTATTATGAATTGAGTTAAGGTGTTTAAGAAATGCGTGTGCTTGTGCTTTGGGTAAGATGGTGAAAGTATCATCTACGTATCGCTTGTAAAGCTTAGGTTTAACCGGGGAAGAAGCAAGGGCCCTCTCCTCAAAGTCTTCCATAAAAATGTCAACAACTAAGGGTGAAACTGGAGAACCCATGGCTACCCCATCTACCTGAACATAGAAATCCCCATTCCAAAGTAGGTACCCGGTTGTCAAGCAGTGTTCTAAGATATTCGCATATTCTATGGGCATGTTGTGTTTAATAAGTTTGCTCTTAATAATTTTGATACAATCAGCTATAAGTAAGTTTGTAAAGAGTGATGTGATGTCAAAGCTTACCATAACCTACAACATACAAAACTAATCAGTTAGTAAATTTAATTCAATTAACACATTCTCTAAAGAGATTTTTTTTATTGATAGTGGAGGACAGATAAGCTCGGGGTAGACTTGATGATGGTTGAAATTCCCCAGCCTATAATTTTGGATATTCGGAAATGAACAGACTGAAATCGAAACCTGATTTAACTTCAGGGCTTTGTCATCTGTGGACGGAGGTTCGTGACACGGACGGAATTTCGATATTCCTACCAGCCATTTTATATCCAGATTTCCAGACGAATTCCAATATGTTTCAGAAAAATTATAAATTTTTTAGAAAATGAATGTTGGCCCCGGTGGGGAACCTAAACCACGACCTGTTCATTATTAGCCGTACTTTGCTAGCATTGCACCATTGCCCGTCAATGTAAATTCGTCTAATAAACAAATCATTGTAAATGTTCGCCAGCTCTGCAGAAGTAGCCTAACTGCATAGTCTAAAAATGTTAACACTGCCGAAAAGTGTTAACATAATTTTTACATAAATGAATTAACCATTTTAATTCATTTTCGCCTGAGTTAATTGTGCATTCTTTTTCTCCTTATTGAAAATAATAATTTTTGCTATTAGGCCACTCTGCCTCTAGCAGGCTCATATACGCCGCGGATTTATGTATTCCATTCGCGATATTTAAAACATTTTCAACATTTTCCATTTCAGCGTGGCAGTTAGTTTAGCGGGATATCGTGGGAAAAAACTGACGTGGACTAATGTCATCCCATTTGCTGTACCGGTGTGGATGTGGCTGGCCAGCGGATCATACTTTCCATGGGTGATAAGCGTATGGCTCCTGATGATTATATTAAGTAGTGAATTCTTCGTGATCTTTGGGTTGACAGCTGGTCATCTTTCTCACACGAACTTCTTCGAAGGAGATATACCTCGGTAAATTGCTTTACTATAATTCTGATAAGATTACATGAACATATGAGATTTGATTTTTACTCTTGGGAACATAACTATGATATGCTGTCTGCGCGGCTTCGAGCCCAGCCTGTCTCATAGATGTTTAACGAGAGCAAGAAGAAAACTTTCCATGCAAACAAGAAATGTATTAAATTCCACGTCCCATTAAAATAATGCTAGGATATTTTTTTAATTTTTTTTTAAGTCACATTTACGCCAGTATTCTTTGTGTTTTTACAGATTATAGTAACGCCTTACTCCACCTCTGTAGCTAAACGGGTAGACGTGTTGCCTAGCATTTGGTTAAGCGCTAGAGGTCCTGGGTTCGAATACCAGGAAACTCTTGTCAGGCAGGGCTCAGAAGGCTGATCAACTACTTGCTTATACTGTTTGTAGTTTACGCTAGTAGTGCACATTAAAATAAAACACTTTACCGGTTTAAAACGCGATATATTAGTTAAACTTATTTGAAAAGGATTTTTAACTTTAATAATAGTACAAATGCATTTTCGCCTAAGTTATTTGCGCATTTTCATTTTCCTCCTTAATCCTCCGTAATTTTCATTATTAGGCCACACCATCTCTAGTAGCCTCAATTTTGTACGGATATAGTAAAAAGTTGTAACATTATTTTAATGTACATTACTATATTTTCAGATCAGACAAAATCGACTGGGGCATTCACCAGA
This sequence comes from Leptosia nina, assembly GCA_963661955.1. Classification (NCBI taxonomy): domain Eukaryota; kingdom Metazoa; phylum Arthropoda; class Insecta; order Lepidoptera; family Pieridae; genus Leptosia; species Leptosia nina. The sequence continues at coordinate 10,128,361 of CAVLEF010000007.1, read as the reverse complement.
TAGATACGATAGTGGAAAACATCGACAACGCCGGAAACCACTTCAAGTCGATAACAAGATTCGGTGATCACGCCCTCCACCACCTCTTCCCAACTTTGGACCACGCTGAGCTGAAGTACCTTTATCCAACACTATTGGAGCATTGCGAAAAATACGACACCCAACTCCGCATGACGAATTTCTATAACGCTCTATTGAGTCAAAGTAAGCAACTCATTCGCAAACGACCCAACAATTTCAGGGAAAAGACAGCAAACCCCTTGTGATAACGTCAGCGGACAAAGTAAATCGTAAACGGTGTATGAAGGCAAGAAAGACATTTCCGATTTCCATCAAAAGGATCTTGGAGAGATTTTAGTAAGCTTTGCTTACTCGTGTTCTGTTAATCGTGTTAGATAGGTTAAATAAATAACTTAAAAACACACGCAGGACTCAAATCTACAATGTTAGTTATTAAGCCAAGTTGCTTTTACCAACTAGGTTCTAGTCGTGGGTTCGAGTTCCACCCGGGTCACATCTATTTTCATTTTTAATAGATTCTTAATTTATTTGAAGCTAATCTTTCATGAATTTAAATCTGTTTACAAGCTTTGCCAAATATGAAAGAGTTTATTCCATTTATTTATATTAGATACATTACTTATTTTAATGATTTTTATGTTGTAATTTTTTTTTTGTATATGTTTATAGATAGTTACATTTTTCTCTTGTATTTTACTGCGTTATATTATAAACAAGCAACGCTTTGCTTGTTTGTGAAATGCTTATGTCTTAATTTATATAAGGAAAAATACTACTGTACATGTATATTGTTGATAATAATACAGTAATTTATACAAATATATAAAGCTAAAGAGTTTTTTTGTTTGTTTGATCGCGCTAATCTCAGGAACAACTGGTTCGAATTGAAAACTATTTATCGTTATCATTATTTTTGTGTTGGTTAGAACATTTATCGATGAAGGTTATAGGCTTATAATACATGTCGTTGTGACTAATACAAGCGAAGGTATAGTAAGAATTGTGAAAAAATGGGATAATTATTCATCTTTATGGGTAACCGATATCTAAAAAATATGTATGAAAGAATAATTCCTCTTTAAATGATCTAAAAATGACACATTATATGTTTATCTTTTAAGATTAACTTGCAAGAATAGCATAAATATATAAAAATGAATAACAGGTTTGCCACACCAAATGTGGATGCCCAAAATAACTATTCGAAGCGGGCGAAGTCGCTGACACAGATAGGAAATATATAAATTACCACGACACCGAATTAAAACACATTCTTATCTATTTATGAAATAATATTCAGTCACGATTGTCTTTTATTTAAATAAATTTATTTTAAATTTATAATTTTAAAGATGTATACAAAGTCTACATTTTGAACAGGAGCATCACAGAAACTCACTTTGAACAAATGAACTAATAGTTATTCGCAGAAGTCTGGCCTAAGCGATTCGTCTTGTAAGAGGATTAAGCCGCTTACCATGTCCGACCAGCGAGTAAGTCTGGACGTACCTGGCACTAGACATTCTCATATTGGAGCTGAGTGAGTTCCTAAAGCTTTCGTGGGTAGGGATTACTATACGGGATATATAAATTGGGCAACCTTGGGTCGATTCTATTAGCCGGTTTAAGGATATTTCTATTATATAGACATATCAAGAGGATTACTTTAATTAAAGGTGAATTAATTTAACTAAACCATGTTAACGGTTTAAAACACGCATTTTTTTAAGTTAAACCCATTGGAAATTATTTAATTACGGCCTGATGTATCGGACGCTTTGCAGCAGCCGTGGTCACGGGGAGATTAAAGATGGAGGGTGTCTCTAATGTCAAAGAAAAGAGTGCTACGCTAGCGCCATCCAATGTGTACTACTCACGTAAACTAGAGACAATATTTAAAGTGAATTAAACTAACCTGACATCTAAATAAGCGCATCTTATCAAGCGCATGTCATCCTGTTTTGACACGCCACATTTAGAAATCCACAGAAGCTGCTTCGGTACCCGGACGGAACTTCGATATTCCTACTACCCATAAATATTTTTAAAGACATGTTTTTAGAATCGTCATTTTAACATTAGCTTACTACTTACTATCATTTGACCTAGACTCTCGATAAAGCTTCCTCCATAGTTAAATTTCTACAAGCATTACGTTAAGTGAGAGGGTTCGTGGGTTCGAATCCCGAGGAAACATAGCGCGCGGTAAAGCACAATTGTTGAATCATATCTTCATTTAATATATTAATAGTAGTAAGAAATTTCTATTCACTTCATACCATTAGAATTCTATAGTATGATATGGTACCTAGAAACAATAATATTCTAATAAACTGTAGGGAAAAGCAATATATGCAAAAATTGTATAATATATAAATGCGTTATAAAAAAGCTAAAGATAATATACGTATAGCGTTTTATGTATGACTAAACTTTAAAAAGCAATTGCTAAGCTTAAGCTAACTCTTTCTTTCGTTGCCTAATGCGTTCAGGGGGATTCAATCCCCAAAACTGTGTTTAAGTTGCAGGACAGAGTCTGATTCTTGCCTGTACAAGAAACGCGTAACGACCGCAAATGCATACACAAATGTGTTCGCCCCATTCACCAAGGGGCATATTCCTTTCAAGAATAGGCCGTTAAGTATAATCTTACATAACATATTTATTTTAAACGCAATGATTATAATTGCGTTAGTAATATAATTTTCATATGAAATTAATAAAGAGTCTAGTAAAATATAATTATAGGAAAATAAGATAATTAGACAATTACCTTTATTATATAACTATTATTGCGTAATTATCGTAGTAGAAACTTAATTGGTTTTCTATAATTCCACGGAGATATGCAAGTTATTAATTAAATATTTATTAATTCGATAATATAAATTATATTACATTCAAATTGAGCACCTTTTATTTATTTTAAGTTGTATAAATAATTATATATAAGTTAAACCATATATTTTGCATTTGAAACCGTTAAAAGGGTTTTATTTAAATGTATACCTCTCGCGTAATTTACAGACAAAGTTCAGTTTGTTAACAAAATATGTTTGGATCGTATATGAGCAACTCCACTTAATCAACACGAACTAAAATAATTGAATTATCTAAAATATGTTTTTATGGTTTTTGGCGATTTTTAAGGTTATATTTTCATTTGTTTACGACACACAACTTATCAGAATAGATTTATATATTGACATACTAATTAACCTTAATTGAATAATATAATACTTTTAAATAAACTAAGGTAAAACGCAATATATTATTTAAACTTATTTGAAAATGATTTTTTTAAACCGTTAAAGTGTTTTATTTAAATGTGTACTACCCGCGAAAATTATAGACAGTATTTAACTTTAAAGACTCAAGACGGCTAAGAAGGTTTACGTACACAAAACTGTATCTATTGCAAAGTAGTTAGTTATAACTAAAACGAATATAAAATGTAATTTGTTTGTCGCCGCAAGGACCTTTAACTGTGTTCAATCTAATACACTATGCAAAAAAATGTTAGTGAAGATTCTTTAAAAATATATATATATTTTTATGTTCTTTAGATCTTCATAGACATAATTTAAAAACTGTGATAGGAAAAGTTGTAGGATAGGATTCAAGTCTGGATGTCGCGATCTAGTTTTGAGCAAGTTGTATTTGAAACTAGTTCTTTTAGGCTGTATCAACGGACTTTGAAGCTGTGTGTTTTGCTTGCCTCGTTGTGTAGGTAATTAGCATTTAAACAAAACACTGGTAACGGTGTAAACTACGAAATATTTTAGTTAACTGATTTACAATTTATTTTTATTGACGTTTCAGATGTGCGGCAGTCGTCATGGACGAAAATACGTACTAGAAACGATATGGTGTACGACATTTAAATGCTGAAATATACTAGATAGCTTATTTACGCTTTCTGTAAACTTGTATAATAAACTCATACATTTCGCGTTTTAAACCGTTTTAAGTGTTTCTTTTAATGTGTATTAAACTACTAACCTTGCTCTTAATAATATCTTTTAACATTCTTTATGGAAAACTTAAAAAGGGAATGGAAAGTTGATTCTATAGACTGCTTATTAGGCTTTTAATAAAAAAACTGTGAGAGGTGCATGTAATTATAATAATAAAAATTAATTTTAATTATGTTTTCCAGCATTCCTTCTATTGCCATTAATTATATCTAAATAAATTTATAATTAAGAAAGTACAGTCATTTAGTAATTTAAGCGAAACCAATTAATAGCTGTAACACGCCGATTCACCAAAATAAAACGTCCAATCGCGTGCGCATTCAGTCAGGGCCTATCTGCTCCACGTGACGGCCGACCTAACGCGATAACGAAAACTATTTATTTATTTGTTTTTAATTTTATTTTGATTATCATTGATTTTTAATTGGTTTAGTGGCAAATCTAACTTTTATCCACGATTGAACTACGTGACTTGTAAGTATTTTGTTATTTATTTCGTATTTATAACTGTAAAACACTTGTTATCATTCTTTTTATGAATATGCATTAGCAATTAACTTATCTTTATTCGTGATAACCACTACATAATAACACTTTTAAAGTAATGTACATAAACACTTTTAAATTAATATAGTCTAACGGAAAAAAATCTCTACTTAGCACTGTATACAATCTACAATAAAGGAAGAGAATCGCTTTTTCTTATCACAATAATTGCGCAGGGTATAAAAATAACAATAATATATTAACATTGTCTTTTTTCACTTTGTAGCTTATGTAAGTAAATTTTTAAAGTTAAAGTTTAACGTTTACAATTGCTTTGTTGTATAATTTAAATAATACCAGTCATGGCCCGTGGGTTTTGGATTGTTTTTGTGTGTGTTGTTGTACTTGCCGTGTAACTCTAGGTATTTAACAATTTCATTCATTTAATTTCAACTTATCTTATTTCAAAAAGTTATAAAAAAATATGAGTAATGTTTAAAAAGAAAGTCGACTTTCTGTTTGTTGTTTCTTTTTTATCTTAAGACCCATTCAAGATCATATTGGACATATTATTTTGCTAGATATAAGAAAATAAAATATCAATTATCAATATTTCTATCGCTAAATCGATATTAGATTATATTTACCATTTAATGTAATAACACTTTATGTAACAGTGTTTTGTTTTTACACATTTCATAATTAAAATAGTTTTACCTTCTTACTTACATAGCTAACGTAGCCTTTATTTCATTCGCTACAATATTTTTAATTATACACAAACTCTATGCGCTATATTCCGTTTTCTACAGGGGGTTTGGGGCGGGTACATTTATATGTCCGTTGCTTTAACCGTTATTTCTATAGAAGCAAGTAGTTCAGAGTTTTATGCCGTGTCCGAAATTTTTAAATTTCCCGGCATTCTAAACAAGAATGTCATTCAAACAGAGAGGCTTTTGTAAACATATTTTGTTAATCTGTGTTTTTTTTTAAAGCTTTTGCCATATCATTTTAGGCGATACTTTAGCGGTCATCCCAAATTTAAGTCAACGACCTCCACTTTGAAACACTTAACTGGAAATAAAGTTCGCGATATACCTACTATCTGTTATAACAAAAGAGCTTACTCTTGTATTTCATAAATGGCGGGCGTTGGTCTAATGTATGTCTAATATTCAATCATTCCGACCAGGTTATCAGATCCCATAGATTCCATCATGTTTCTAATTAAATTACAAATTGTCTGAAACATGTTGCACTTCTGGAAATCTGGATATTGAATGGGTAATAACAATATCGAAATTCCGTCTGACAAACCAACGTCCACAGATCAAATAGCCATAAAGTTCCATCTCGTTTCAATATCCAAATAGCTGGAGGCATAATAGGCTGACAGCGCATCAGATGTTAGGTTGAGGTATTTCATCTTCCCTCGAGTGGAGCAGAAGTTTAATCGCGTTCGGTCTGTGGACTTCCGAATATCAAAAGCCAAAACAGGTCGATAGTGTATCTCGTTTAGATTTTAGAGGTCTGGAGTATTTATTTTTCCATAATGTAAACTCCCTTCGTTGTCTGTTAAAAGCATAATAAATAAAAATACGTACATAACGTTGTTAAAAAAGAAGTTCTTTGATTTTGTAGAAACAAAATCAAAAACATTGTTTCTCGTTTAAAAATGCTTTTAGCATAACTAGTAGAGTATATTAAACCTTTTTTTGCCCTTAAGCTGTTTAAAACTAGTTACAAACAGCTTTCGATGCTCCAGGTAAAGAATTACTTTTATTCATCAGCTCGGACTGAAAACGTAAAAAGTAATATTATATATTGCCATATGGCATGACATTTATTAACAATGCATTGAGTTTATATAAAACAATTACTTTTTTTAATTCGTAACTAATAAAGGAGCCATTAAATATTGCTGGTTTTAAACGTGTCATATTTAAAAAATATAAATATTACAGTCATTATACTAAAATAACTTGAGTATTTAGTATGCCAGTAACTAAATAGTTACCCCAGCTATATATTATCCAAACAAGAGGCGCAGTCGACTTATTTCGGCTTTGGATATTCGGAAATCCACAGACTGATACTGAAACGCGAAAAACCTTCATTTTTCGTCTGTGGACGATGATTTGTAACCGGGATAAAATTTCGACTTTCCCACCACCCAATTTATATCCAAATTTCCAGACGAAGTCCAACATGTTTCTGAAAAAATATAAATTCATTTAAAACACTTTGGACGCGGCCGTATATACTTTGCTACCATTACACTAAAGAACCCGTCAACTATCCTTACTAATACCGTCAATCGAACATTTCAGTTTTATAAGATTTTCAATTTTTGTTAGATTTTTTCAGGCGATGGCACCGAACACAGAACGCCAGGTCAGCTTTCCAAATCTGCCGTACCCCCATTTGCGGGATGACCTACCGAAAACCGCGCACCAATGGATCGATGGTAAACGGGAGCAGGATGGCGCTGAAGGCCTCTGGAGAATCCATGATGGTTTATACGATTTCACAGACTTCGTCCAATCACATCCCGGGGGCGCACAATGGCTTGAATGCACTAAGGTATACCTTAAGATTGACATAACACTTATATATTGTAGATAGGACAAAGAAAGCAAAGAATCTTGACCCAGACAGAATTTCAGACCAGTTTGGGTGTTTTAACCATGCTTGTAGGATTTGGTGGTAGTCGAACCCACAACCCGACCGGTGAATAAATTTTGAATAATCTTTTTTTGTTAGTGTGTACCACCAAGTAATATGATAATAGTAAGAATTGCAAAAGATAGCTAAGAAATGGGGTGTATTTCCTTCTTTTTTGTCATCTTTCCTTCGTCTTCAGTAACGTTAAGAAATAACTGAATGACAGACTACTGTAGTAATTTATTATTTTGTTATTTTCCACGACTATTTTCCACAGTTCACAGATATAAACCAGTTAATGTAAATTCTAATCGCTGTTCTACAGTATTTCATAAATAAACAAATACATTTCTAAGTTTAGTATTACACTTTTAAACTTCCGATGATATAAATAAAATAAACTTAACGATTTGAAACGAAACATTCGGATAGATGTTGAGTAGCTTCACAAATAAATATATATTTATTAGATACTCGTATTATAAAGCTAAAGAGTATGTTTGTTTGTTCGAATTTTAATATTTTTATGTTGGGGAATGTGGAAAAAAGGGAGATTCATCATCTTTGACTCGGTTGCATGTGTTACGAAAACGGTCAAAGTAACGAAAAATAAGTATAAAAGAATGATTCCCCTTTAAATTATCTACAAATAAAGTCCTAGACAGTATATGTCTATCTTTTAAAATTAATTAGCAAGAACGACGACGTAGGTAACAGCTAGAATTTATAGGTCTAAGCAGGTTGTTTGAAAAAAATAAATTTTGAAACCTAAAATAAGTCTTTGACGCGGACAAATTAGCTGGCACAGCTAATGTATACTCGTATACAGAAGTTTCACTACAAAAAAACCGTATACTATTGGTATTTTAATCGATCCCAAATCCTTTTCAGGGCACTGACATAACAGAGCAATTCATAACACATCACTTAAGCGGGAACGCCGAACCAATCATTCCGAAATATTTCGTTCGAAAAACGAAGCAGCCGAGAAATTCGCCCTTTACGTTCGCAGACGACGGCTTTTATTCAACGCTCAAATCAAAGATAGCTGAAAAACGAAAGGAAATACCGAAGGACGTGAGAAAGAAGAGCGATTTGATCACCGACGTGTTACTAGTGCTATTCCTAATTGGAAGCCCTTTAACTTGTTGGGTTTGGACGCAGAATCTCCTACTGGGACTTGCGTCTACTGTCGCGGTCAGCTACCTCCTAACCTGCCTTACTATCTGCGGACACAATTATTTCCATAGAACCGACAGCTGGAGGATGTATGTTTTTAATATATGTGGATTCTCTTATTCGTAAGTAATTTTTTTGTTTATTTGGGTAAGTGTAGTCTTTCCGCTGTGGTGGGTGGTGCAAACACATTTTTGTGTTCGTTTATTGTTTATTTGGGTTTTTCTACAGAACAATAAACATAAGCCAATAAACGATTTCACAATTAAGAAAAATCATAAAAAAATGAGTAAAACTAAGATCTATTTAACAAAACAAATTAAGAAAACCAAATTTAACGACGAAATACTTAATTTGGGAAGGATATTTTGAGTTTTAATTTGCCTTTAAAAAATATATATTTTTTCCTAGGACTTGAATTAATAAATATTATTATGTGATTGAATAAAAATAAAAAAAACTATTAAAATTAAAAATTACGACAAGGGCGGGACTTGAACCACCATCCACAGCGTTCCGGGTTTCTGCTCTTACCAACTGAGTTACCATGTTTGGGTGACTTGGTAGCTCAATTAGTTACAGGAGCAGCACAAAATCTGTCGATGCCAGTTTACGCCCAGTTCGTCATTTTTTTAAATCTCAATACATTTTAAATTAAACACTTACTTATTATTTTAATATTTACAAGTACATATTTACCCGATAGTTTTATAAAATATATCTATCCTAAAACAAACATTACAGCAAGTTTTGTTTTAATTTTTGAAACTACTAATCTCATTAACCATGAAAATTAAAAGGTCATAATAATCTGAACAACTTCCGAAAACCTTACGAAGAGCTCGCAAAGTCAATGTAAAAGTGACTTTGTTTAAAATGTTCAAGTGTCCTCAACCTTGAGCAATATGTTATTTAATACGCGGAAGCCAAAATCCTGTTTCAATGTAACATTATTATAAATAAATATTAATACACGATTAGGTATAATGTTAAAATTTATTGGAAAACAAATGGAATCTTTTATCGCTTTATTTATGACACAATAACGTTAATAATCTTTATTATAAAGGTACTTTGAACTCACAAGCTTACTACGTAAAGTTAACACGTAGATAATAAATTTACAAGGAAATACTGTCTATAGTCTCCCCGTGACCACGACTGCTGCAAAGATTCCGAAACGTCGGGCCGAAGTTAAAAATCATTTTCAAATAAGTTTAACTAATATATCCCGTTTTAAACCGTTAAAGTGTTTTATTTAAATATTTAAATTTACAAGGATTTTTTTTTAATTCCATACTTTTCTGTTCATTTATTTTTTTTAATTAAATCAGCAGAGTATAAAAAAATAATGCAGGCGGAACGCTTCTTTGAAGGAATGCCTCAACATTTTAATTAATTTTGTTATTTATTTGTATTGTACAAACATTTACTACCATACAGAGAAATGTATGATATTTAGTATGTTTCTTAAGCACTTATTCAACATTAGACTCTTTATATTCAATACAACTTTATTCCATTATCTTCAAAAAAGCAATTTAGTAGTCTTTAAAAAATAAATTCAGCATATTTTTTACCTACCAATTAACATAAACTTTATAATTTAATATATTAATACGCTAAATATCATTGTTTTATCATGAGATCACTTCCAAGAAACATTTTACGTGTCATCATACTTAGCACTTCTTTTGAGAATTCCTTATTTTTTGTACTGATTTGTGCAGTAGTTATGCTATCTTGTATTGTAGAAAAAAAAGTTAGTTATCGTTTTCAGAATCTTTACGAACGGCAAATGATAGCACAAATTGAACGAAATGCGCACAAACATCCAATGTGCAAAATCGCAAAAAAGAGTGCTTAGTATGGAAAAATTACACAATTTTATAACGTGATATCTCGGATACAAATGTACAACACAAGATAACTACAGCGTAAAACTGCTCAGGAAAAATATTGTAATAATTACAAAGTAGTGTATAATTATATGAACAGACATGTTTCTTTGAGATATAACTAAAAAGTTTAATTTGTTTTTAAAACTTTAATATTTTTCACATTGCACATGATGGCATTATTTCATTTAATAATAAAAAATAAAATAAAGAAATTTTCGACTCGGGTAGGCCTTGAACCGGCATCGTGAGCGTTCCGTGCTGTTGCTCTCCAATTGAGCTACGGGTATGGAGTAACAGCACGGAAACGCGTTCTGTGCCGGGTAATCTGTTATAATTTAAAATACTTTTATTCATTAAATAAATTTATATTCTTTCAATAATTCTTATAGAAGTGCAGAAGCTCTACCACATTCTTCTAAAATGTTTATTGATAAAATGTTTTATTGTTCTAGGGAGTGGCGGGTGACACACGCAATGTCACACCATTTACATACAAACACGGCTCAAGACATTGAACTGGGATTATTAGAGCCGTTCCTTCAGTTCCTGCCGAATCCCAATAAACCAATTTTGGTGCAAATGGCTGCTTTTTACTATCCCGTTATTTACGCGTTCGTTATCTTGGGATGTTTGATAAAGGAGTATGTATTTTGTTTTGTCTATTTGTTATCTAATACATAGGATTATACTTTTCTTTATATTATATTACTCGCTGAAATGTAGAGCTATCAGAAACTTCAATATTTACATGTATCCATGACAACCACTTCTGTTTTGCCACTTAAAACCTCAGTCAATATTTACTGCAATAAACACACAACATACAAAACTAATCAGTTAGTAAATTTAATTCAATTAGCACATTCACTAAAGAGATACTTTTATTGATGGACAGATATGCTTGAGGTAGACTTGATGATGGTTAAAATTCCCCAGCCTATAATTTTGGATATTCGGAAATGCACCGACTGGAACCGAAACCTGATTTAACTTCAGGGCTTTGTCATCTGTGGACGGAGGTTCGTGACATGGACGGAATTTCGATATTCCTACCACCCATTTTATGTCCCGATTTCCAGACGAAACCCAATATGTTTTAGAAAAATTATAAATTCATTACAAAATAAATGTTGGCCCCGCTGGGGAATCTAAACCACGACCTGTTGATTATTAGCCGTACTTTGCTACCATTGCACCCATGGCCCGTAAATGTAAATCGTTTAAAAAACAAATCATTGTAAATGTTCGCCAGCTCTGAACTAGACATGATGCCGCTGGGAGCAGAGTAGCCTAACTGCATAGTCTAAAAATGTTAATCTACAAGAGCACAGTGACCGAAGTGTTAACATAATTTTTACACAAATAATGGTTAATTCATTTTCGCCTAAGTTAATTGTGCATTCTTTTTCTCCTTATTGAAAATAACGATTTTTGCTATTAGGCCACTCTGCCTCTAGCAGCCTCATATACGCCGCGGATTTATGTATTCCATTCGCGATATTTAAAACATTTTCAACATTTTCCATTTCAGCGTGGCAGTTAGTTTAGCGGGATATCGTGGGAAAAAACTGACATGGACTAATGTCATCCCATTTGCTGTACCGGTATGGATGTGGCTGGCCAGCGGATCATACTTTCCATGGGTGATAAGCGTATGGCTCCTGATGATTATATTAAGTAGTGAATTCTTCATGATCTTCGGGTTGACAGCTGGTCATCATTCTCACACGAACTTCTTCGAAGGAGATATACCTCGGTAAATTGCTTTACTTTAATTCTGATAAGATTACATGAACATAAGAGTTTTGATTTTACTCTCGAGAAGAGATAACTATGATATGCTGTCTGCGCGGGTTCGAGCCCGGACCGTTTTATAGATGTTTAACGAAGTTTAAGAAGAAAACTCTATAAAAGTAACGACTTACTTTAAAATTATAATTTTCCATGCAAACAAGAAATGTATTAAATTCCACGTCTGATTAAAATAATGCAAGAATATTTTTTTTAAATTTTTTTTAAAGTCACATTTAGTATTCTTTGTAACATATATTTTAATATTTTTTTACAGATTATATTTACGCCTTTCCGTCTAATTTAACGCCTTAGTAATTTAACTCCACCTCTGTAGCTAAACGGGTAGACGTGTTGCCTAGCATTTGGTTAAGCGCTAGAGGTCCTGGGTTCGAATACCAGGAAACTCTTGTCAGGCAGGGCTCAGAAGGCTGATCAACTACTTGCCTATACTGTCTGTAGTTTACGCTAGTAGTGCACATTGAAATAAAACACTGTAACGGTTTAAAACGCGAAATATATTAGTTTAACTTATAAAAGAAAAAAACTTATATATATTGCCTGTAAATAAGTGAGTGAAACAGACAGAGAAATGTGGTCGCTCCATGCCCCACGCGGGGAAATGGGATTTCACTTTTTTTACTAAGCGCTTACTAAAATACTTAGATTTTTTTTATTTTAAAATACTTGATGAAATTTCGCGAGATTGGTAGCTCATATCTTAACATAACATCTAAAAACAAGACGTACATCGCAAAAACTGCACGATAATTTTAAAACCTGTTTGGTTAATTACGGAATAATTTGCCGAGATAACTATAAAAAGTCGCATTAAATTCGCCCGCTTACGTCGCGGCCTCGACCCTAGAGGCCGTGCATAATATTACCTTTAGGAAAATCATTTTCTATTATATTACATTGCAACCTTGCTTGGAGTTTTAAACACATCCGCTTGTCGTTTGTCACATTATATCTATATTAGCTAAATAATTTGTTTGTTTGAACGCGGAACGCGATAATCTCAGGAAGTACTGGTTCGATTTGTAACATTCGTTATCGCTTAGATCATTTATCGAGTAAGGCTTTATTTTTTTTTTTTAGCTATAAAACATCAGGCTGCGACCAATAGGAGCAAATAAACAGTGGGAAATGTAATAAAAAAGGGACAGTTATTGATCTTTGAGGAATCCAGTTGCGTACGCTGCGAAAACAGTTCAATATACCCAACACTCGCTTTGTGTCTGGCTGATGCGTATTAGGCTGGCAATTAACACAAAGCTAAATCAATATATTTCTGTTTAAAGTCAGACTTTTGCTAATGTTTCAATAAATTATCTGACAATATAGTGCTAAATGTTATTAATACAATCGGGATAAGAATAAGCTGTTTTGGTACCATTTTTAAGCTAAGCTTTTGACCACGTAAAGACGTTACAAGTACTCGTTAGCGCTTGAATCTTTCTAGACCTTTTTAAATAAAACACTTTAACGGTTTAAAAGGTGATATATTAGTTGAAGTGAAAATTTTTAACTTCAGCTCGACGTTTCGGATGCTTTGCAACAGCCGTGGTCACGCATTATTTAACTAATTATCGCGTTTTAAACCGTTAAAGTGTTTTATTTAAATGTGTAACTAAACAAATTTTCAAATGAAAAAATACGACCCTAACTTAAACCGGCTTAACAACCAATTAGCTACCGTGTCCTACACGTCATATCACATATATTGTATTCACATCTCGTGTCAGGTTCAAGAATTGCCCGTCGTTACTTGTTTTTCAATGTAAAATCGATTTTTAATTTATATAATGCCATCGTGTGCAATAGTGAGAAACAGACTCAGACTCGCGTTTTAAACCGTTAAAGTATTTTATTTAGATGTGTACTCCTATCGTAAACTACAGATAGTATGTACTCAGGTATTCATTTAAAATAATACTATTTACCTCAGAGTATCTCGCTTATTGGCAACCTATAATATAATTAAATAAAACATATTTAACGGTTTAAAACACGATATATTTTGGTTAAACTGTTTGAAAATTATTTTTAACTACGGCCCGACGTTTCGGATGCTTTGCAGACTATATTTGACCTATCATATAATTTATTTGTACTAGGTTATTGTAACCTTATGAGTTTTATAGCACAAACAGAATCTATATTTTGTTAATTTCGAATGACTTTTCCTGTGTTTGCACTCTTTTTCTATACAAAAGGATGACAAAACATGTTTTGATATTCCGTACAATACAGTTTTAAATTATATGCTGTGCTGTACATTCCGGCTCTACTAGTTTTAACAAAGCGGGTCGCAAACTTTAATATCGCGTGTCTATTCAATTTCGTATCAATGCATTGGCGATTGTGACATGTCTATTTAATCACTTCTTTGTTGCTTCAGATTTTTTCCATTGTGTATTTGATGGGAATTTCGCGTTTAAACTCTTGTAAAATAAGCGTTAATTTCAAATGAATGTTATAAAACAATGTGTATGATGTTAATCTATACTAATAAATAAAGCTAAAGAGTTTGTTTGTTTGAACGCGCTAATCTCAGGAACTACTGGCTCGAAGTGAAAAAAATATTTTTGTATTTTACATTTATCGAGGGATGCTATGGGCTATACAACGTCGCGCTGTAACTAATACTAGCGATACAGCGGTAAATGTAAACAAAAAGGGGGAAAATTTTCATATCTGTGGGTTTCCGATGTGTACGCTGCGAAAACGGAATACGCAAAAAATAAGTACGAAAAAATTATTCTCTTAAATGATCTTAAAAAAACCGCAAGGCTATGCCTATCGTTGAAAATTAACTTGCTAGAACGACGGGAAGGGACGCGACCGACGTCATGGTAACAGCTAAGTATATAAAGATAGAGGGGTTTTTAAAAACGAATTTGAATGCCCAAAATAACTATACTGCGCGGACGAAGTCGCTGATGCAGCTAACATAATATTTTAATCGATTACACGCGCGGGAATTGAACCGGCATCTATCGCGATTCGAGCTGCTACTGTAGCTAATTAATTGAGCTACCAAATTTTACTCGTCCTCATCTAAAACTTTTCAATATTGTATAGATTAGTATGGTATGCCATTGTGTGTAATGAAAATTATTAAATTCTCGGTTATACTTCAAATTTATTCAAAATAAGTGTTGCCATCTGCATGGTGCTGTAGAAAGTTAAACATAACCGCTAATTGATAGTAGTTTCGTAGGATCCACATCATGATTTTGAATCGATTTATAACTTTAAAGATATATGTACTAACAGTCTAAAATAAATGCAATTGATGCCTAAACAGTAAATAGTATAAATTCGTATTAATCAGTATTTTAGAGAAAGTAATAGTCCTTGTCATCAATTGAGGCCGCTAGACTAGAGTAGCCTAACTGTAATTTTATGACTTGGGTTATTTATATTTTTTATAGTCTTCAAACGTTAATCTATAAGAGCACAGTGAAATTGATAACATAATTATTACACAAATAATGGTACAAATGCATTTTCGCCTAAGTTAATTTGGGCATTTTTATTTTCCTCCTTAACCCTCCGTAATTTTCATTATTAGGCCACACCATCTCTAGTAGCCTCAATTTTGTACGGATATAGAAAAAAGTTGTAACATTATTTTAATGTACATTACTATATTTTCAGATCAGACAAAATCGACTGGGGCATTCACCAGATAGATACGATAGTGGAAAACATCGACAACGCCGGAAACCACTTCAAGTCGATAACAAGATTCGGTGATCACGCCCTCCACCACCTCTTCCCAACTTTGGACCACGCTGAGCTGAAGTACTTTTATCCAACACTATTGGAGCATTGCG